>OY756411.1:14285000-14630000 GCA_963576865.1 Anania hortulata | reverse complement strand
TCGTAATAAGAGCCTCTACAATGCGGTGCTCATGGCTGCACCGGCGGTATGGAAGACCATAACGACTACGGTCAAACTTAACCTCGACCACCAGAGAGTGCACGCGGAGGACTACGTCCCACTCCTCCAGTGCTACAAGTGCCTACAGTTTGGGCACACAAAGGCGAGGTGCAGCCAAGAGCACGCGGTGTGCTCCCATTGTGCCGTCTCCGGTCATGAATACCGCAACTGTCCCGACCGCAAAGACCCCAACAAGGCGCAGTGCCATAACTGCGCAGAGTTCGCGAAGATCACCAATTCGCGTCTCAGGAATAACAACCACAGTGCAACCTCCTCATCATGTCCTAAACATTCCCAAATGACTGACAAAATACGCGCTCGCACAAATTATGGCTCGTAGGGCTCCTGTGACAAATACTAGCCATACTCGCAACAACACCACCTACACCTGCACACAGGTTAACCTGGGACGCGGCAAAAACGCGTTCCACGAACTACTGCTTCACCTACATAAAACCGAATGCGATATCGCCTTCATTCAAGAGCCTTATACTGCCAACATTAACGTAGTCAAAACTGTTACCGGATATACGGTACACCAATTTCGTCCCGACAGTGCCGATAGACCGGTGAAAGCTGCTATTGCCGTTAAGGATAAGTTGTTCAGCTCCCTTGGAATGGCTGAAGATTCCACACCAAACCTTTCTATCGTTCAGGCCAGAGATCGTACCGGCCATAAAACCTACCTGATTTCCGTGTATGTCGAACCCGACACAGATGACTGTAACACCCTGGGAAGACTCGAGCTTTTCCTGCAAAAAACAGCCGGTTCCTCGCACCTCATCTGTGGCGATTTTAACGGCTGGCACGGCATGTGGGGATCAATATCAGACAACTCTAGAGGAGATGCCATCGTCAACCTGATGACAGCCAACAATCTGACCGTATGCAATATAGGAAACGTCCCTACATTTGTCACAGTCACTAACGGACGCCAACGCAGCTCTATTGTCGATCTAACTTTTGTTAGCAACACCTCGCGCGTAGCAGTAACCAACTGGTACGTTGACACCGAACTCTGTACGATCTCCGACCATAGAGCTGTTAGATTCTCTCTGAACTTGGGACCCCATCAACCCACCAAATCTAAGAAAACCACTACTTATTTATACAACACTAACAACGTCAAGTGGGACGAAATCCAGGATCAGTTCATCTCAGAAATGCGACAACATATGCCGCCTAACTCTAGTTTTGAAACCTTTGACTCGGACCAACTCAATGCATATACCGACGGATTCACACTGGCGGTTCAAAAGACCTGCGACAAAATACTCCGCAAATCTACCGGACCACCGCGGAAAGCTCCGTGGTGGAACGAAGATCTAGAAAAACTCAAACGAGAGGTAATACGGAGCCACCACGCACTGAGCCGTGCTGTTCGACGTCAGCGCCCTATCGAAGAACTTGTAGTGGAACGTGAACGACTCAGACGTCAATACTCGGACGCTTTCCGGGCGGCTTCAACCGAACACTTTCGAGAGTTTTGCAGCCGCCAGAAGAAGGAGGACGTCTGGTCGGTCACGAATCGCATAATCAAGACAAGGCCACTCACCCAAGCTCCTGCTACGCTCAAACTAGACGATGGCACATACACACGCGACTCTGCCGACACTGCCCGGGCGCTTCTTAATAAATTCTACCCTGATGATACCCCCGACCATACTGAAAAACAGACCAAGCTTCGTGCAGAAATGTACAAGCACATCGACACTACCGCAGATCCACTTTTTACGTACGAAGAAATCACTGAGGCACTCAGGGGTATGAATCACAAACGAGCACCGGGCATGGATCACTTGACGGCGGACATCTGCCTTAGAGTCGCGCAATGGTTTCCCGAAGAAATACTTGGCTTGGTCAACTGCTGCCTCCGACTGGCACACTTCCCCAAATGCTGGAAGATGGCCACAGCAAAGATCATACCCAAGCCAGGTAAAGACAATTACTCTAGCATATCTTGCTTTAGGCCAATTGGCCTCATAAACGTTTTCGGAAAAATGCTTGAACGCCTGATTACTGACCGCCTCAACCATCACATGTATGTCAACAACACTGGCTCCTGCAAGCAGTTTGGGTTTAAGACCCAAACTTCTACCGTACACGCAATACACAATGCTCTTGAGGTAATCAAGACCGCCAAGGCTAACAAGGAACTGGCAGTGGCTGTCTCGCTGGATATTAAAGCCGCCTTTGATAGAGCATGGTGGCCTGCAATCTTCCAGCGGCTCCGAGAAAGCAACTGCCCACAAAATATCTACCGCCTATTGCTCAACTACACGGAGGACAGAGAGGTGCAGATAAACTTCACGGACACAAAGGCGCACAAATTCATGTCTCGCGGCTGCATCCAAGGCTCCGTCATTGGCCCGACCCTCTGGAACTTAATTCTGGATGAGGTCCTAGAAACGCCAATGCCGGATGGATGCAGTCTACAGGCCTATGCTGATGACCTGCTCCTAGTCGCCCACGACAAGGACGTACAGCGTCTGGAACTGTCCGTCAACAACGCCCTGAACCAAATCTCTAACTGGGGAGAAGGTGTAAAACTGGAGTTTGGCCCGGAGAAGACACAGCTCATCATATTCACTCCACGTGCATCCAGCTGCAAATTCGTCATTAAAAACCAAACCCTAGAACCCGTGTCTCACATTAAGTATCTCGGGATTGTGATAGACAACCAACTCAAGTTTGCCAAACACACTGAATACGTTACCCAAAAAGTCAATAAACTATATAACAAACTCACCATGTTTATCCGGCCCACTTGGGGCGTTCATCCCGAAAATATCAGAATTATATATAACCACGTAATAGAACCCATCGTCTGCTACGGGGCAGGAATCTGGTCTTCTGCCGTCCGGAATAAATATGTAGCTAAACGATTACTGTCACTTCAGCGACCTTTTGCCATCAAAATAATTCAAGGCTTCCGCACAGTTAGTACGGCAGCCTCCATTACTCTGGCGCAATTAACACCTCTGCCTGCTAAGGTCGCTGCACTGGCAGATATCGAAACTTCCAAACTTGCTGGAACGTCCACTTTCCTCCCAGATGACGTACTAGTTGAAACATATTGCCCCCCATGCCAAATGTTACACCCGTCCAATAGAAAAGGCATAAACTTTGCAGAAATCTCCTCAAACGACGACCTGGAGGAATTACGAAGCAATGACTCCTGGCAAATTTACACTGACGGCAGCCGGCATGACGATAGAGTCGGAGCGGCCTTCGTAGTCTACAACCCCTCAAGAGTACGGACCGCAGTCAAGAAGTATAAGCTTCACGACTGCTGCTCCGTATTCCAAGCAGAAATGCTAGCTCTAGAAAAGTCCTGCGAGTACATTCTTTCAAACGGATTCACTGAGACTGTCATCCTCTCAGACAGCAAATCCGCACTCACAGAGCTTCAAAACCCAAACTCCAGAAACCCATTTGCCGTAAGCATTCATCAACACCTCCATCAAGCCCGAACATCAGGGCTCTCCGTCGGTTTCGCGTGGATAAAAGCCCACGTCGGATTCGACGGTAACGAAGCCGCTGACGCTGAGGCCAAATCTGCAGCTAACCTACACCGTACCCCAGACCATCTTAAAATACCAGTTAGTTATATAAAATACCAAAATAAACTGAAATGCCTCGAGGCCTCGCAAACGCTTTACAATAACCCAGAAAACTGTAAATACACAAAAACTCTTCTCCCAACTTACAACGACGTTCAAGAGTACCTTTCTCTTGTACCCCCAAGGTTTGCAATTACTCAAATGCTCACCAACCACGGTTGGCACAAAGAATACTTGCACCGATTTAAAATTCTTACAGAGGACGCATGTCCCTGTGACTCTACCACAACCCAGTCCTTTCAACATCTTGTCCAATTCTGCCCTCGATTCGCCGCAATGCGTACGAATCACAGCATCGCCTCCAATAACCACCATCTTGACCCATTTAAACTAACAGACATCATCAAAGAACAGGACACAATTAACACATTTCACGCCTTTGTCACCTACATCGTGACTGAAATTAAAAATTTTAATAAATCAAATAACCCATCCAATAGTTCACAAAATTAAGATTCACCCCAAAACAAAAACACACTGCTGACCAGCGGAGTAACCCAACAGCTTCGCTGATCAGTACAGTACACTAAATATTGTGCATCACAAAAAAAAAAAAAAAAAAAAAAACCTAACCTAACCTAACCTAACCTAACCTAACCTAACCTAACCTAACCTAACCTAACCTTTTTTTTTTTTTTTTTTTTTTTTTTTTACGCAGGAAAATGCATCACGCATACCCGCCGTCCCGGGGGAGACGACGGGTTATGTGGGACTCTCTTGTCGGATGGCAGCAGAACGGCTGCCATCCGACAAGCATACCCACTAAAAACCTGCGGTGTACCCTCTACGTTTTAGCGGCGCGACATGGGCTCTCGTTTGGACTCTACCACGTCGCGCCAACGTACGGCCCAGCCTATGCCGGGCCTCCCGCGCTTAGAGGGGGGGCAACTTTGTACACAAAAGAAGTCCCCCCAGACGGTGAGACCGTGCAATGCAGGAGATGAGCCCCCCGGCTCTTCTCCCGCTAGTCTCATTTAGGGAGGGTTAAGGAGGCGATCGTATAGCCTCCTTCTCCCTCCCGGCCGTCTGCGCCGGAGCGGGCCAGCCTCATTATCATTTTCCCTGGCCCGCTCCGCGGTCTCCTTCTGTTCCATGACCTCCTCACAGAAGGAGACCACTGCCTCCCAAGCCCTCTTGCTACCGAGCATGGCCTTTACCACGCTCGGGAGAGAGAGGTCCGCTCCAATCACTGAGGTCATGGCGCGACGCTGCTGGACCCAGGCTGGGCAGACCTCTAGGGTGTGCTGGGCCGTGTCCTCTGCCTCGTCGCACTCATGACACCCAGGATTCGGCTCTCTACCAGCGATCCGGAACAGGTACCAACCGAAGCAGCCATGATCGGTTAGCACCTGCACCAGGCGGTAGGTGAGGGAGCCGTGCCTCCTGTGAACCCACTCGTTTAGGACGGGGCGCACGGCTTCTATAGTCCGAGTGCCATAGCGGGAGGCGCCCAAGTCCAGCTCCCAGCGCCGTATCAGCTCCTCGTGAGCGAGGAGTCTAATGCGACTGACCTCAGCAAGAGCCGGGCGCTCCCCGGCTCTTCTTCTCGACGCTTTATACCTATAAACGGCGTCGAGTACCTTTGCCTCTAGCTCCCATGGAGGGAGGCCCGCCAGGACACATGCTGCGCCGTGAGATACTGTGCGGTATCCCCGGATAGCCCTCAGCGCTATGATGCGTTGAGGGCGGCGCAGCAGTGATCGATTTTCCCTATCTAGGGAGCCGGCCCAGATTGGGGCCCCATAGAGTGCCATGCTCTTTATTACTCCAGCGTAGAGTTTACGACACCCCACGCTAGGCCCCCTCAGGTTAGGCAGCAGCCGGCCCAGGGCTGCAGCCGCTCCCACTAGCTTAGGGAGCAGACCTTGAAAGTGGGTGTGGAATGCCCACCGCCCGTCCAGAACGAGGCCCAGATACTTCATCTGGGCCCCAATTTTTACCTGCACACCCGCCACTGTGACTCTGGCACCAGGAGGAGGGCCACGCCGGGGCCCGTGGAAAAGGAGGGCCTCAGTTTTGCTAGGAGCTACTCTTAGTCCTAGGCCCTCGATCCTCTCCACTATCATGCCAGCGGAAACCTCTGCTCGGACCACCGTATCCTCTAAAGTGGTTCCTGTGGCTACGACCAGCGTGTCATCCGCGTAGCATAACACGTTCATTCCTCTCATGAGCGTGCCACGCAGCACGCTGTCGTAGCCTATGTTCCACAGGACTGGCCCAAGGACCGAGCCCTGCGGAACCCCGCAGACAACGCGACGGCGGAATAATTCCCCTCTTTCATTTCTGCAGACTACCTCCCTGTTATCGAGGTAGTCTGCAATAACTCTCGTGAGGTATGGGGGCACCCCGTGGTGTCGAAGTGCTGCCAGTATCACATTGAAAGGGAGGGCGTTGAACGCATTTGCAATATCTAACGATATCGCCAACGCCCTCTTCCCCTGTTCGACCGCCTCCTCCGTGTATGATTTCAGAGCTGTAAGGGCGTCCAGAGTGGAACGTCCAGCCCTGAAACCGTACTGCCGATCTGAAAGATCAGGGCCCTCCTCAGTAAGGTGGCGGACGAGGCGGGAAACCACTACTCTTTCCATCGTCTTCCCTACTTCGTCCAACAACACGATCGGCCTGTAGGCCGTCGGGGAGTCTGGGTGCCGACCCTCTTTTCTTATTAAGCAGAGGTGCCCTACTTTCCAGTCTCTCGGGAACCGTCCAGTCGTCAGGACCAGGTTAAAAAGTTCTCGGAGCTGGTCCTCATTCTCTTTCTCTTTTGTGAAGAGGTGGAGAACTTTGCCCGGTATCCCGTCTGGACCTGGAGCTGTCTTCCGGCCGCGAAGACGTTCCAGAGCCTGTTCCATCTCCGTGTCGGAGACTAGAGGAACTGGAAGATCTGCTGTTGCTCTCCTTGGGGGGGTGATCGGCTCAGACTGCCCACCCTGGCTCGGAAAGAGTTCCCCAACCACCCGCTCAAGTAGGGCCGGCTCCATGGTCTCCGATAGAGGCGCCGTTTGACCGCGCAACTTATTGCGAGCAGCACGGTACGGGCGCCCCCACGGGTCCCTATCCAGTTCCGCCATTGTCTCCTCCCGAGCACGAGCTTTGCCCTCAGCAATGGAGGCCTGCAACGCCTTTGTCGTTTCCCTGTATACCGAGTACAGGCGATCCTCTTCCGCAGGGTCGCGCACGCGGCGACGGCGGTATCGCAGAAATCTACGTCTGGCTATGTTACTAGTGGTTCGGAGGTCAGATATCGCCTGTGACCACCAGTAGACCTGACGGCGGTTAGGCTTCTGGCAAGCCCTCGGCATTGCTGCATCACAAACCGCTGATAGGGCGGAGCGGACACCGGCTGCACCCTGGTCAACATCTAGGGGTGGTGAAGCGCCCACGGCACACCAAGCCTGGACAATCGCCGCCTCTTCAGCCCTCTCACGGTCCAGCCTTGATATGGCCCACCGCGGGAAAACCTAACCTAACCTAACCTAACCTAACCTAACCTAACCTAACCTAACCTAACCTAACCTAACCTAACCTAACCTAACCTAACCTAACCTAACCTAACCTAACCTAACCTAACCAAAAGTCGCACACCGTCCGCCGCCGCGAACGCCACGTTTCTGCGACGCTCCGTTGTCTTTAAATCGCAAAAATAGTCTTTTTACGTCTAAATACAGTGTATTGTATATCAAAAGACGCGTAATTTTACCCCAGTGACGATCCCGCAAACCGTGTGAAAATCGGACTTACGGTTCTCGAGCTATCGGCCGAAAACCGCTAAAATCAGTGACTTGTGACACTAAATTGTGAACGCTGCCCGATTTGTCGCGACGACACCCCAGTTTCTTCACACGCTTCGACGCGCCACATCACCCTCCAACTGCCTGCGAAATTTGGGATTTTTTCCGGCTCAATTGGATGAGTTATCAACCATAAACCACACCGAGCCCCCAAGTCAACTTCGCAACCGGAGCTGGTACCACCACAAGCGCTACTGGGATCGACGCGGACCATCACCCCCATCATTCTCCAGGTTACAGACTGGAAATCGCATCACCAGAAGCTTAGTTGTCGACGTTTTACTGCTGGACTCAACACAACCTGAACTTCGCTGAAGATTATCTCGCAGTCTTCAGCGACAACCACCCCTCGAAAATTCAGTGAAGATAGCCTGAAGTCTCTTCTTTCCGGAGGTACCATTTTTAGATTTTTAAGTGCAATAGTCTAGTTTTTATAAGCATTTTCCCTCGAGTCGAAATTATTTTGTTCAGTCAGTGTTGCCAATTTATGCTATTTTCAGTTATAACTTTAGTTTCAGCACATATTTACTTAATTTCTCTTCGCTAAAGTTAGTTTTATATCTTTCCACAACATCCCTGAAAATTTCAGCCAGATTCATTCACAAACAAAAAAGTCGATTTCAAAATCGAATTACGTAACCGCGCGGCAAATTCAAATCGCCTTATCACTACGGATTTTTATCGGCTAAATTTTATAAACATGTCTTCGTCGGACGGGGAAGAGTACGATGGTGACTACGGGGACCTTACCGCCTACCTCTCCCCGTATGGTGGGTCACCCACCCCCTCTGACAACACCCTTAAATCTGGTAGATCCGGTAGAACCACGAGATCTGGTAGGTCTGGCAAGACTGGCAAAACCACATACCGCCCGGTCTCCAAAGCTAAGCATTCCAGCCTCAGCCAGGAACACCACTCCACTCCATCCATTTCCACAGCCACTACACAACCACAACCGGCTGCCAAGCAGCCTTTCGACTACGAGGGAGCCCTCCTCAAGGGAGCCCTCAGCATGCTAGACCGCATCAAGTACTGTGTGGCACAATGCGGGCGTGGTATGAAAAAGGAGTACCGCGACGAGATCAACGAGAATGTGGGCGGTCTGAAGCGTTACGTTACGGGCACACCACCGCCCTGCTTCACAGACAAAACATCTAAGGACGCGGCCCCTGGCATCGACCAGGTGCGGCAGGCGGTTCGCGAGGAGCTGGCCAAGGCCAGTGCCCCCAGTCCTGAGACCATCAGGGAGACTGTCAGGGACTGCGTCCGGTCTGAAATTCGCAATGCGTTGCGCACACCTAGCACGCATTCTTCGGCCCCGGGTTTACTTACCTACGCTGAGGCTACCGCACGCCCCACCCCACCTAAGCCCCAAGGCGGACACATTCTCGTTGTGACCAAGACAGGGGACCCCCCAGCCACTAAAGACGAAATAAATAAGATCTGGAAAGATAACATCTCTTTCAAAACCTCCACCTTTGCACCCGCCCGCATTCAGACCATTCATAATAATCGTCTAAGGGTAGAATTCGACACACTCGAGCAGCGGGACGAAACCGCGGAACGCCTCGCCTCCAATTCTGCCCTTACGGCGAAAAAACTTAATAAGTTACAGCCTATGGTGATCCTTAAGGGCATCGCACGCGACACCAACAAAGACGAGCTTGCCGACATTCTACTCGGCCAGAACCCCACAATCACTAAGGCCTTTAAAGCTGATACAGACATCACCGTGAAATTCACGAAAAACAACCGTCGCAACCCCGGCCTTTACAATGCTATACTTATGGTCACACCTCCCATTTGGGAGGTAATGACTAAACTAGGACGCGTAAACATAGACCACCAACGTGTATCCGCTAGTGACTATTGCCCTCTACTTCAATGCCACCGCTGCCTGCAGTATGGACATCTACGTTCCAAATGTCGCACTGAAACCGAAGCTTGCTCACACTGCGCATCCACAGAACACTCATTTATAGACTGTCCAGCTAAAAATAACAAGAACGTAGTGAAATGCCACAACTGCGCCAAAGCTGGTAAGCCCGCCAGCCACTCAGCCACCTCACAAAACTGCCCGCTGCACATCATTATGACCGAGCGCACCCGCGCCCGGACCGACTACGGTAATTAATTAATAAATTCATCTTTTATTTTACACATCATACACATTACACTTATCATTACACATACACTTTCACTACATAACACTCACCCTTGACACTTTTTACACTCATAACATCTCATCATTTACATACATACATAAATCCGCTCACCCTTGACACTTTGTGCACTATCGACTCTGTCCCCTCACTATCATCGTATCCATTGTTCTCGCGGTAATAGTGCGGTGACTTACTCAACTTTCGTGCTAGTGCTGACCCATATCGGACGCCCCACTTAGGGGGCGCTCCCTATAGGAGTAATGGATGACAACATACAATTTTCACTTCACATCTATACACATTCTAACACATTCTAACAATCATTATACACACTTAATATATAATATAATTGAAAACTCACTTAATTAAAACATTCACATTACAACTGTTATTTAAATATCTAAACATAATTTAAATTAATTAATCGCCTACAATACTCATACTACATACAAACACACTCAAATTCACTGTATCTATTAGTTATAACATTATTAACATTGCATCACCAACACATAATCATTCTCATCTACTTGGGTACGTCCACATACATACACTACACAACTTTATAATAACTTATAAGTAAACATTTAAATATTTTATTTATACTCTTATATTTTATCTGCCCCCACCAAACGCTCACTCTTGACACTTTTGTGCCACTTGTCGACACTCATCTCGACTACATCCCAACACTAGCCAGTCCTTATCATTATACCACGTGACATAGAAAAATCGAGTTTTAACTAACTTCTAGTATATCTACTTTAAATCTCTATTCATTAACATGTTCACGGATGTTTTGCACACTGTTTTCATACCTCACACACTAATTTCCATGCGTTTTTACTCACTTTTCATCACCTCGATTTGCTTCATACAAATAAGCCACGCCCCAAGCCCCGCCCACTCATTAATACTGAAATACCGCATTTTATCACCTAAAATCATCACATTATTGTTCACCTATGTTTAAGTAACCACTTCTATACAATACTTATGTCAATATGTCTCTCATTTATTGGCAAACGGGCCTTTTAGTTGTAAACATACTTTTCCTCATTACTCACGATTCACAAGACTTATGATTATGAAACTCACAATAGTAAGCCTTCAGGTCAATACCTTTCATTTGACACCCCATTCTCCTATTTTAAACACCCCTGCGTCCTTATATTTACATCTCAAATTCACGGAACGTCAGCGTAATAACACCCTTGAAAATTAGAAAAAACTCGAATCTCTGTCTATTACCTACCTCATACCTTACTCTATTAGTCAATAATCTATCTTTTAACATTACTGTCACATTTTACCAAACAACTACCTCTCTAACCTCATACATACAAACATCACCTTTATGACGCTTTTACAGCCCAACGACTGACGCTTTGCATTAACTACTCACACAAATCGCTAATTATACTCTCCATCTACACCTCCACATAATCATAATATTGTAAACACATTCACAACATCTATTTCATAGTTTACTCAATACACTCCACACAACATTAAGCCCTCATTCCTTATTTTACACCTATTTGTCCCATTCATTTACTCGACGACTCCTCACACGCCACCTATACCACTTTCAACACACCACTCGCCGTACAAAACTATACACAACGTAGTTCACACTTAGCACGTCACAAGCACGCTTTTACACCTCATAGCACAACCCAATAGCTTCAGTTTCACTGACGCTTCACACAGATGTCACTAGATATGCACACACCAATACACATACAAACATTACACATCACGCCCGTCACACAATATACACTATCACCCTATATTTTATTGATTTATAATTAATACGCCATTACTTTCCACATAATTTACACACTTTTAAACATCACACTTCACCCTCACCTCGCGTACTCAGCGCCCCCAGCGGCAATTGACATTCAACATCTAACACTCTATTTAATAGCTTCAACACAGATGCCGCGTCTATCCTTTCTTTGAACATTGACATCTTTACTTATACAAAACACGTAAACACTTTCAACCTCCTATCGTTTTATATTCTAACTCTCAATTCTTAATTTACATAATTAACGTCATTTGCAACATTATTAAACATCAAAACTCACGCCCGTAGCGCCATCTGACCACACTAATCATAACAACTCATCCCTGCGGATTTACCGCCCCTAGCGCCCGCCCAACACACTCTACACTTTAGTACACTGCACACCACATCTCAACAACTTTCACATAGATGTCACTAGTTTTGCACACATTAATAGTTAGACACACACATCAATTACCAATGATATATAATATCAATCAACAATCATATCTATCAATTCATTAAACCACACAACAACCTACTACACAATCGCACATCATTAAAATAGCAACACTAACTTCATACCCCTACGCGAACCCAACGCCCCTAGCGGAAACTCTGTATATTACATACAATCACTCGTCTACTAATAACTTCGACTTAGTTGTCACCTCACACATACAATGTAACAAACATTGTACGAACATACTCACAGTATCATCTCTTAATTACTTAACATTCTCCTCTTCGATTAATTCACGTTTCTATTGTTATCACATAATAATCACCACGCGTACTTACTTATGCTTCAGCGCCACCTTTTTCTACATCACAAAACGCACATTGCGGATTTAGCGCCTCTTGCGCTCACATAACACAACACCCACCACATCGCTTCCCACACACACAGTTTTGCCACTCTCTAACAGATGCCGCCTCACTCGCGTACACAACCTACATTCACACGATATAATTTTGATATTTGCATTGTAAATAATCATCAGCCGACACTAAAACATACTTTATTAATTAATTACTTGTCATGGGTTAAGTAATCATATACATATCACGCTGCAATCGGTTTCGATGCGACATAATATCTAGGTGCACATAGCGCCACTTCGTATAGCATGGCAAACTTGTTCCCGAGTCTTAGCACGCCTGTTCGGGCTGCCACGAACCCCGTGGCGCTAGTCATTCTATCTCCCACCAGAGGTCGACTGTATACTCACAATAATTACGTAAGTTATTCTAGCCATTATTTTGATACATTAATTGCATCAGCCTCTTATTGATAAACTAATCATATATTGCGATGGGGCATAAGTCAACAAAAAACTTATCCCCATCCATTTTAAATTTTAATTTTAATCTTTAATTTTAACTTTAATTGTATCAATGTTATCGCATTAATCACACATATTATTACGCAACTAGTCTTATAAATTATCACTAGAGGTCGACTACAAACATTACAAATTCGCATAATAACACAATATTCTCTTGCTGTCACCGTTAAACATTGTACATACTCACATCATTTATCTTTAATCACCCACTAATATACTTTTACTTGATCAACTCACCTATTAATAAACACTACATACTAATTATTACGCGCTCAAATTCACGCTCGCAGCGCCATCTTTTCACACCACAAAACTTACGTCACGGATTTAACGCCTCTAGCGCACACATTACACAACACACATCATTCCGCCTTCCACACACACAGTTTTGCCATTTCCTAACAGATGCCGCCACACTCGCGGATAAAATTAAATTTTGTAACTACCATGAACCTCGCGACCTCAGTACCGCTGCCCCGCACTAGATGGCGCAGTCTCGGTTAACATTTACGTAATTCGATTTCAATTTCAACTTTTATATACTTATCAAATTTAAATTTCTAACACTGCTAATTTAATATTATCAGTGTACAACTTAAAAATATACAACTACTTTGACAATAGCTTATCTCCTTCTACTCTATTTTGCACCTAGTTTACTTTAAATTTTCCTTAGACTTTGTCATTAATTCAAGCTCTTATCTCGCTACCAATTTGACTTCTTTATACACGAATAAGCTCTCTCATCCTAGAACTACTATGGATATACTCCTTTTCTCTCTGTCTTGTTACCATATTGATCTATTCTTATAATTACTCAACTGCTGATTTAATTAATATTTAAGCAAAATAGCATAATTACGACACACTGATCGCTCTACTAGTATTACATCATTATAGTTTCGACTGATTTAATTAAACTAGCCTACGCACTAAATGTTAGTACATAATTTTATTGTAATTTTAATACCATATCAGGCTTGTAGCCAACAGCCTCTGTATATAAACCACTCATACTGTAATTTCTAAGTTTAGTTTAATTAGTTACTCAAACTGTATAGCCACAATTGTACATAACTGTACATTGCTCACTGTATATAATCTACTTAGTTCTAATTTAGCTTTAATTTCTAATTTACCACTGTACATAGTTTATATAATTAACATTACTTGTCACAACTGTCTGCGCTCTATGCAGCTACTTTTGTACAAGTATTTGTCACATTGAAATACTCACATCCCAATCGTTTATTATTGTTTTAATAATGTATATAGCTTTGCCGAATATCAACTCTATACTTAGAGTACTTTATATTTAAGCAACTTATAATTTAGATTTAACTACTCTACTAGACTAAGTTAATGACTATATTTCTTTCTTTCTTAAATCTCTGAAATTTGAAAGCTGACAACTTGGTTAGCCATAATGCTCTATTCTTGTAGTAAATCTATAATAAAACTGAAAATTGTAAATTATCATACAAACATATTTCACTAAAAAATTTTCAAATTTCAAAACTTTATAATATTGTTCCTAACATATAGCTCTACTCTTTTTCGCATTTTATCATATAATAAACAACACAGAGAAAAAGTTATTCAATAATTAAAATTAAAATTTTTCAGAAAATTCTGAAACTTGGTAGACTTATTCTACACATACAGGCTTAGTCTTTTTCATACGCTGTAAAAAATTAAAAGCCATGTATAAAAAGTTATAAACGAAAAATCCGAATTTATTATTTTTAATATTGTACAAATACCCAAGTTAATTCGAGCAACTAATTTTGCTCTTACGGCTACTTATTGCCTCATTGCCATCATATAATTTTAAGTTTAGTTGATTTCTACTCACTTGCTACACTGTATTTTGACCAATAATAATCTTTAAATGTAAAGCAACATGGAAAAAAAAAAAAAAAAAAAAAAAAAAAAAAAAAAAAAAAAAAAAAAAAAAAAAAAAAAAAAAAAAAAAAAAAAAAAAAAAAACCAGAATTACTCAACTACTCTGTTGCTTAGTTTAATACTTAGTTCTTAAGAAACAAACAGTCTCTATCCGACTTATTACTTTTTACTTATATAATTTACTCATTGTATTTACTATTTTATCTCGATACGTTATTATTGAAATAAATAAATTTCAATATACTTCTGTTTTGCCTCAGGCAAATTGGGATGGTGTATTTCAATAGCACCGCCCGGTTGAAAACCTAAGTTGCTATTACGAAAACAAATAGGCTCATCACACTCTTAACATTATATCCCTTTTCTTAAACACACATTCTCAATATATTTGGTGCAGGACGTAAAACATAGCGATCACTCCAAATATATACTGTTATATTACTTAACTGCCCTGGAAAACAGTAACATGGGCCAATTAAAACTGAAAAATCTTGTTGTACATTTATTTCAAAAAAAAAAAAAAAAAAAAAAAAAAACCTAACCTAACCTAACCTAACCTAACCTAACCTAACCTAACCTAACCTAACCTAACCTAACCTAACCTAACCTAACCTAACCTAACCTAACCTAACCTAACCTAACCTAACCTAACCTAACCTAACCTAACCTAACCTAACCTAACCTAACCTAACCTAACCTAACCTAACCTAACCTAACCTAACCTAACCTAACCTAACCTAACCTAACCTAACCTAACCTAACCTAACCTAACCTAACCTAACCTAACCTAACCTAACCTAACCTAACCTAACCTAACCTAACCTAACCTAACCTAACCTAACCTAACCTAACCTAACCTAACCTAACCTAACCTAACCTAACCTAACCTAACCTAACCTAACCTAACCTAACCTAACCTAACCTAACCTAACCTAACCTAACCTAACCTAACCTAACCTAACCTAACCTAACCTAGAAAAAATTATAGTGTTAAAAAAGTCTCCAATAACGTTGGAGGAAGGTGTATAAAAAAAAAAAAAAAAAAAAAAAAAAAAACCTAACCTAACCTAACCTAACCTAACCTAACCTAACCTAACCTAACCTAACCTAACCTAACCTAACCTAACCTAACCTAACCTAACCTAACCTAACCTAACCTAACCCCCCAGTTGCGCGCCGTCCGCCGCCCGGAACGTCACGAATCCGCGTCGCTCCGCGGGAAAAAATTCGAAAAAATAGGATTTTTACGTCCGATCGGGGTGTTCTTGGTGTCTGTGAGTGCGTCTCAGTGCAAGGAATCGAGTGACAGTGTGTTCTCAGGCCGTACTATTCGGGCCGAGGACTTATTAACGGAAAACAGGATTATAACCTCAAAGACAGCACGTGTTCGGACAGTTTTTGCCTTATACTGCTTGATTCATCGCGACAAGGTACTGTTTTTTCACTGTCACTTTGTGGGGCTCATTGAGGCGCATCCGGCGACATATCACACCCCCCACTTCCAACTCTACCTGCGGAGTTACAGACATTTTAGTGCGATTTTAAAAATCACGTGTTTCTGTTCCGGCGGCGGCTGAATTTTTTCAACAGTGTAGAAGTGTGTGGGCAGTTAATACAAGACTTTTGACACCCCATTTGTCAAAATCGGCCTGCACACTTAGAAGATATTGACTTTTTTGTGAAAATTTTGTGACTCTACCATTTTTGACTGTTTATATCTCGAGAACTAAAGCGATGACATATGTTTTAAAAAATACTATCGTGTAGTGTGTTTCATCAACTTTAATTCCCGCAACCTGAAACCCACGCGAAACGTGAATTCGATTTTTCACAAGGTTTTCAGTGGGACCTAGTGTACACGTGCTACGTCTTCTGGTAGAGCTACTTTAAATATAAGTTTATACAAAGATAGCTGCACTTTATTCTAGCAAAACGGCACTTTTTTCAGCGCGATCGGACCACGGACTCCCGAGATAATAGATTTTCAGTGTTTTTTCCCTGTAGCTCCTGAAGGGCCATTCCTGGGTCCTGAAACAGGTCGGAACCACTCCTACCTGACCTGCCGACATCACATAACCCCAAACTCGGGTGCTCTGCGGTCGTTTTTGCGGATTTCGGGTCCCGGCCCCCATTTTGGCGGCCATTTTGTTTTGGGGACTAAACATATCCCCGTCGATAACCCGGCTCCCTGGGGTCGTAGGAGCGTGCGGTTTCCGGTGTCCGGGGGCTCTTTTTGAGCTCTACAACGATATCTGGGCGAGAACCCTCTACGTAGAGTCCCAAAAAATTCGCGATTTCACCACCATAGCAGTGTGCGGAACGTAAATTCGGACCCATTAGTGAAAGCCGCAGGTCCGTGCGACGTCGGGATCGGGAGTTATAGCGATTTCCCGCCGGAGTTTGACAGTTCGGCAGCCATTTTGTTTTTCTTCGACCTCGCATAACTCCGCTCCTACTGGTCGTATCAACTTGGCGGTTTCACATTCGGGATCCAGGTATCCAGCCGCTCCCGATCAGCCTATTCCCGGGACTCTGCGAGACACTTTTTTCCCGGTTTTTTATCTCAGCTTAGACAGATCCGCTAGGTGAAGCCAAGCAGACCCCTTTTTTCTGCAAGTTCGTGCGACGCTCCTAGCTCATTTTACGGCCGTTTTCCCGGACGGTTTGACAGTTACGGCGGCCATCTTGGATTTTTCAATCGGCCGCTACTCGCCAACCGTTCGCCGTACGCGAGCGGCGTTTTTTGCATCAGGGATCTAGTGCGCCACCGCTCCCCTTCAGCCTACAGACACAGCTCTACATAGAGTTTTAACCATCCCCAATTTTCAAAATTTTCCCCCCCTTTTTTATTCGCCCATCGGGTAGAGCTCGCCACCCACTACCCTACAGTTTTTTCCGCGCTCCGATCTGACCACGGGAAGCCGGTTTACCCCACGGGGTTCTGTTTTTGGGGCACTTTGGGGACAAAATAACCCCACCCGTATCTCCGGAACCAGTGGTCGTAGAGACTTGCGGTTTTCGATCCTAGGTTTGTCTCTCGATCGTCTAGCGTTCTGCTCTGGGTACAGGGCCCTATCTTAAAAATCCAAACTTAGGTTACATAGAGTCGGTAGAGCCGGCCGTTTTCGCTGCGGAAAAGTGCATGTTTTTATACTTTTAGATAGTTTTTAAGATCTTTAGTGTACCTGAATTTAATTTTGTTTTTAATTTTAATTTTTAATTTTAATTTTGTGAATTGTAATTTTAATTTTTGTAAATTTAATTTTATTTTTATTCCAATTTTAATTCTATTGTATTCATATTGTATAATTTTATTTTTAATTATTATTTCTATTTTATTTGCATTGTCTTTTGACTCATATAATTGAATAAAATTACCCAGTGTTTGTCCCAATTTACTGTCCCTAATAAATTTATTGTGTTAGGTTCCTTATCCGGCACTTTACATAAACTTACCAGGATGCCTAAGGCCTCCTCGACCAAAAGCGCCCCGGCTGGCCGCGTTACTAAGAGTTCGGTAAAGCCGTACTCCAAGCCGACCCTCCGTAAAAGGGCTATCATCAAGGGGGCACAGTCGGTGTGCTCGTCCCCAGCGGTGGGGACCGCCCGCCGGGGCGGCGGGGAGTCGGTTTCTACGGGCTCAGACTCGCCCTTGCCGCCCCGGAGTGCGGATCTTGCCGTGTCGCTCTCCCAGACGGAGCACCATCTGCCGGAGCCGGCTGCGGGGCCGGTGGAGCCAGGGGCAGTGGGCTCGCCCGGGCCGCCCCAAAGTGAGGTTATCGCTGAGGGGCTCTCTCGGACCGAGCATCAGCAACCGGAGCTTCCCGTGGAATCTCTGGTGCCAGCGGTCACGGACCCGCAGACTGGGGAGCTGGAGGCCGACAAGCCTTCCGAGCGGACGGACACCCCATCGGGTACGTACATCTCACTAACGGCCGGGTCCTTGCCATCGGTGAGTGAGTGCTCTGCCTCCGAACTTGAGACGGAGCTGGACGAGTTGGGCGTGTCTCGGCCGGGGGCCCCTACGGACGACGACTTCACGTGGTCCGACCTCGATAGCGTCCACAGTGGAAGGAAGAGCATGCTGCCTGCCACTGCAAAACGCCTGGGCATCGCTATGGACTGCGTGACCGTTAGGGCCAACGAGCTTCTGCTGGCGGGTAAGTTAGCCAACAAGACCGCCGGGAACATGAAGAGGGAGTGCAGGGCCGAATCAGATGATTGTCTTCAATCAATGTATGAAATCATCCTGGCCCTCTCAGACTCACGTTCCCGGCACAAGGCCTCCCTAGAGCAGGAACGTGCGAGAGCAGCGAGGGAGATCGTTCGAGTGGAGCGGGCCCACAGCCGGCAGCTCGCGGAGATCATAGCCAGGCACGAGCAGAGCATGATGGAACTTCGGGAGAGGGCGGACACCCACGCTAAGGCGATCGAGGGGGTGCGCGGCTGGCTCAACTTTGAGCTGGCGGGCCCAATTGCCTTAATCGAGCCCATTCAACGCCAGCTAACTAAACTGCGTGGAGATATAGTCGCCGTATCGGCCGGACCGGCTGCTGCCGCGTCCGATACCGCCCCGCTCGTCAGAGTTGTGTCCTCCCGCCTGGACGATGTCTCCAACGCGATCGAGCGTATGACGTTGCAGCTGCGGGACATCTGCCTGGACGTCGAGCGGTGGCGGTCGGAGGCGGCGGAGCAGGCGCTCCGGCCCCGGGGCGAGACACCGCCCCCTGCGATGTGTCAGGTACCGGCGAACCTTCCGCTCAGGGATGAGGACATCTGCAGGATTCTGGACGGGACGCGGGAGATGTTCGCGGAGATGCGGGCGGAGGCAAGCGCTGCCTTGACCCGGTCGGCTCTGGTGGAGGAGCTCCGATCTGCGACTGAGCCTGTCCTGGGCCAGCTGCGTACAGTCAGAGCTGAGATGGGGGACCTCGCGGATACGGTACAGGTAAACCCTACACCTGCGGACATGACCCAGGGCCTGGGCCTCGAAATGGCTCTTAGCGAGACAAAGGATAGACTGGGAGAGCTGCTGGAACCGTTTATGCGCGGCGTGGAGAGGGTAGAGGCAGGCATCAAGGAGGGGGCGCAGGTCGCTGCGGCCTTGCCGTTGGCTCCCCCGAGTGCTCGGAAGGGACCGAGCCCGCGGACCCCGCCGCCTAGGATTGGATCTAAGGCGCATGCGGGTGGATCAAAGAGAAAAAGCTACGCGGAGGCGGTGGCAACGCCACGCTTCCCGGTGTTTGTGGAGTCCCGGGATCCCCGGGCCACCAGTCAGGATGTAATTGGTACGCTGAAAGACAAAGTGGATGTGGTTAGTCTGGGTGTGGGAGTTAGCGGCGTACACCCGCTCAAGAGACAGCGCGTAGCAGTAAATTGCGACACAGAGGAGAGCCAGAGGAGACTTCGGGAGGCAATAAAAGAGTCGGCAAGTGATCTTACAGCCACATCGAAACTCCCGAGGAATCCTCTGGTTCGCCTTATCGGAGTCGCAAATGACTTGGATGATGCCAGGTTGGCGGACGCGGTTGGGCGGCAGAACGCTGGGTTGCTGGCGGCGTCTTCGGACCGCGTGGTCAGAGTGCAGCGCAGGACGAGGGGAAGGACCCCTCAGGTGACGAATGTCATTCTGGAAGTCGACCCCTCGACCTGGGCTGCGCTCTGCAATAAGAAAGTCAAGGTAGGCTATCAGACGGTCATGGCTGTGGACCAGTCCCCTGTAGTTCAATGTTTCAGGTGCCTGGCCTACGGCCACTTGGCCAGAGACTGCAAGATAAAAGAGACTTGCGGGTACTGCGCCGAAGCGCATGACACCCGCGGCTGCCCAAACCGCGAGAGACCACCGTGTTGCGTCAACTGCAGCGATGCTCCCGGCAATCTAGGCTCAGCCCATCCGGCATATAGCCATGAGTGTCCCCAGTGGCAACGCTGGGACGCCATAGCAAGGAGAGCGGTAAGATACTGCTAAGGGCGTCCTTAGATTTGTCCAGGCAAACCTTGGTCGCGGCTTTGCAGCGACTAAGGAATGCCTGGAGGATGCAGTCAGGATCCGCGCCACCGCGATTTTTATACAGGAGCCCTACGTTGGGACTACCGGCCGCATGACTTCCTCTGGCAGAATAGTGCAGTGCGCAAACTCTACCTCAGTGTCTCCCGCGAAATCGGCTGTAGTTGTTACCGACCCGACCGTTCAACTGTATGTAAATCCGGACCATGTTACTAGCAACGTCGTGTGTGCCACCATTGCCACTAACGGGTGTAGGCTGTGCCTCGTGAGTATATACTTCGAGGGCACGGAAAACATCGCCGGCTACTTGTCGTCCCTCTCTGCCATGCTGGACGCCACCGATGCTGATGGGATCATCGTTGCCGGAGACGTCAACGCCACGAGTCCCTGGTGGGGATGCGAGGTGGAGGACGACAGGGGAGCGGCCATGGCCGATTTCTTGGCACAACACGACCTACAACTGGCTAATGAAGGGTCAACGCCGACATACTTCACCTACCGCGGCGGAAAACTTTACAGGAGCATTGTCGACATCACCGCATGTACACCATCGCTCCTTAATTCCCTGCGTGACTGGAGAGTAGAGACGGACACCGCCGGCCTTTCGGATCACCGCCCGATCCGTTTCGACCTCAAACTAACGAAGACGGACCGCAGCACCGACGCAGACGCGATTCCATCGACTTGGCGCTTCAATGCTGCGAAGGCGGACTGGGCCCGGTTCCCCGTTGCCCTTGGAGAGAGCCTGGAGACTAGGGGACTCACAAATGACACAATCCGGGCAGCAAGCGACCATACAAGTCTGGAGGAGATCGTCGAGCTCTACACCGAAGCAGTGCGGGAGGCTTCTGAGGCCACAATTCCAACGATGGGAGGGAACAAGGTGAACTCTAACAGCCCATGGTGGAACAAAGAGCTGGATGCTTTGAAACGGCAGGCCATCACCCTGAAGAGGCGGATCAGGAGAGCCAACTCAGCGAGAAGACCACACGTCATCGAAGAGTACTGTCGAGCCAGAGCTGCCTACAAGGATGCAATCCAGCAGGCAATCACATCAAGCTGGAAGCAGTTCTGCTCTAGGCAGGAAAACGAGGACGTGTGGCGATGTGCCTACCGCATTATTAAGAAGTGTGCCAAGCCAGGCGCGGGGGACGAAAGACAGCTGAAAGACTCAACAACAGGATTGACACTCTCACCGGAGGAATCGGCTCGCCTACTAGCCGACACCTTTTACCCCCCGGACGACCCGCTTACAGACACCGAACATCACAAGAAGATCAGGGAGGAGGTGGCGAGCAGAATGGCAGCCCTCGGTGACACGGGGGAGAGTGCCGAACCGCCCTTCACAGAGAACGAGCTGGCAACTGTCTTTGCAGGCATGAGCCCTAAGAAGGCGCCTGGTGAGGATGGACTAACGTCCGACATCTGCGCAGCAGCTCATCGAGCCAGCTCTACCCTCCTCACGTTGTACAACCAGTGCAGACGGTTGGGCTGCTTTCCTGAGCCATGGAAGCGGGCAACGATCAAGATCATCCCGAAGCCTGGGAAAGCCGATTACTCGGCTCCCAAGGCCTATCGGCCGATCGGTCTGCTCCCGATCCTCGGGAAAGCCTACGAGAAGCTCATAGTATCGAGACTGGCGTGGAGACTCTTGAGCCAACAAAGGCTAAGTCCTCGCCAGTATGGCTTCGTACCGCAACGAAGCACAGAAGACGCACTTTACGACGTGATGGAGATGGTGAAGGGCGGTCTTGCAAGTAAGAAAATGGTGGCTCTGGTGTCCTTGGATATAGAGGGCGCATTCGATAACGCCTGGTGGCCGTCTGTCCTACGAGAGCTCCTGGACATGGGGGTTGACACCCAGACCATGAAGGTTCTCTCCAGTTACCTCCGGGACAGATCGGTAACGGTTCGATACCTGGGACAGAAGGTCTCAAAGACCACCACCAAGGGATGCGTCCAAGGGTCGATCGGCGGGCCCTTACTTTGGAATGTGCAGTTGGACCCCCTCCTTAGGGAGGCGGAGAACCTAGAAGCGCACATTCAGGCTTTTGCCGATGACATAGTCATCATTGCGGTGGCAAAGGACACCATAGAACTAGAAAGAAAAATCAACAAAGCCCTGGAGTCGGTAGCTGACTGGGGCCGCCGAAACAAGATGAGATTCGCCCCCGCTAAGACCCAGGCAATGTTGGTCACCAGGAAGCTGAAGTACGATTCGCCCCGCTTTGAGCTCCTGGGAACCCAGTTGAAGCTCGCGGACGCTGTACGGCTCCTGGGAGTCACCATTGACCGCCACCTCAGCTTCAGAACACACCTGGAGGAGGTAACTCTGAAGGCCATTAGCCTGTATAAGGCAATGAGCAGAGCTGCGCGAGCCCAGTGGGGCCTAAATCCCGAAATCCTCAGAACCTTATACATAGCCGTCATAGAACCGACGGTCCTCTACGCGGCCAGCACGTGGGCCAACATCGCTTCGAAGAAGTATGCCCGCAGGAAACTTGACCGTCTTACGAGGATTTTCGGGATACAACTATCCAAAGCGCACTGTACAGTCTCCCTGACTTCCGCGGCCCTACTGGCGAGGATAATTCCGCTGGATCTGAGGGCGCGCGAGCAGCTCCAGCTCTATGAAGTTAAGAGGGGCAAACCCCTAGAAGAGCTGCCGGGTAGGATGCTGCAACGTAGAGTCCACCCATCCCAGCTGCCGCATCCAGCTGAACGTGAAGAAATCGCTTTCAACATGATTGAGACTCAGCAAGAAGCAGACTCAAAACCTTCCCACGAGCTCCAGATTTACACAGACGGAAGCAAAATTGAGGGAAAGGTGGGAGCAGCCGTTACATGTTGGTCTGGTGGAACAGAAATAAGAAGCGCCAAAATCAAGCTGGAGTCCTACTGCTCTGTCTACCAAGCTGAGATGGTGGCAATTCTGAAGGCTCTTTCCCTGTCCATCGCCCTGAAACTGTCGGTCGACGTGATAAGCGACTCGAGGTCGGCTCTGGAGACCTTAAGAGACCCCTCGTCACTAAACCCTATCGCCGTCGAGATACGGGAAAAGCTAGCGGCCATGAGGAGCCTGGATCAGGAAGTAAGTTTTTACTGGATCAGGGCCCACGCGGGAATAGCGGGAAATGAGCGCGCGGATGAACTCGCAAAAGATGCGGCCCTAAAATTAAAGACCCGGCCAGCTTTCGACCGCTTCCCGTTGTCCTTCGCCAAGCGAACTATCAGGGCCTCCACACTGGACCTGTACCAGTCAAGGTACGAGTCGGCGGAAACGGGCTCCGGCACCAGGCTCTTCTTCACCAACATCAGGACAGCACATCAAACCATGAGCAGAGTCGGGATGACTAATATCCGTGCGCAGCTTTTTACGGGGCATGGTGGCATACGGGACTATTTGTATAGATTCAAGCTCTCACCCGTCCGAACCTGTGTCTGCGACGACACTACTCCCGAAACAATCACTCATATTCTTACTGAGTGCCCAAGATTTGGCCTAAGCAGACTCGACTGCGAACACAGGGTCGGACGGACGATTGAGCCCCAAACCTATGAGCAGCTGGTCGGTGACAGCTCCAGTCGGGCCCATTTCCTGGCCTTCGCGGAGGGCGTGATGCGCCTTGCCGCCAAGGCAAATGGCGCCAAAATGGCATAGGCGTGCCTACATTCAATTTTAATCCTAGTTTTTAATTGGCTATTGCCCCATTTTATTTTACCGATTTGTTTAAATTATTTAAATTATTTTCATTTATTTTCATTGTTTTAACTTAATTTATTTTGTATTTTAATTGTTTTAGAAATTTTTATCACATTTATAATTTATTATTTTATTATATTCATTGGCTATTGCCCCATTTTAATCCAAATGTAAATTTAATTTTATCTTATTAACACTTAATTATTATTATTGTATAATTTATTTTTTAGATAACTATTTGGCTATTGCCCCATCTGAAATTCAAATTTAAATTCATTTATTTTATATTAATTACTCAAATCTGAGGTCTGATTATTGATTATGTATAAAGTTTTAGGTATCAGCAAAACTATAACTAGGCTTAAGTTTAAATAAAGAAAGGCGCGCAGCTTGATTTATTCTAGACTAAGGCATGCTAGTTAAGTATAAGTAACAGCCCAATCCAAAAAAAAAAAGAAAGATATAAAAGAGAAAAAGAAAGTAAAATAAAGAAATAATAAAAGAATAGTAAAAATATATAAAAGAAAAAACAACAAATGAAAGAAAACATATAGTATAAAAGATGAATAGAACAAAATGGAACACTTAAAAATGGTTCCAATAAATGGGCGGAAAAAAAAAAAAAAAAAAAAAAAAAAAAAAAAAAAAAAAAAAAAAAACCTAACCTAACCTAAGCTAACCTAACCTAACCTAACCTAACCTTTTTTTTTTTTTTTTTTTTTTTTTTTTTTTTTTTTTTTTTTTTTTAGCGTCTGGAAAATGCTGTCACGCACTATCCTCCAGCCGCGGGGGGACGGCTGGAGGGGTGTGTGGGACTCCGGGCTCAGAAGGAGCCCGCCTACCCACTAAAAACCAGACGGCGTTCCTCCGGTGCCTTATGAGTCGGGACTGACGGGTTTCGCCCTAGGCCTCAGGCCACAGGCATGCTCCGCAGTCCCAGCTCGGCTGTGGCTCACTCAGCAGAGAGGGCCACCCGGCTTAGAGGGGAGGGGTGCCTCCCCCCAGTCTCCTGCGTGCGGCGCGCGGGAACACGCGCAGCGCCGTCGCGGGCCCCCTTAAGCGGACGTCAGACACCCCCGTGTCTGTCGCCCGGGGCCCATTGGGAAGGGGCAGGTGGAGGAGGTAATTCCTTCTCCGACGCCCAGTGCGCCGGCTGCGGATGGACGAGGCGTCAGCCAGGGCCTCTCGCTCTCGTTCCGCAGCTTCCTTCTGCGCGACCACAGTCTCGCAGAAGGTGAGCGCCGCCTGCCACGCTTCCCTGCGGGAAATCATCCCCGCAACAAATGCCGGTAGGGATAGGTCGCTCCCTACTACCGAAACAAGGACGCCGCGCTCCCTCGCCCAGGCCGGGCATGTCTCGAGGGTATGCTGCGCAGTGTCCTCGTCGCCGGTGCCGCAGTGGTGGCATGCGGCTGTCGGCTCGCGCCCTATCGCTGCGAGGTAGGCGCCAAAGCAGCCATGGCCGGACAGCATTTGGGTCAGCCTATAGTTTAGGCGACCGTGCTGGCGTCTCACCCACTCCTCAAGCACCGGGAGAATGGCTCCCACGGTGCGACGACCAGCTCGGCTGTCGGCCAGGCGTCTCTCCCAGCTCTCGAGGGCGCTCTGCTCTAGATGAGCTCGCTCCGCCTCTATTTCTCTTGGCGCGGGCCTTTGCCCTTGGGACCTTTGGTCTCCCCGCCACTGATAGACAGCAGCGAGGACCATGGCGTCGAGGTCCCAAGGCATGCTCCCGGCCAAGATAAGCGCCGCGTCCGCAGAGATTGTGCGGTAGCCGCGGATCACCCGTATGGCCAAGTGGCGTTGCGCCCTTCGCAACAGTACGGTGTTGTGGTTCGACATGGCGTCGTACCACACTGGCGCCCCGTAGAGCGCCATGGACCGCACGACGCCCATGTACAGGCGCCGACTGGTTGCTGAGGGCCCACCAAGGTTTGGCATTAAGGAGCTCAGGGCGCCCGCCATCCGCAGGAGCTTCGGTGCCAGACGCTTAAAGTGAGCGTGGAAACTCCACCTGCCATCTAGGACGAGGCCTAGATATTTGAGTGTCCGCCCAACCTCTATGCGGGTGCCGCCAACTACGAGGTGAGACCCTGCTGGTGGTGCTTGTCGAGGCCCATGGAAACAGAGGGCCTCAGACTTCTCGAGCGCCACCTCCAGTCCCAACTCGCGAATCCGGCGCACCACTAGCGCAACGCCAGGGGTCGCCCGTCGTGCCGCTTCACTAAGGTCGACTCCGTGGGCCGTGACAAGGGTGTCGTCAGCGTAACATGTCACGCCGACCCCCGTAGGAAGACGCCCGCGGAGGACCCAATCATACCCTACGTTCCACAGGAGCGGCCCAAGGACCGACCCCTGTGGAACGCCGCATGCCACCTCCCGACGGAGCACACCTTGAGGTGTGGAGCATTCTACCGCCCTATGCGCCAGGTAGTCAGCGATGATCGCCTGGAGATAGGCAGGTACCCCGTGGTGTATGAGGGCCTGCCTAATACACGCCCACGGCAGTGTGTTGAACGCGTTGGCGATGTCAAGCGACACCGCCAAGAGAACCCCGCCGTTGGCTACCGCCCTTTCGGCCAGCTCCCGCACCCGCAGGATGGCGTCAACCGTCGACCTCTCCGCCCGAAAACCGTATTGCTTATCCGATAAGTTTGGGCCGACTCCGTTTAGGTGCTCGACGAGGCGGACCGCGATGATGCGCTCCAGCAGCTTCCCAACCTCGTCGAGCAACACAATAGGGCGATAGGCGGACGGAGAGTCCAGCGGGCGCCCTTCCTTCTGGATAAGAACCAGACGTCCCCTCTTCCAGGCCGTTGGAAAACGCCCCTGTATCAGACACGCCGTGTACAGGCGTCTTAGGCGTTCACCCAGTGCTTCCTCGGCTATTACCCAGGCTTTACCTGGGATACCGTCCGGGCCGGGGGCCACATTTTTTGACTTAAGGCGCAGCATAGCTGCGCCTAGTTCTCCCTCGGAAACTGGGTCCGGAGAGGTTCTCGGGATGATTGGATGTGGCCTCATGGCAGGTGGGCTATGCTCCTCACGTGCTGCTGGGAAAAGAGCGGACACCACGGACTCCAGTAGTGCCGGTTCAAGGGACTCCGTGGTTGGGGGGGCCCAAGGTCGGAGTTTGCCTCTGATCGTTTTATAGGGGCGCCCCCACGGGTCTTGGCTGAGCGTGGCCAGCATCTCCTTCCGGGCATCAGTCTTAGCCTTAGCTATGGCCACCTGGAGGGCCTTTTTGGCCACTCGATAGGCCTCGCGTAGCGGGCCGTCCAGCTCCGGATCCCGGTTGCGTCTTCGGAGATGCCGCGAGGACTCGCGACGTGCCGCGATGCAAGTCCGCCGCAGCTGTGCGAGGTCCTCCGACCACCAGTAGACATGCTTCCGGGACAGCGGGGGTCCGGTCCGAGGCATTGACGCATCACAGATGTGTGTCATAGACTCCCGGAACCACTCCGCCTCTTCGTCCACTTGGACTGGCCCGCCAGGTGTAGGGAGCCAAGCTTTGACAAGGGCAGCCTCTTTAAAAGTGTCCCTGTCAAGGGCTTTGAGGCGCCACATGGGGTGGATTGGTCTACGAACAGCGGTTGTGGGTGCCGTGTGAGGTGAGGCGGAAATGTCCAACCAGATGTATTGGTGGTCAGACATTGTCTCCGCCTCTGTCAGCACTCTCCAACCGCTGATTCTGGCTGCGACCGCTGGGCTAGCGAACGAAAGGTCCACTATAGACTTTCCCTGCGGCCGCACGCATGTGGGCTCTCTGCCACGGTTCAGCAGAACCAGGCCTGCTGCCGTGGCCCACTCTAGGACGAGCTCGCCTCTGGGTTCAGTCGCCCGCGAGCCCCACGCCGTGTGTTTGGCGTTGAAGTCGCCGCACACGAGTGCGGGGAGTGGAGACTGCTGCAGGATGGCACTTAGTCTATCGAGACCAGCCTCGGCTGCAGCAGCGCTTAAGCTAGGGGGGAAATAGACCCCTGCTAGCAGAAATTCCCCGCACTTTGCAACGACAAAACCATCTCCTTTGCCTTGCACGATTAGGTGTAGCCCGCCTGTCGCCTTCAGAGCGACCCGCTCGCGTGTGAGATCCACCACCCAATCCTCTCTATCTACTTCGGGGACGAAATATGGCTCCGAGATTACGCCGATATTTGCCGACCACTCCGCCATGTGCTGCATCAGGATATCCTGACCAGCGGTGGAGTGTTGGACGTTCGCCTGGAGGACTGCGAGGGCCATTTTATTCAGCCTCCATCGCTACCGCCGGCTGCGCCCGCCTGCTAGAGGGCGTCGAGGGCTTAGCGGCTAAAGTCCTAGCGGCCGCTGTTTTGCCCTTACGGCTTTTGGGTGGGGAGCAACTTTTGCTTCCCACCTTGTGGTCTGCGGGCCTTTTTGCGTCCGCACAGATAGGGCAGTGCGGTGCGTTGGTGCAGTCCCTCGCAGTATGGCCCGGCCTGCCGCAGCGATAGCAGAGATCACTGCGGTCTACTTCGGCCGGGCATTGAGCCCTCACGTGACCCTCCTCGAGGCATTTGAAGCATTTGAGGGGCTTTGGCTCCAGGATTTTTACGTGGGCAGAAACCCAGCCCACGAGTAGACGGCCCTGTGCCAGCTTTTTAGCCGCCACCACCGGAACACTGATCACGGTAGTCCCTCCTCCGGAGTACGATTCCCGGATCGCTCCGACCTTGATAGCGTCTACTGGGCAGCTGCCGACTTTGGAGACCGCTGAGGCCACTTCTTCTTGGGTCACAGAGTCGTCCAGGCCCGACAGACGAATGTCCGTGGTTTTAACGGGCCTGGAGACCCGTACCGCTTCCCCAGGAAGGACCTCCCTCAGCTTTTGAGCCAGGGCGTCAGCCTTGTCCCCGCTGGACGCTCCTGGTATCTCGAGCATTTTGGCCCCGGTTTTTGTTTTCTTGAACCGTATGCCGTTTATGCCGAGACCCTCAATGTTGATTCGAGATTTAGCCTCCCGGATCAGGGTCTCGTAGGTAGTTCCACCTTCCGCTGCCCCCGGCTGCAGTGTTAGGATTACGGCAGCTGATCGGGGCAAGCGAAGCTTCGGGGCGCCGGTCTTACCCTTCGTCTTTGCTGGCGCTTGGGGCGGTTGATCTGCCCGACGGGCCTCTGCCTTTTTGGAGCCCCGCTTGACCACCGTAGTCCATCCCTCGTCCAAGGGGTTGGGTGGTTGTGGGAGCAAGAAAGGCTCATTGGGGGCGGGCGTACTTGGCTCAGCCTGTCTCCTGTTTTTGCCCTTACGACCACGTACTGGAGTAGACGCAACAGAATCCTTTTTGGTTGCCGGGGCCTGGATCCTTTGGTCCGATACCAGTTGTGCTGGTATACCAGTTGCCGGCTGCCCAGTAGCTTTTGGCTTCTTCGGCATCTTCTTAGAGGCCTTACGGCCACCCATAGCCAATGTGGCAGGTTTCTGCAGCACTACCGGCGCGGTTGATGTAGAGGCTTGTATCCTATCCGGTAGGGGTGGATAGTCGGCATCGACTGACGATTTATCCCTCTTGCTCTCTGCAGCAAGTGGAATGCGCCTCTTTTCCGGCAGCAGTCGGTCGCCGAGTCCTTCAATTCGCGCATTCATCATTGCACTGCATCGGGCAATTATGTTGCGTTCAGCTTCTTCCAAGAGGGCAGGGGTAGAGGAAATTACCTCCGTTTCCTGTCTTGCTTGACGCTCCTGTTTTAGGGCTGCAAACTCCTGACGCAGATCAGTCAGCTCTTTAGTGAGCCTGTCGTTTGCGGCATTAAGGCGTCGAATTTCTTCAGTCGAAGACCTTTCCGCCAACGTCTCCACCGCCGCAGTGATGAGAGCGGCAGCATCGTTAAAGTTTCGTTGAAAAACTCCTTTGATATTGCCGCTTCTTCTCGCGCAGTGCAGGATCGTTTCTGTGCCGGTACGAATTGCACGAACCAGTTCTTGTGCCGTCTGCTCCTTGGCTGAGAATCTTGCCAAATTTAGAGCCTTTTTTAACTTTTGTGACCAGTTTTCGGCCTCGTCCTCGGCTTCCTGGTCACGCAGTTTCCTTCTGTCCTCCCTCAACAGTTCCTTGGCAGAGGGTCTGGCGGCTCTTGCCCCTGCTGCGGGTGGCCGGCCAAGTCCCCTGCCCAGTTTTCCAGTTCTAATCGCTGGCATTTTGGCAGCGCGCGCTGACTCCACCGAGTCGGGACTGTCTTCGCCCTCACGATCTTCGCGATCCCTCTTGCGTAGTTGAGACTTAGACTTCGAGTGACCACTGACAGTTGAGTCATGGCTTTCCGAGTCACCCTCACCGTCTCGTTTTTTGCCAAGATCCTGCGGTGACTGTGAACGAGAGCGCATTGATCTAGCAGACACCATAGACCTGATTGATCCCGCATCCGAGTCACAGCGGGTGAGAGATACCCTTAGTTGCCTCTCCTGTTTAAGCACTTTCTGTGCGCTAGGTAAAACGGTGGCGTCCTGGACAGATATGTCCGCGGCGGCACTGGACCCGCTGCCGTAATCATCCCCGTCAAAACTATGCACCGATCGCGCATCCTCCTCTACTTGTTCCCCCCCAACATTTCCCCCAAAAAATTCAAGTTTTTCCATTTTGAACCCACGAGTGCGGGAGAAATAACGGTCCGTCCGGGCAGAGATCCCGCTATACCCGAATAGCCCTACAATACACCTGAGAGGTCGGGAGGTATCCCAGGGTGGCCGCTAGCCGGTTGATCCAACTCTGCCAACCACTCTGCCTCACTCCGCGCAAGGACAGAGATCCCGTCGCCGCGCAGGGCCCCGTAGGGCGCCCCAACGACGGGAATTGAAGGATTTTTAGGAACATTTGGGGTCAAGGGCTGAAGGGGCACAGTGCGGTGATGAGTCCTGGGATGCTAAGCGACCGCGACAGTGTTGACAAGGGAGGGGCAGAACCTCTAAAACCATGTCAACACCGAAGAAGCCGCGCACATCCCATTATCACCACCACACTCCGCCGCAACAGACCCAGCCCCCAAACACTCCCTTTGGGGTTTACTCCCCGCAGCCCTGGCAAGCAGGGCCCCCGCCCCGCCCTGAAAAGGGCAGAACGGTATGGTGCAAGGAAATCGACCGGTATGAACCCTACCAGTCATACGCCCCGGAGCCCCCTTGCGAGGCTCCAGAGCTAGGGGGAAAATTTATTGAGTTTACCATCCTCGCGGCCCCGAAAGGCCCCCGGCCCCGATTGGGGTAACGGTGTACAGGGGTTTTTTAGAGAGGTTTTCCTTCCTCGTGGCCCGGACAGAAGCCCCGTCGACCCCCGGCCTGCCCGCGAGGGCAGGTTACGGTATACATGGGTTATTTTATTGAGGTTTTCCTTCCTCGCGGCCCGGACGAGAGTGCCCCCGACAGCCCCCGGCCCCCACGGGGTAACGGGTTGCCCGGCGACCCGCCAGTCAGCGACGGCTGACTATGGGCGGGCACCGCCGCGCGTGGTAGTTATTATAGAGGATTCCGCCTCGCAGCTCTGCTTAAACAGAGCCCCCGGTCCACCTGTATACCATGCGGATTACGGTATGCCCCCCGCGGCCGCTCAGGGTTGTTCTGATAAGCAGAATGGAGCTGAGCGGCCCCCTCTTTACGAGTCTTCAGCCGGCAGCTAGCACTGTCCCTTCCGACCGATAGGGAGATTGCTAGCCCCCGTTGCCCGGGGAGAACCAGGACAGGTGTTACTCCTTCCGTCTGGACATGTCCAGATGGAATTAGTAACAGCCCAGTCGCTCTTGGAGGTAACTCGTACTGTCCCGCCCAACCTAACCTAACCTAACCTAACCTAACCTAACCTAACCCAGTTGCGCGCCGTCCGCCGCCCGGAACGTCACGAATCCGCGTCACTCCGCGGGAAAAAAATTCGAAAAAATAGGATTTTTACGTCCGATCGGGGTGTTCTTGGTGTCTGTGAGTGCGTCTCAGTGCAAGGAATCGAGTGACAGTGTGTTCTCAGGCCGTACTATTCGGGCCGAGGACTTATTAACGGAAAACAGGATTATAACCTCAAAGACAGCACGTGTTCGGACAGTTTTTGCCTTATACTGCTTGATTCATCGCGACAAGGTACTGTTTTTTCACTGTCACTTTGTGGGGCTCATTGAGGCGCATCCGGCGACATATCACACCCCCCACTTCCAACTCTACCTGCGGAGCTACAGACATTTTAGTGCGATTTTAAAAATCACGTGTTTCTGTTCCGGCGGCGGCTGAATTTTTTCAACAGTGTAGAAGTGTGTGGGCAGTTAATACAAGACTTTTGACACCCCATTTGTCAAAATCGGCCTGCACACTTAGAAGATATTGACTTTTTTGTGAAAATTTTGTGACTCTACCATTTTTGACTGTTTATATCTCGAGAACTAAAGAGATGACATATGTTTTAAAAAATACTATCGTGTAGTGTGTTTCATCAACTTTAATTCCCGCTACCTGAAACCCACGCGAAACGTGAATTCGATTTTTCACAAGGTTTTCAGTGGGACCTAGTGTACACGTGCTACGTCTTCTGGTAGAGCTACCTTAAATATAAGTTTATACAAAGATAGCCGCACTTTTTTCTAGCAGAACGGCACTTTTTTCAGCGCGATCGGACCACGGACTCCCGAGATAATAGATTTTCAGTGCTTTTTCCCTGTAGGTCCTGAAGGGCCATTCCTGGGTCCTGAAACAGGTCGGAACCACCCCTACCTGACCTGCCGACATCACATAACCCCAAACTCGGGTGCTCTGCGGTCGTTTTTGCGGATTTCGGGTCCCGGCCCCCATTTTGGCGGCCATTTTGTTTTGGGGACTAAACATATCCCCGTCGATAACTCGGCTCCCTGGGGTCGTAGGAGCGTACGGTTTCCGGTGTCCAGGGGCTCTTTTTGAGCTCTACAACGATTTCTGGGCGAGAACCCTCTACGTAGAGTCCCAAAAAATTCGCGATTTCACCACCATAGCAGTGTGCGGAACGTAAATTCGGACCCATTAGTGAAAGCCGCAGGTCCGTGCGACGTCGGGATCGGGAGTTATAGCGATTTCCCGCCGGAGTTTGACAGTTCGGCGGCCATTTTGTTTTTCTTCGACCTCGCATAACTCCGCTCCTACTGGTCGTATCAATTTGGCGGTTTCACATTCGGGATCCAGGTATCCAGCCGCTCCTGATCAGCCTATTCCCGGGACTCTGCGAGACACTTTTTTCCCGGTTTTTTATTTCTGCTTAGACAGGTCCGCTAGGTGAAGCCAAGCAGATCCCTTTTTTCTGCAAGTTCGTACGACGCTCCTAGCTCATTTTACGGCCGTTTTCCCGGACGGTTTGACAGTTACGGCGGCCATCTTGGATTTTTCAATCGGCCGCTACTCGCCAACCGTTCGCCGTACGCGAGCGGCGTTTTTTGCATCAGGGATCTAGTGCGCCACCGCTCCCCCTCGGCCTACAGACACAGCTCTACATAGAGTTTTAACCATCCCCAAATTTCAAAATTTTCCCCCCCTTTTTTATTCGCCCATCGGGTAGAGCTCGCCACCCACTACCCTACAGTTTTTTCCGCGCTCTGATCTGACCACGGGAAGCCGGTTTACCCCACGGGGTTCTGTTTTTGGGGCACTTTGGGGACAAAATAACCCCACCCGTATCTCCGGAACCAGTGGTCGTAGAGACTTGCGGTTTTCGATCCCAGGTCTGTCTCTCGATCGTCTAGCGTTCTGCTCTGGGTACAGGGCTCTATCTTAAAAATTCAAACTTAGGTTACATAGAGACGGTAGAGTCGGCCGTTTTCGCTGCGGAAAAGTGCATGTTTTTATACTTTTAGATAGTTTTTAAGATCTTTAGTGTACCTGAATTTAATTTAGTTTTTGATTTGGATTTTTAATTTTAATTTTGTGAATTGTAATTTTAATTTTTGTAAATTTAATTTAATTTTTATTCCAATTTTAATTCTATTGTATTCATATTGTATAATTTTATTTTATTTTATTTTTAATTATTATTTCTATTTTATTTGCATTGTCTTTTGACTCATATAACTGAATAAAATTACCCAGTGTTTGTCCCAATTTACTGTCCCTAATAAATTTATTGTGTTAGGTTCCTTATCCGGCACTTTACATAAACTTACCAGGATGCCTAAGGCCTCCTCGACCAAAAGCGCCCCGGCTGGCCGCGTTACTAAGAGTTCGGCAAAGCCGTACTCCAAACCGACCCTCCGTAAAAGAGCCATCATCAAGGGGGCGGTACTTATACAACCCCTAAAATTTTAATTTAGTTAAATTATAAGAAAGGGCTAACTATTGTAACTTAAAAACATAGAACTAGAATTTTAAGACGTTATTTATTAATTTTATTGTCATATTTGTTTGAAAATCACGCAAATTTAGTGGAAATTTTAAATTTTAATTGATTTTTCATCCCTTAAGGGTGATTTTAAAAATCCGAATCTTGTACCACAGGATAGGTCACTTTACACCCTACCTTGTGGCACCTTCAGAACCCACGCGTCTCCCATAGGGAAGCACTGGGAACAGCCCAAAATTTGCGTGACGCCAAAAATTAAGATATTTAAAGAGAAGTCGCGTAGGATTGGTCAAAAATACACGTTATAATTACTTTTCATCCCCTAACGGTTATTCAAAAAATATAAATTTTATATCACGGGATAGGACTTTTTACTCCCTATCTTGTGGTATCCTCAAAACCCACGCGTCTCCCATAGGGAAGAAACGGGAATAGATTTAGTCTTGCGCGACGCTCTTTTTAGGACTTAGGAAAATTTTCACCCCGAACCTACCCTCTCCCGATTCGAACCGGACCACCTGAAATAAACTCTCTGGGCCTGGCCGAGAATTTCTTGTCCTTAGACAAAAACTCTCAGGCTAATATTTCGGGATTTAGGGTCTATTTGCAGAAAGTGGTTTGCTACCCTTAATTTGGGCGGCTTCCTGAGGACAAGGGGTGAAAATTTAAACTATACTAGTAGCTATATTAGATTAGGGGGTTATCGAGGATCAATATCCAGCTTTCAGAAAAATTTTAGGATAACTAGGTACTTAGCTATTAAATATTATCTGGAACTGTTCCCTCGGACTCCATTCCCAAGTAAGTTTGTCAACCCCCTAGCTCGTAAACGGGGCGAGATACGCGAAAAATAACGAAATCGCGGCTCAGTTACCTGAAACTCTTGTTTGGGCAATCTACCTGTGCCCACCCCCAAAAACCACCCCCGGGAAAATTTTTGGAAAAAATTGTGAAAATTTTGAGTTTCCCGATTCCCGGGAAACCGTTTCTGGGGGCTGACAGTAAATTTGGGACCCGCTTCACCCCATCGTAGTTTTTTCGGAATCGCTATCTCGTTCCTAAGGGCTAAACCAAGCCTTCAAAGTTGACAAACTTACAACCCTTATCTTCCCGGAGCTGGAAAAAATACCCCCGAGGGTTTTTTATTCCCTTTTTTAGACGGGCTCCCTGCGCGGATTAAGGACGTACCCGATACTTTTTAAATCTTTAAATTTGGACTTATTTTGGCAAAATTATATTAAATTCTTTGAAAACAAATTTATCATCCCGACGGCAAAAAATAAGATTGTATAGATAAGTAAATTTCGGAAAATCGGCTATATCTCAAAAACGGGACGTCCTAGGTCAAAAATAACGATATTTTTGACCCCCCTCCCTAACAACCCACCCCCTCATCCTGCGTCAATAATCGGACCCCCCCCGCACCTACCCCCAAAATCTCAACCCCCCACCCTTAATTTTACAACATCGACCAGAATAGCGAGACCCCTGACCTGTCGTCGAGAATCGGCTAAGTCCCCGTTATAAACTTTGGAAAATCCTTCTAAATTCTGTAACTAGGGAGCCAGACGTCGTATCTTGACGGGGTTTTCGGACCTATACCTGGAAAAGGGAGGAGTATTAGATTGGAGACTTTTTGGACCCCCTTAATTGGACCTCTAACCCCGAGTCGGGAACTGGCTAAGTCCCGGCTATAAATTTTAAGAAAACACCTTAAAATCAATAACTTGGGAACCAGACCTCGGATCTCGACCGGGTTTTCGGTCCAAGGTTAGGAACGGGGAGGAGCTCCAGATCAGGTAGAGTCGGGCGCTCTAGGTAGAGCCAAAAAATTTTTTTGACGTTTTTCGGCTCTGCAGAGAGGGGGAGATAGAAGACAGTGGTCCAAGGACTCTACACTTAAAGTCTACTGACTCTAGGTAGAGCAAAATTTTTTATAAAAATTTAAAATTAGTGGTTATAGCACAGTAGGCAGTGGAGAAGGCGACCGACTGACTAGACTCTAGATAGAGTCAAAGTAGAGTTCTTACAAAATTTACTAGGGACTTACCTGCGGTACATCTGCGACTCGGAGCACCTCTGCTGGCTGGCTACGACGACATCGTGGACCTAAAACATAAAAATAAAAATATTAAATTGCTCGTATAAAAAATTTTCATTTTGTTAAAATTATTTACATACCTCAAAAATTTATTTAAATTTGTTTTTATATTCACTGTGTTAGGTTAAGTTGTGACTACTGACCCTATTGGCCAGTACTCTTAGTTTAAGTTTTTACGGAGTTCTTTTGAACAACATTTTTATCTATTTTTTATTTATTTTTTATTTTATTAATTTACACCAAGACAAGGCTCACCCCTAAAAATGTATTTGGCACGTACCCCTTCCAAAAGAGGAGCGACGACGACCCCCCCCACATCTCCGGAACAACAGGCAAACGCTGAGAAGGCAGGACCTTCTCAAAGTAAAACACCGACCCAGGCCTCTAGAGTGAGGCGTAGCATCGGAGAATGGGAGGGCGGTAAATTGGAGCCCAGACCCTGTACATCAACAGAACACGCTCACTCACCGAAGAAGACGGCCCCAGCACCAACACTGGCTACACAGAAGACGAAGGCGAAGGCGACGCCCCCTCTGGAAGCCAAGGCAGCGACGCGTAGAGTCTCAGCGGAGACGTTTACGGTATCGCCAGGACCAAGACCAGAGCCAGCTAAAGCCACTGACAGAGTGAGCCAGGCCAGGGGCTGGCTTCAGAAAGCGAAAACTCACATCGGTGACTCTCGCAATCTGAGGGCAGACCTAAAGGCCGGGATCACTCTGGCGGTGGAAAAGCTATACCAACTGGTAAAGGAGGAGGCAGCAGCTCACACTAAACCTGAGAAAGAAAAGAAAAATAATGAGAAAGCAGGGATAGGAGAGGAGGAAGGGGAAAAAGCAGAAGTAATAGTAAGGGAAATTTTAGGAACCGAGGGAAAGGAACTAGTGAGAATGATGAAGGAACAAGGGGAGAAAATAGATAGGACACAAAAAGAAATGGAAAAGCTGAAAGAATCCATCGCCTTGCAGCAGGAGACCGCACAGAGACAACTGACATACGCAAATGTAGCGTCAGCGCCTCCAAAACGACCTATGACAGAGAGGAGCGCTCTACACTCCATAGTCATCGCCTCCAAAGACGAAACAGAGACAGGAGACGAGGTAATGAAGCATGTCAGAGAGGCGGTCAATGCGAAGGACGGATGGGTAACGGTAGAAAGGGTCCGCAAGGTTAAGGATAAAAAGGTGATACTCGGTTGCAGAACGATAGAGGAACGCGACAAGGTAAAAGAAAGACTGAAGAGCGCCTCAAATCGTCTTCACTTCGAGGACATGAAGAATCAGGACCCAATGGTGATTCTCAGGGACGTCATATCGAGTCACAGCGATAAAGACATCATCGCGGCCTTGAGAAACCAGAACGGTAGTGTGTTTCGTGGCCTCGAAGTGAAGGACGACCGCATGGAAGTCAAGTTCAGACGCAAAGCCAGGAACCAGCTGATGAGCCACATTATCTTGAGGGTCTCTCCGCAGATATACAACCTTATGATGGATAGGGAAGTCGTGCATATAGACATCCAGAGGATACGGGTAGCAGACCAATCCCCGCTCGTCCAATGCTCCATGTGTTTGGCGTATGGACACGGGAGGAGGTTCTGTAAAGAGACCATCCCAAAATGCACACACTGCGGAGAGCCGCATATGAAAAGCGAATGCCCAGATTGGCTAGCTTCATTACCACCAAAATGTAGTAACTGCACAGCGGCAAAACTAGAAACAACGGAGCACAATGTATATAGCTCGGAGTGCCAAGTACGTAGGAGGTGGGAGGCACTGGCACGAGCCAAAGTACAGTATTGCTGAGGTGGTTCCTGCGCGTTCCGGGGCAGGCGTCCCCACCAGATGTTACGCAGTGGCCCAGGCGAACCTACAGCGCAAGCAACTTGCAACGACCGAACTCATGGTGGAGGCCAGCAAACGCAAATTGGCGTTTGCGCTAGTACAGGAACCCTATGTGGGCGGGGTGAGAAGAATGAAGGACTACCGTGGGGCGAGAGTCTTCCAGAACGCAGCAGTAGGAGATGGGACTGTGAAGGCGGCGATAGTCGTCTTTGATGGCGATCTCGACGTCACACAGTGCCCGAAACTCACTTGTGACAATATAGTCGCAGTGAGGATCCGAACCAGCGCCTGGGAAATCGCGGCGGTGTCCTTCTACTTCGAACCGGATCAACCCATCGGGCCATACCTGGAACGGCTGAGGGAGGTCGTAGAGGAGCTGGGCCCAAGATTACTGCTGATAGGCGGAGACAGCAACGCCAAGAGTACCTGGTGGGGCAGCACCGTAGAAGACCACAGGGGCGTAGAAATGTCCGGGACCCTGGAAGAGTCGGGACTTCAGGTACTCAACAGAGGTGATACGCCAACTTTTAACACCGTAAGGGGTACAAAGGTGTACACCAGTCTAGTAGACATTACAGCCTGCACGGAAGACCTGTTAGACCTGGTCGATAACTGGAGGGTAGACCAGGAGATGACGAGCTCAGACCACAACGCCATAACCTTTGATATAAAACTCCGCAAAGACAGAGGACTGAGAGTCCAAAGGACGACTCGACTCTATAACACCAAAAAGGCTAAATGGGATCTCTTCGACACCACACTACAAGAGGCCAAGTCTCAAAAGAACATCACCGCTGATTACATAAATAAAATAACCACCAAATATCAGATTGAGACACTCACACAAGACTACGCAGAGGCCATAGCTGCAGCGTGCAAGACCAGCATGCCAGCTAAAAAGAGTACAGAGGTACTCAAGATCCCATGGTGGAATGACGAGCTCGCAAGGCTGAAAAAAGTTACCACTACCTTCAGGCGCAAGATCAGGAATGCGGCACCGCACCGCAGAGACATAGTGGTAGCTGAGTACCTGGAAAAGAAAGAAGAATACGAGTGCCAAGCCAAGAAAGCCCAAATAGACAGCTGGAAGGAGTTCTGCAGCAAACAAGACCGAGAAGGCCTATGGGAGGGAATTTACAGAGTTATAGGCCGGACCGCCAGGAGAACAGAAGACATGACCCTAACCAAAGACGGAGCACACCTAAACCCAACAGAATCGGCGAACTTACTAGCGGAGACATTCTACCCACAAGACCTGGAGGAGACTGACACTGAACACCATCGCTGGACCAGAGAAGCAGCGAAGTTGGTAAACGTACATTGTCATGATGAACAACATGACCCACCGTTTACCCAGATGGAGCTAAAGACCGCGATAGGGAGTTTCAATCCAAAGAAGGCCCCGGGGGCGGATGGCTTCACAGCAGACATCTGCAGCCGGGCTATCAACCAGGACCCGGACGCATTCCTTGCCCTATTCAACAAGTGTCTACTGATCGGACACTTCCCGGACATCTGGAAGGAGGCCACAGTTGTGGTACTGAGAAAACCGGGCAAGGACGATTACACGAACCCTAAGGCATATAGACCGATAGGTCTTTTGCCGGTCTTGGGGAAGGTCCTGGAGAAGATCATAGTAGCAAGGATGAAATGGCATCTAGTACCGAGGTTTAGTACTCGCCAATACGGATTCATGCCCCAGAAAAGCACCGAGGACGCCCTCTATACACTAATACACCGCATCAAGGGTAAGATGGAGCTGAAGAAGCTGGTAACCCTAGTGTCATTGGATATAGAGGGGGCCTTCGATAGCGCCTGGTGGCCAGCAATCCGAGTCCGTCTGGCTGAGGAAAAGTGCCCGGTAAATATCAGGAGGCTACTAGATAGCTATCTGGAGCGCAGAAAAGTCAGAGTAAGATTCGCCGGGGAAGAAGCGGTGAGAGACACAAACAAAGGATGTGTGCAAGGGTCAATCGGCGGTCCAATCCTGTGGAACCTTTTGCTGGACCCTTTACTACAAGAGTTGGAGAGGAGGGGCCACTACGTCCAGGCTTTTGCCGACGACGTGGTGATGATCTTTGACGGTGACACGGCCACGGAAGTAGCTAGAGAGGCAAACAGCGCTCTCGACTATGTTCAACAGTGGGGAGTTCAGAACAAGTTAAAATTTGCACCGCAGAAAACTTTTGCCATGGTCCTTACGAGGAAAATAAAGTATGACACCCCACTTTTGACAATGGGGGGGATCGCCATCGCCCTCTCAAAAGAGATCAAAACTTTAGGATTAATAATAGATGACAAACTAACTTTCAATCCGCACATAGTCCATCAGACGAAGAAAGCGCTAGATATTTACAAACAGCTCTCTAGGGCTGCGAAAGTTAACTGGGGCTTACACCCTGAGGTTATTAGGCTCATTTATGTCGCGACAGTCGAGCCGGTAATCATGTACGCAGCAGCAGCGTGGGCTCCCTCAGTCGAGAAGATCGGGGTGCAGAAATTGCTGGACTCGGTGCAGAGGGGTTTCGCCCAGAAGCTCTGCAAATCATATCGAACAGTCTCTCTACACTCGGCGCTGACTCTGGCTGGGATACTGCCTCTCGACCTCAGGATACAGGAGGCAGCTGCCCTGTATGAGACGAAGAGAGGGTCACCCCTTCTAGAGTTAGGAGACAGAGAGACCGAGAGTTTGGTTAGGTTTGCAGAAACTCCTCACCCAGCTACGCATATGGCCATAGAGTTCGGTTGTCTGGTGGACCAGAGCCTCGTGGATAGGCACAACGTGCAGGCGGTGCGTATCTACACCGATGGCAGCAAGATTGAGGGGAAGGTCGGAGCCGCACTTTCCATGTGGAAAGATGAGGCCGAGATCCGGAACCAAAAGTTTTGTCTGTCAGCGTACTGCACCGTCTACCAGGCGGAACTATTGGCTATATGCAAAGCAACGGGCGTGATCCTCAAGGGGAGGGAGAAGAGCTATGGTCTATACAGCGATTCGATGGCCGCTCTGGAGACGATCGTTAACCATGGCTCCCTCCATCCCCTTGCCGTCGAGACGAGAGAGAACTTGCGGAAGGCATTTATCCAGGGCAAAGTTGTATCTTTGTTCTGGATAAAAGCACATGCAGGTCTCCCAGGCAATGAACGCGCCGACGATCTGGCGAAAGAGGCTGCTCTGGCGTCAAAGAGGAAGTCGGACTACGACAGGTGCCCAGTTTCCCACGCAAAACAGTTACTACGCACGCGTTCCATTTTAAAATGGAACGCACGGTATAAAAATGGCAACACCGCGTCCGTTACTAAAATCTTTTTCCCCAGCGCCGGAGACGCGTACCGCCTTGTGCGGAAAATACAGCCAGCAGGGATACTCACGCAAATCCTCACGGGACATGGTGGATTCTCCCAATACTTACATCGGTTCAAGTGTAGGGAGAGTCCATCATGTGACTGTGACCCCAGCACTGAAGAAACCGTCCCCCACCTCCTTACTGAATGTCCAAAATACGAAAGGTTGCGATACGATCTGCAACAAAAGACTGGTTTAAAAATTGACCTCGAGAACCTCCACATTTTGATAGGAAATAAGGATTTCAGAGACGATTTTATCGCCTACTGTCTAACAATAGGTAATTCGGTTATTAGTAAAAATAAGACTTAGATATATAAAATTTGTTATCACTATTACTGATGTAATATTAGACTAACAAATGAACAATAGAAATAAGCAAATTAGTATAAGAAGTAGGGATAAAATTGTAATAGTTTAAGATATGAAAAAGGCACATAGTTTTAAGAGGCAGAAATGTAAGATAGGATATAAGATAGAACATAAGATAGATAAGACATAAAAAAACCCCTTGTAAGAACCATAGAGGAAACATAAAAATAAATAAACCATAACATAACAATAAATTGTAAACACATAGATTAAATATAAGATGGAATAAGAAATGTATTAGCATAAGAAAAGTAGCAAAAAATTAAAATTTAATAAACGGTACGACAGTAAAGAAAATAAAATAAATCCCTTGAACTCAAATCCTGAAAGGATATTCGGGGAACAGAGCCGCTACAAAAAAAAAAAAAAAAAAAAAAAAAAAAAAAAAACCTAACCTAACCTAACCTAACCTAACCTAACCTAACCTAACCTAACCTAACCATATAGTTACAAACCTAAAGAATTTCAATCACTAAGTAACGACATATTAAAACAATCGTACAACCACAAAACTCGAAAATTTGGGCCACAGACGTAACCCGAGAGCTCTGTGCGCTTAAATTGATCAATCGAACAGATCATCACAAAAAAAAAAAAAAAAAAAAAAAAAAAAAAAAAAAAAAAAAACCTAACCTAACCTAACCTTTTTTTTTTTTTTTTTTTTTTTTAACGCAGGAAAATGCATCACGCATACCCGCCGCCCCGGGGGAGACGACGGGTTATGTGGGACTCTCTTGTCGGATGGCAGCAGAACGGCTGCCATCCGACAAGCATACCCACTAAAAACCTGCGGTGTACCCTCTGCGCTGTGTTGGCGCGACGGAGGCTCCCGTTTGGATTCAACTACGTCGCGCCACAGTGCGGCCCAGCCTCATGCCAGGCCTTCCGCGCTGGAGGGGCCTACCAGTACACTTGGTAGGCCCCCAGTCATGGGCGACCGTGCGGTGTGGGCGTCGAGTCCCCCGACCCTTCGCCCACTGGTCACCTCTTACCTAGGGGGAAGGAGGCGGGCGAAACGCCTCCGTCTTCCCCCCGGCCGTCTACGCCGGAGCGCCTGGGCGTCGGGAGCCTCCTCCCTGGCCCGCTCATCGGTCTCCTTCTGCAACATTACCTCTTCGCAGAAGGAGACCATGGCGTCCCACGCACTCGCGCTACCGAGCATCGCTCTCACGACGCTGGGCAGGTCGAGGTCCGGCCCGACCGCCGCGATCAGGGCCCGGCGCTGCTCGGCCCAGGCTGAGCACACCTCTAGGGTGTGCTGGGCCGTGTCTTCCACAGCGCCGCACCCGTGACACACGGGGGACGGCTCCCTGCCAATCAGGCAGAGGTACTGACCGAAGCAGCCGTGCCCGGTCAGCACCTGCACCAGGCGATAGGTGAGGGAGCCGTGTCGCCTCAAGACCCATTGGTCTAGGACCGGGCGGATCGCCTCTATGGTTCGAGTGCCATAGCGGGGATCCGCTAGGTTGACCTCCCAACGTCGCAACAATTCTTCTTGAGCGAGGAGCCGCGCGCGGTTGACCTCTTCGGGGGCTGGGTGCTCCCCCGCTTCTCTTCTCGACGCACGAAAGCGATAAACGGATTCGAGGACCTCGGCCTCGAGTTCCCAAGGGGGGAGCCCGGCCAGGACACAGGCTGCACCGAAGGAAACAGTCCTGTAACCCCTTATAGCTCGCAGCGCGATGGTGCGCTGCGGTTGGCGTAACAGTGCGCGGTTCTCTCGATCGAGAGAACTGACCCAGATAGGGGCCCCGTACAGGGCCATACTTTTGATGACCCCAGCGTAGAGCTTGCGACACCCAGCGCTGGGACCTCTTAGATTAGGCAGCAACCTGCCCAAAGCCGCAGCAGCTCCCACCAGTTTTGGGGCCAACCCGCTAAAGTGGGCTTGAAATTTCCACCGCCCATCCAGCACTAGGCCCAGATATTTCATCTGGGCCCCAATGCGAATCTGGACACCCTCTATATTAAGGTGAGCACCTGGGGGTGGCCCACGATGAGGCCCGTGGAACATGAGAGCCTCGGTCTTTTGGGGGGCCACCTCTAGCCCTACTCCCCTGATGCGGGCCACGATCATCTCTGTGGCCACCTCAGTCCGCACACAGAGCTCTGGCAGGGCCCTTCCTGTGGCTACGATCAGTGTGTCGTCAGCGTAGCATAGCACTCTCGTCCCTCTGATGAGAGCGCCGCGCAGCACACTGTCGTAGCCGATGTTCCAGAGTATCGGCCCAAGAGCCGAACCCTGGGGGACCCCACGAGATATTTTTCGGCGTCCTAAACTGCCGTGCCCGTCGACATATACCACCTCGCGGTCCTGGAGGTAGTCCGCCAAAAGCCTGATAAGATAGGCCGGCACCCCATGATATTGGAGCGCCGACACTATCGTGTCGAAGGGCAGGCTATTGAAAGCATTGGCGATGTCTAATGACACCGCCAGCGCTCTTTCTCCCCGGGACACAGCCTCCTCCGTGAAGGACTTAAGGGCAGACAAGGCGTCTAGCGTGGAGCGCCCCGCCCTGAAGCCGAACTGTCGCTGCGACAGGTTGGGACCGACATCGTTTAGGTGCCGGACGAGACGGGAGACCACGACCCTCTCTAAAACCTTCCCCGCCTCGTCCAGCAGGACAATAGGCCTATAGGCAGACGGGGAATCCAGTGGCCGCCCCTCCTTTCTCAGCAGGCAAAGGCGGCCCTCTTTCCAGATCTTTGGGAACTGCCCGGTTCTAAGTATTAGGTCGAACAGTTCCCGAAGCCTATCCTCGTTTTCCTCCACTTGCATATGCAAGCGGAGGACTTTGCCTGGGATCCCGTCTGGTCCCGGGGCCGTATTTTTGCCCTGAAGGCGGTCGAGGGCAGCGCCCAGCTCTGCTCCAGTGACTGGGGGAGCCGGGAGCTCCGGCGGTCGAACTCTCGGACGGGGGTAGGTTGGAGCACGAAAGTCCCCCCGCTCGGGGAACAGGGAACCAACCACCCTCTGAAGGAGGTCCGGCTCCATGGTCTCCGTGAGAGGCGCCGTTTGCCCGCGTAACTTACTCCGTGCTACGCGGTATGGGCGTCCCCACGGATCACCGTCTAGCTCCTCGAGCATCTCATTGTGGGCCTCCGCCTTGCCCTTTAAGATGGCTTGCTGAAGCGCCCGCTTGCATTCCTTGTAGTAGTCGCGTAGGCCCTCCTCGATCAGGTCACGGCCGTGGCGGCGGCGGTGGCGGGTGAGTGCCCGCCTGGCTCTGTTACTGGTGGCCCGGAGATCTGCTATCTCCTGAGTCCACCAGTAGACTTGCCGCCTGTTGGGAGCGTTGCGGACCCTGGGCATTGCCGCGTCGCATGTCGCCGTCAATGCCGAGCGGAGAAGAGCGGCACTAGATTCGGGATCGGCCGGAGGAGGGGTCCCCTTGGAACACCAGGCCTGGACAATGGCCGCCTCTTCGGCCTTTTCCCTGTCCAGCCTGGTGACAGCCCATCTCGGAAAGGCCACCGAGTACCCAGGCCGGCGGGGCGCCGCAGGGCTAATGGAGGAGGAGATCTCAAACCGGATGTACAAGTGGTCCGACAGGGTCTCCTCCTCAACCACCCGCCAATTAACGACGCGGCGGGCGACGGCAGGGGTAGCGAGTGAAACGTCCACCCTTGACCCGCCTCGCGGCCGTACGCATGTGTAGGCTGTCCCAACATTGAGAATGGACAGCCCTACTTCCGCCACCCAAGCCTCAAGAGCCCTGCCCTTAACATCGGTGGTGACACCGCCCCATGCCTGTGACTTGGCGTTTAGGTCACCCATGAGAATAACCTGAAGCGGCGCCAGTCGTCTGACCGCTGGGCCCAAGTCGCGGAGGTAGGCCTCAAAGTCGGCCAAGGGTTTGTTAGGGGAGAAATAGCAGCCGATAATTGCGTATTCCCCCCATTTGGCCGACACGAACCCCGAGCCGCGCTCCTTTAAGATCAAGGGGATTGTGGTTGGCCCCGTCCGGCTGAGGATTGCCACGTCACCAACGGCGTCGCCAAGCCAATGCGGTTGAGGAGGAACCCAATAAGGCTCCGAAGCCACCGCCACATCAATATTCCACTCCGCTAGGGCCTGGAGAAAGAGGTCCTGGGACCCAGCGGAGTGGTTGAGGTTCCCCTGGAGAAGACGGATATGTCGATTAGCCATCGATCATCTCCGCCTCCTCGCACCGTACAGGGCGCTCCTCGGTTCTGGTGGCCGATGACTTCGAAGCCGCTTTTCCTCTTGTTGGAGGGGGGTTGCAGTTCTTCCCCCCCATAATATGGCCAGCATCGCGGCCCGACTCTGCGCAGACAGCGCAGTGCGCGTTGGCATTGCAGTCTGCGGATTTGTGTCCCGGGTTGCCGCACCGGAAGCACAAGCCGCTACGCTCCGCTGGGAAGGGACACAGCTGACGGGTATGCCCAATCCCCATGCACTTAAAGCAGCGCATGGGGCGCGCCTCCATGACTTGCACCCTTGCAGAGGACCAGCCGATTAAGAAACGGCCAGCCTCGGATAAGGTTTTTACCGCCGCCAGAGGGCAGGACACTGTGACAGCCCCCATGCCCCGGGTGCCGGGATGGATCTCCCCGGCCCTGACTGTCTTGGGGGAACAACCAGTTTTGCTAGCTACCGCAACCACTACCTCCTCTCTGGTGACGGATTCATCCAGGCCGAAGATGCGCACATCCGCGCGTTTTTCGGGCCTGCTGACCGTCACGTCATCTCCAAGGGCCTCGGCGAGCTTAGCTGCCAGTTTATCAGCTTTCTCTCGGCATTCGGCACCTGGGACCTCAATGAGGCGGGCCCCGGTTGCCGAGTCGTGGACCTTAATATGTGGGATCCCGAGCTCGGGAAGGTCCACTGCAGCCTTGGCCTTGGTAAGCACCGCTTTGTATGTTGAGCCCCTCTGGACGGCCTCTGGCTGCAGTGTCACAACGATCGCCGCAGTGCGGGGGGGAGTTAATTTGGTCTTTGGCTTGGCAGGGGCTTGAGGAGCCGCAGGTGCCTTCTTTGCTGCGAGCGGTTTTGGTTGGGCAGCGGAGGTGGGCATGGTATGATTTTTGCCTTTCCTCCCCCGTCGTACAACCGTTGCCCAGTCTCCCGCAGAGGGTGTAAGGGTAGGGGCCCTCGTATCGTGCGTTGGAGCCTGTACTGCTGTTTCTGGCGCCCTCTGAGCCCCAGAGGCAGGCCTTGCAGCCGTGGTTGGGGCACGAGGGGTCGTTTCCGCCTTTCTTGCGTCCGCCGCAAGCGGGGGCCGCAAGGGCATCCCAGGTGGAAGTCGGCTCTCAATATCCCCCAGCCTAGCGTCTATCAGCTGGGCGGCTGAGTCGACTGCCCTTCTGCAGGCTAACTGCAGCAGCTCTTCAATTGATTGGGCGCATAAAGCGCCCTGGGGCAGTGTGGCGCTCGAGGTTGAGGCCTGAGGCTCAGGTTCGCTCGGAGCAGAAGTCCACTCAGGGGTCCCAGCAGTGCCCACGTCGGCTGCCGAAGTCGGCGTTGAGGTTGACCTCCTAACAGCGCTAGCAGAAAGCTTTTCCAGGTCCTGTTTCAGCACATAAACTTCCTTGCGGAGGTTGTTAACCTCCCGCCTCAAATTGCAGTTGTCGACCCGAAGTCGTCGGTTTTCCTCTGTTTCCGAACGGGAGGCCAGCGTGTCGATTATGGTCGTCAGATTGGTGGCAGCCCTATTTAAGGCCCCTTGCATAGGGCCTTGTAAGTGTCCCGATTTGCACGCAACACGAAAAACTTCGGAGCAGAAAAGTCCTCCGCGGGCCCGCAGCTGTTCCAAGTCTAGGGTCTCGTGGACAATCAAGGACTTTGGGTCTAGAAGGTCCGCAGAACCAGGCATAGAAATAGGAGTGCGGCTTTTGTCGCGGCCAATGAGGTTGGCCTTAGCTCTCTTGTCGAGGTCCGCCGTGAAGTCAGCCTCTTTCAGCTCCTCTAGCCTCTCTTTTAAATAGAGGTTGGCCCGCTGTATGCCTCCGGCCTTCCCTTTGCCGCGGCGGGCAGAGTTTATTTTTGGAGCCGATGCCAACTCTGTTTCCTCGTCTGTCAAATCGGGAATAAATTCCTCAAAGAAGGATAACTCATCCGGGCGGCGCTTGCGCGCGGTTTTCGGGGTAGAGCCCTCCAGCTCTCCCTCGACTGCAGCCCTCGGATCGGAGTCCACATCGATTCGCTCTATCAGAACGATCGGCTGTAGCGCAAGTGCGCTCTCTTCTGAGAAAACCTCGTTCTCCAACATTCCAACACCGGCACCTGGGTGTCCGAGCCCGCCCTGAAAAGGGCGATTATCCCTAATGGGAGCTTCGGGCACTTCAGGCGTCCCGCGCGCTGACCGTCCGGACCCGCCCTCAGAAGGGCGCTTATCCCGATTGGGAGTCACGGGCTGGCCAGCCGCATCCAAAATGGTCGCATCCGACATCTTACGCTTTGGGATCGTATTCGCAGTCTTGTTGTGAAGCGCTCAGTTACCAGTCAGTGCTGCGTTACCGCACGTGACTGGTATCCAGGGATGACGAACGGGGACGTAGCTTCACTCCCACCCCCAACCTAACCTAACCTAACCTAACCTAACCTAACCTTTTTTTTTTTTTTTTTTTTTTTTTTTTTTTTTTTTTTTTTTTTTTTTTTTTTTTTTTTTTTTAAGGCGGGGGGAATGCGGTTATGCACTGCCTACGACAGCTCAGGGGAGCTTGCCGCAGGACGGTGTGGGACTCGCCCTATCTAGCGGGCCATACCCACTAAACCCACCCTCCGTGTTCCTCTCGCGCTTTGTTAGCACAGCAAATGCGGGCAAACTTATGGAGAGTCCGTCGCGCGTCTGCTGAGCTAGCGCTGCCGTCTGGCTACTCGGTGCGGGCTAGATCCCTTCTCCTGGAGATGGTATGCGGAACACGCACACACCAACTCGGACCCTTATCGGCGGGAGGTGGACGCCCCTGTGTCGCACGCACGGTGACGTGTGACGTTTGTGACGCACCGGTTTGGTGGTCTTGCCCTTCCCTTTTCCTTTGTCCCTTTTTTGTTGTTGAGGCGTGGGAGCTGCGGCCTGACTCGCCGTGTCAGGTCGTGGGGCGTCTCCCCTGAGTGGAGGACGCACACTCTGTGCAGGAGGTCCGCGTCTCAGCCCATAAGCCTCTAGGCTCTCTTCTATCATACGGCCCACTTGGAGGAGGATGGAGCGAGTAAACTCCTCAGCTCCACCGTCCTCCCGTGGGCGGATTGTCTCGGCAGGGGATGACCGGGAAGCGGTCCGAGGACCGCCATGTTCTCGGGCATATTTTGACTCGGCCTTCAGAACATCGACCTCCACAGCGAGTTCTCTATTCTGGACTCTCAGATCTGCGAGCTCCTGGCGACACCTCTGTTCGCGGACTCGCGCCACAGTCAGCTGATCCCGCACATCGGCGAGTTCCATCTCCAAGGTGTAATTCTCCTTGGAGACTGTGCGGTTTCGGAGCTTGTATGCCTCCATCTCTATCTCGCTCGCGGCCTGGTAAAAGTCGCGCTTCCACGTCCCTTTAAGATTTTTAGAGTCCCTGGCGAGCTCTCTGACCCAGTCACAGGCGCCCTTTATTTTAAAATAAGTGTCGCCTGCCAGATCAGGAGCAGTCTCCGAGGGCTCCGGAATGTCTAATAAGGATGTCCTCCTCCTTCTCGTCGCTGATGGTGTGCGGGACGCCGGCGACTCCGGCGGAGGCATCAGTTCAGAGTCGGCGACGTTGCCCAATCGTGCTGATGAAAGCGGGCGTTCCGAGTCTGTGTCGGTGTAGGAGTCGGTGTTCCGCGCCAGTTCTTGTTCACCCATTTGGATGTTCCACTCCAGACGCTGAAGGTCTGTAAGGTGGATTGGCTCAGTTAGGCGAGACTTCTCGCCTCGGCTCTTAGTCCTTCCCCTGCGACCTCCAGAAAGCTTGGTGGTTTTAGGGGTGCCGGGCTCATCCTCGTCGGTGACACCTTCTTCGGGCGATAGGACGATAATGTCGCGGGCCGTGTGACGTTTCCGCTTGGATCCAGGTCGTTTTTCGCCAGGATCGGCACTGCACTCCGAAAACACGTCGCAGTCGTCCTCCTCCGCGAAGTAGGCTTCTTCCCAAGTGGGGACTCTGCTGGAATTAGACCCAGCGTCATCTTCCAACTCGGTACTTTTCCCTTTGGTTTTTCGCCTTTCCTTGCTCCTCTCTCTACTAAGGCTTCTCTCTCTAGAGACTTTCCTCTCTTTTCTCTTGTCTCCATCCCTGATATCAGCTTCGCTCCTTTCCCCCTCACGGGAGACAGAAGCAACGCTGGCACTCTTTTTCGCAGCATCGCTGCTCTTCTCTATCTTTTTGGAAGGCCCACCGAACATGCCCTTAAGGCGAGATTCGAAGGTGGGCTCCTTTGACGTCTTCCCCCCCAATTTCCCCTGTTTTGACTTCTCCATATAGATCCCACGAGTCCGAGAGACAAAGTTTCCAGACGGCCAGAGATCTCGGAATAGCCGAATGACCCTAAATACTCCCAGGGAGACGGGAAACCCCGGGGTGGCCGCTAGCCGGTTGATCCAACTACGCCAACCACTCCGCCTTGCTCCGCGCAAGGTCAGAGACCCCGTCGCCGCGCGAGGCCCCGTAGGGCGCCCCAACGACGGGAATTGAAGGATTTTTAGGAACATTTGGGGTCAAGGGCTGAAGGGGCACAGTGCGGTGGCGAGTCCTGGGATGCTAAGAGGCTGCGACAGTGTTGACAAGGGAGGGGCAGAACCTCTAAAACCATGTCAACACCGAAGAAGCCGCGCACATCCCATTATCACCACCACACTCCGCCGCAACAGACCCAGCCCCCAAACACTCCCTTTGGGGTTTACTCCCCGCAGCCCTGGCAAGCAGGGCCCCCGCCCCGCCCTGAAAAGGGCAGAACGGTATGGTGCAAGGAAATCGACCGGTATGTAACCCTACCAGTCATACGCCCTGGAGCCCCCTTGCGAGACTCCAGAACTAGGGGGAAGTTTTATTGAGTTTACCATCCTCGCAGCCCCGAAAGGCCCCCGGCCCCGATTGGGGTAACGGTGTACAGGGGTTTTTTAGAGAGGTTTTCCTTCCTCGCGGTCCGGACAAAAGCCCCGCAACCCCCGGCCCGCCCGTGAGGGCGGGTTACGGTAAGCCTGGGTTTTTTATTGAGGTTTTCCTTCCTCTCGGCCCGGACGAAGTGCCCCCGACAGCCCTCGGCCCCCACGGGGTAACGAGTTGCCCGGCGACCCGCCAGTCAGCGGCGGCTGACTATGGGCGGGTTGAGCCGCGCGTGGTAGTTTTTAAAGAGGGTTCCGCCTCGCGGCCCAGGTAAACTGGACCCCCGTCCCGTCGATAGCTCGAACGGATTACGGTGTGCTTCGTGCCACATCCTTGCACCGCTATGCTTAACATAGCGGTGCAAAGAGCGACACTGGCAGAGTTTAGCCGTCGGCTACCAATCCCCGAAGGAAATTGCTAACCGCCGTTGCCCGGGATGCACCAGGACAGGATGCTATTTCTTACATCCGATCGTAATCGGATGTAACCAATAACATCCCGTCGCTCTAGGAGGTGACTCCGCTGCATGCCCTTTTTTTTTTTTTTAGGAGGGAAACCGCACTGCGGTAAAAACCCCCCGGGTTACCTCTTGCGCAACTGTCCCATGAAACCCATAGGAGAGCACCCTATGAGCCCCAATGGCAGCGCTTGTCCGTCCAAAGACGGCAACCCACTCGGTTCCAGATCCGGGAGGCATCACGCGCCATCACCCCTGGACACCTGGGAGACTTTGGACCTCTGCGTCCGGCCACCGAAATCGGCTGCTCCCCGCGGCGAGATCCTCGTACCTCAGCGCGAACGCGCTCTGGGGGCTATGGAGGACTTCTCCCTGGCGATCTTCGGTCGCGGACACGAGTTGGTCCCGAGGCGATGGTCTGCCTTACGACCCGCTGCCGCACAGAGACAGCAGCTATACGCGGCTACACAACCGGCGGCCTTATGGCCGGGTTGACCGCATCGGATACAGATGTTACTCCGATCCTCTGCGGCCTTGCAAACACCCCGGCCATGGCTCTCGCCAAGGCAGCGCGAACAGCGCAAAGCCCTGGGCGGCAGCAGTTGGACCTTCACCGAAAGCCAACCGATGCGGACTCTTTTTTGTTTAGCCAGATTTCTGGCCGCCTGGACGGGGCAGCGGACGACAGTAGAGCCGCCCGATCCTCCTACACCCATCCGGCCGATCTTAATATGGGCCATGTCACAGCCTCCCTGTTCCGATATTGCCTCCGCGATCTCGTCAGCGGTGGCTCTCTCCTCTAGCCCCATCAGGCGCAGGTCTGCGCATTTGACGGGTCTGGTCACATTAACCGCGTTGGGCGGGAACACTGAGAGTAGGGCGGCCGCAAGCGTGTCGGCCTTCTCGCCGGCCTCCCCGGGCGAGCTATCCTTGACAGCCCTGACTTCAAGGATGCTGTTGCCCGTCATCCGGGAGGGCCGGAGTTTAAGGCGGTCGACGAGACCCGTCTCTTGTGCCCAGTTAGGCCCGAGAACTGTCCGGGCTTCTCGGAGGAGCACCGATAGGCTTTTGCCCGCCGTCTTGGCCTCCGCAGTTAACTCCAAGACGACCGCAGCCGACTTTGGAGGGCGGAGCCTGGGGGGCTTCTTCGCCTTGTGGGCGGATTCTCCCTGGTGGGCCTTTTGGGGCTTGGCTTGTCCGGGTTTGATTTGTCCGGGTTTTGCCTGGGCTGAGGCGTCAGTTCTTGGGGCGGACGGGGCGGCTGGGGCTTTTCCCTTCTTGCCCTTGCGTCCGCGCGCCACCTCAGACCAGGTAGAACAGCCTGGCTGGGCGGGTGTGTCTGTCCGGTTCGTCGTCGGGGTGGGTGCCGGTTCGGAGGCCTTGGACCTCTTCCCCACTCCCTTCCCCTTAGACGATTTAGCCGGGGCGCTACTGGAGCCGGCCATAGGCACCGGCACGGCAGCCGCTCTCGCAGCTGTTAAGGCCCCTAAGGGCGGTCTCAAAAGTGGGGCCGGTGGAAGGCGAGACTCGAAAGCTTCGAGCCGAGCCTCCAGCCTGGCACCCAAGGCATCGCCGACTTGGCGGAGGATGTGGTCGGTGATCGCGCCCAACTCTGCATTTCCAACCTTGGCGGTTGAGTCAGCTCTCAGATCAGTGAGCCGCGGTGGTAGCGGCTCAGTTTGGACCTCGATCGAGACCCCAGGTCCCTGGACAGTCTCGATTTTGCGCTTCGGAGGGCGAGAAAGCAAGGCCATCTCCGAGCGCATTATCTCCATGTCCTTGGAAAGGCGCTCATTTTGCGCCCGAACAAGGGACACCTCCTTCTGCAGGGTTGCGTTTAGTTTGAGCGTGGCTGTGGAGAGGCGTCTGAGCTTCGACACCTCCCTGTCGTGCTGTTCAGACGCGGCCAGACGGGCACGCAACTCCTCAACCGTCTCCGATATGGATTCGGCTATACTTTTTATGGCCATCCTGACCCTAGGCCGCAAATCTACAGACGAGGAGGAGCCGATTTTAAAGATTTTCTCGACGTCCTCCTGTGCTTTGTTGGCCAGACGGTCGGCCGCAATTTCTTGCGACGACGCCTTGAGGTGTTCCTCGTTGTCAGAGGCGTCATCGACGGGCAGCGGGTGTTCTGCTGGAGCGTCGTGCGCCTGATGTCTTCCCACAGACCTGGATGAACCAGGTTGTGGGCTTGGTGTAGCCTGCCTAGAGGCAGGGTTGTTACGAGAATGGACGGGGGGCTGCCTGAGACCGCCTCTGCCAGTGGACAACTTAGCCACTTTGGCGAGGCCAAACGTGTCCCCGTCATTGTCAATGCCCGAATTTCCCGCTCGCATACGCGAGGTACTATCCTCTCGATGAGTGCTGCGACTTGCAGCGCCATCCACGTCCGTTCGGACCCTATCGTCCTCTTCCCCCCCTGAATCCCCAATGTTTGAAAAATCCATCTGATTCCCACGAGTCCAGGTGAAATATGTGGTCCATCCGGTCAGAGAACCTGGTGTAACCGGGTAACCCTAGGTACTCCTGAGAGGTCGGGCTCCCCCCAGGGTGGCCGCTAGCTGGTTGATCCCACTACGCCAACCACTCCGCCTTGCTCCGCGCAAGGTCAGAGACCCCGTCGCCGCGCGTGGCCCCGTAGGGCGCCCCAACGACGGGAATTGAAGGATTTTTAGGAACATTTGGGGTCAAGGGCTGAAGGGGCACAGTGCGGTGATGAGTCCTGGGATGCTAAGCGACCGCGACAGTGTTGACAAGGGAGGGGCAGAACCTCTAAAACCATGTCAACACCGAAGAAGCCGCGCACATCCCATTATCACCACCACACTCCGCCGCAACAGACCCAGCCCCCAAACACTCCCTTTGGGGTTTACTCCCCGCAGCCCTGGCAAGCAGGGCCCCCGCCCCGCCCTGAAAAGGGCAGAACGGTATGGTGCAAGGAAATCGACCGGTATGTAACCCTACCAGTCATACGCCCTGGAGCCCCCTTGCGAGACTCCAGAACTAGGGGGAAGTTTTATTGAGTTTACCATCCTCGCGGCCCCGAAAGGCCCCCGGCCCCGATTGGGGTAACGGTGTACAGGGGTTTTTTTAGAGAGGTTTTCCTTCCTCGCGGTCCGGACAAAAGCCCCGCAACCCCCGGCCCGCCCATGAAGGCGGGTTACGGTAAGCCTGGGTTTTTTATTGAGGTTTTCCTTCCTCTCGGCCCGGACGAAGTGTCCCCGACAGCCCTCGGCCCCCACGGGGTAACGAGTTGCCCGGCGACCCGCCAGTCAGCGACGGCTGACTATGGGCGGGCTGAGCCGCGCGTGGTAGTTTTTAAAGAGGGTTCCGCCTCGCGGTCCAGGTAAACTGGACCCCCGTCCCGCCGGTAGCCCGTTGCGGATTACGGTGTACTTCGTGAACACATCCTTGCGCCGCTATGCTAGTCATAGCAGCACAAGGAGCGACACTGGCAGAGTTTAGCCGTCGGCTACCAATCCCCGAAGGAAATTGCTAACCGCCGTTGCCCGGGATGCACCAGGACAGGATGCTATTTCTTACATCCGATCGTAACCGGATGTAACCAATAACACCCCGTCGCTCTAGGAGGTGACTCCGCTGCATAACCCAACCTAACCTTTTTTTTTTTTTTTTTTTTTTGTATCGCAGGAAAAATGCATCGCATACCTACCGCCGCGGGGGCAGCGATAGGTTATGTTGGACTTCCTCGTAAACGAGGACACCAACTAAAAAACCTGCGGTGTACCACACTAACGTATGAAGGCGATGCATGGGCACCCGTGTTCTGGAGAGCTATCCATGCATCGCCCACGTACGGCTACTATGCCGGGCCTCAGGCATAGGGTTTGGGTGATCCTGTACACGACGGATCACCCCCCGCTCGCAGGCTGTGCAATGTGAGTTCGGGGCCCCCGCCCCGTGCTCACTAGCCCGCTAGAGAGGGGAAGTTAAGTACAGCGTAGCGCCGTCTCCTCCTCCCCCCTCTTCGTCTGCGGATCGGGTCAGCGTGAGGGTCTTCCTCCCTGACCCGCTCCGCGGCCTCCTTTTGCGACATCACGTCCTCGCAAAAGGAGGCCACTGCCCCCCAAGCCACCTCGCTGCTCAGCATGGCTCTTACCATACTGGGAAGCGAGAGGTCCCCTCCGACCACTGAGGTCAGAGCGCGGCGCTGCTGGACCCATGCTGAGCACTCCCGAAGGGTGTGATCAGCTGTGTCCTCCGCGGCACCGCATTCGTGGCACTCAGTGGTCCGCTCCCTACCCGCCACATGGCACAGGTACCAACCAAAGGCACCATGCCCGGTTAGGATCTGCACCATGCGGTAGGTAAGGGAGCCATGACGACGTGCAATCCAGTCGCCAAGGACCGGGCGAAGGGCACCAATGGTGCGATTCGCCGGGCCCCCATAGCGACCGGATTCCAACCTGCGAGACCAAGCTCGCACCAGGTGCTCGTGAGAGCGGGTCCTGAGGCGAGCAGTCTCCTCCAGTGACGGTCTTTCGCCCTCCAGCCTTTGTTCACGCCGCCACTCGTACAGTGTGGCGAGAACACCTGCCTCTAGGTCCCACGGGGGCATCCCCGCGAGGGCTAAGGCCACGTCATGCGCTACGGTGCGGTAGGCTCTGATGGCCCGCAGCGCGATCATGCGCTGTGGCCTTTGGAGTAGAGCCCTCGCCTCCCCGTTGAGTGGGTACCATACCGGGGCCCCGTATAGGGCCATGCTCTTAAGCACCCCAGCGTACAGCTTGCGACAGCTGACGCTGGGGCCCCCAACGTTAGGCAAGAGTCTGCCTAGGGCCGCCGCTGTGTTGACGAGGCGGGGTTTTAACCGCTGAAAATGAGCGGCGAACGACCATCTACCGTCAAGAGTGATGCCCAGATATTTCATCTGGGCCCCAATCCTGACGGTAACTCCCTCCACAGTGATGTGGGCGCCCGGCGGTGGGCCCTGGCGAGGACCATGAAATACGATGGCCTCCGTCTTGCTGAGGGCAACCACAAGGCCCAGGCGTCGGGCAGCATCGATCACTGCCGATACGGCTGCCTCTCCGCGGCGACACAGCTCGCCGAGGCTCCCCCCCTGAGCCACGACGAGAGTGTCGTCTGCGTAACAGAGTACACGGGTGCGGGGAAGAGGCCGGTTCCGGAGGACGAAATCAAACCCGATGTTCCACAGAGTCGGTCCTAAGACCGATCCCTGCGGGACACCGCATCGTATCCCCCTCCGCTCCAGCATCCCCCCCCCAACCGTGTACACTATCTCCCTCCCGTGGAGATAGTCCTCCAACAGCCTCACCAAGTAGAGAGGCACTCCATGGAACCGGAGCGCCTCTATGATGGTCGAGAATGGGAGGCTGTTGAAGGCGTTCTCTATATCCACTGACACCGCCAGCACCCTGTCTCCTGCAGTGACCGCCTCCTGAGCGTATGCCTTTAGTTCTCCGATCGCGTCGCTTGTCGACCGCCCGGCTCTAAACCCGAACTGGGCAGGCGACAAGTCAGGGCCGACGTTACGGAGATGCTCGATGAGGCGGGACGCTATGATCTTTTCACACAGCTTCCCAGCCTCATCGAGCAGGACTATCGGCCGATAAGACGACGGGGAGTCCGGCGCTTTGCCTTCCTTTGGGATAAGGCAGAGCCTTCCCTCCTTCCACGGCTTCGGGAACCTTCCGGACCTGAGACACAGGTTGAAGGTCTCCCGAAGCCGGCCCTCCAGGTGTTCGAGGGCTATTCTAAGGACACGTCCCGGGACGCCGTCGGGGCCAGGGGCCGTGTTTTTCCCTTTCAGCCGCTCCGCAGCCATCTCCATCTCCTCGTCGGAGACCATGGGGATAGAGGATGCCGCGGGCGGCCGGGTCGGACGAAACGTCGGGGGAGTATGAGGTCCACGGTCCGGGAACAAGTACCCGAGGACGCGCTCGCAGAAGGGGGGGTCGAGCACTTCCGTGATGGGGGCGGTCATCGTGCGGAGTTTATTCCGCACGGCTATGTACGGGCGCCCCCATGGGTCCCTGTCCAGGTCCTCCAGGGCTTCGGATCTCGCCTGCTCCTTCGCGATTGCGATGGCCCGCTGAAAGGCCTTCTTGGCCACTTTGTGGGCAGCACGGTGGTGGGCCTCCTCTTCCAGTGTGTGATGCCGCCTGCGACAGCGAAGTAGAGCCCTTCGCGCAGCGTTACAGGCGGAGCGAAGAGCCGAAATCTCCTCGCTCCACCAGTAGACGCGTCTGCGATTGGACTGGTGCCGTGCTCTTGGCATTGAGGCATCACACACTCTCGACATTGCCAATCGGAAGCGGACCGCAGCCTCGTCTACGCATTCCGATTCTTGGCCATAGGCCAGGTCCTCCACAAAGGCCGCATCTCTCGCCATCTCCCGGTCCAGGCGTGTCAAAGCCCATCTCGGAAGTAGGCGGTGGGAGACCGGCGCAGGTCTGTTGTTTTGGGCGGAGGAGGACTCAAAGCGGATGTATACGTGGTCCGATAGGGTCTCCTCCGCTCCCAGAACACGCCATTGGCCGATCCTGTGTGCAAGAGCGGGAGTGGCGAACGTGAGGTCCACCACAGATCCCCCCCGCTCCCGGACACAGGTGGGAGCGTTGCCCACGTTGAGCAGTGCCAGGCTGTGCTCGGCGATCCATTCCTCCAGAACGCCGCCCTGAGGATTGGGAAAGGGACTTCCCCAGGCCGGGGACTTGGCGTTAAGGTCGCCGAGCAGCAATATCTGCCGTGGTAGCAGTCTGCGGATTACCGGACTGAGGGCCTCGAGGTACGCCTCGAATTGGTAGAGGGGTCTGTTGGGGGAGAAATAGACTCCCACAACAGCAATCTCCCTCCATACCGCCGCGACGTATCCGGGCCCCCGTTCCAGCGTCCGCAGTGGGAAGGCTTGCGGGCCTGTGCGAGCCACGATGACCACATTTTGGTCGGCGGAGCCTGCCCAGTTGGGGTATCCCTCTGGGACGAAGTAGGGTTCCGCAGCGACCGCAACGTCTATGTTCCACGCCGCCAGATTCGCCAGGAACAAGTCCTGAGCCCTGGCGGCGTGATTAAGGTTCGCCTGGAGGAGGGAGAAGGAGGGCCCGCTAGACATTGGGTTGCCTCTCCTGTACTCTCTCTACCTCCTCCAGCCCGTCCCGTGGAAGGGCTTCTGCGTCCATTGGCACTGGGGCGGCCGGGATCTGAGCAGCCGCCGGAATCGCCTTCCCTCTCGTAGCGGGTGGGCGGCAGGTTTTCCCGCCCATTATGTGCTCGGATGCTTTGCCCGCATCCGAGCACACCGCGCAGCGGAGTTTTTTGGCCCTGCACTCCGACGACTTGTGGTCAGGTTGCCCACACCTGTAGCACAAGTCGCTGCGACGCTTCGCCGAGGGGCACACCTGTCTGGTGTGCCCGAGCCCCATGCAGTTGTAGCACCGCAGGGGGCGTTTCTCTAGCAGCGTCACTTTTGCGGAGGACCAGCCGATGAGTAATCGGCCGGTCAACATGGTTTTGGCTGCAGCCACCGGGCAAGAGACGACGACAGCGCCCACGCCTCTGGGGCCGGGTCGGATGTCGCCGACCCTTATGTGCTCGAGGCTGCACTGGCCCCTCGCAGCAACTGCCGCCGCTATTTCTTCCCTGGTCACAGAGTCGTCGAGCTCTGTGACCCGGATGTCCGCTTTTTTGACTGGCCGGGCCACATCCGCCACTCCGGTCAGCACCGCCTTCAGTCGAAGTGCCAGTTGGTCGGCCTTCTCGCCGCTTTGGGGACCAGATATTTCCAGCATTCTGGCCCCCGTAGCGGTTCTGCTACAGCGTAGCCCCTCCAAGCCCAGACTCGGAAGGGATAAGACCTCTCGAGCCTTGGTGAGCGCCTCGTTGTATGTGACCCCCTTGTCCGCGGCGTCTGGCTGCAGTGATATTATCACTGCAGATGTGCGGGGGGGGGTGAGCGAGGCGGCTTTGGGCTGCCCTGGTTTGCTGCTGCTGGAGACACTAGGCCTCGTGGCTGCATTTAAGGGGGACGTCTTTTTCCCCTTCTTCTTCTTCTTCTTTTTGTGGGTCACAGGGACCCACTCTTCGGCTGCTGGCTGTGGCGCGGTCGAAAGAGCCGAGCTTGGTGGCTGCTGACTTGCCTCCGCTCGCGGTCGATCGGAGCCAGCGCCCGCGGCATTCGTGCTCGGGGGTCCCTTGTTCGCCGTCGCCTTAGGCTTTGGCTTCACAGTTTTTTGTGAGGCCACAGCGGCGGCGAAGGTTTTCGGGCCCCTAAGCTCGGCTGCCGCAGGGGCAGGTGCAGTGTTGAGCGCCTTCGGCGCTTTACTTTTTTTGAGTGATGGCCCAACAGCGCCGGAGGTGCTCGGCGCAGGGGCCCTTCTGTCGGCTGCCAAGGGTGGCCTTGGCGCAGGCAGGGGATTGAGGCGGTCCAGCCGCCCCTCGAGGCAAGCGAATCGACTATCTAGGCGAGAGTCGATAAGCGCCGCGATGGACGACAGGAGCGCCTCATTTTTGTGTATGTCCGTGGTGGCTGGGTTGGGTACGGAGTGAGCTGCTGCAGAAGAGGCAGTCCTCTCTGAGAACTCCCTGCGGAAGGATTTTACCTCCTCCTTGAGGTGGTTTATCTCCTCCCGCAGGATCCTGTTGGCCCTAGCCAGGTTCCGGCTCTCTTGGTCCATCGTCCTGGTCGTGATCTCGTTGACCAGGGAGGTGAGACCTTTGGTGGCTTCCTTGAGAGCCTTCACCATGCGCCCTTGGAGATTGCTCGACTTGGCCTTAACTGTGGCGACGGCGCCAATGCACTGGAGCGCCATCCGCTGCATTTCGGCCATGTCGAGTCTCGACATGTCGTCCGGGATCTCTGGGCATGCCAAGGCCTCCGAGGTTGAGGGTGGCGCGGGGATAGTGGGAGACTTAGTTCTCCGCTCTAGGAGGCGGTTGTACTCCTCCTCGCGCGCCTCTTCCTCGGCAGCCATGTACTGCCGGCGAGCATTGGTCGAGACAGAGAGTGAACCTCTGCTCGTGCCTCTGCTTCTTCCTCTTAGGGCAGAGCTGATCTTCCGGGACGGGGAGCCTTCGCTCTCCGACCCGGAGAACCCGCCCTGCGCAAACAATCCGCCTGGTGTGGCGCGGCGGGTTTCCGACCTCGCTGGGCGTCGTTTCCGGCTGCGCGAGCGGCCACGACTGCGCTCGCCCTCCGGCGCATCAGCAAAGGAACGGCTACTAGTGCCCGCATCCTCGTTGTTATCACGGGCCGGTTTTAACGGCGATCTGCTCGTTCCGGACCGTGTTCTCCTGCTCTCTGCCGAATTCATCCGCCTTGCGGGTTCAGCTGAACTAGTTTGAGCGCCTCGCGCTCGGGGTTTGGTCGAGAAATTTAATTTTAGGGAATCCATTTTTTATATTTTCCTACCATGCGTCTTCATCCGGCGGGGTCTCCACCCTCCTAGGAGCCCACAATGGGGAGCCGCAGCCCAGAGCTGCCCGCCAGACATAGAGGGGATTCCACCCATCCTCTCAGAGTGGAACCGCCGAACGGGATCTTTGGCGCAGACGGTTAGGGCAAGGTTGGCACTAGTCGACCAAAACTAGCGCTTCACCGAGCCCGCCGCTGGCCCTGTCCCCCGAACCCCCCTCTAACCTAGGGCGAAGGTTAAGCCGTTCGCCCGCAGCCGATTGATCCTGGTGCGGCTACACCAGGACCGCCCGTGTTACCAGAATTAGGGGCCAAAGGAGTGTGTTGCCTGGGTGGTCTGCCACAGGCTCAACGCCCAGGATCCCCCTCTCCCGGGATTACGGGTCCCCGCACACGGCAATAACATGCGGCCTAGTTTGGGAAGGGAAACTAGGAGAAACCCCGCGAGACCGTTACTACGGCCCCAACCACGCGGGGTCCAACCGCAGACCCCGCCGCCTGTCCCTACGGGAGGGACACCCCTCTGGTAGTTTTAGAGAGGACTACTACCTCGCGACTCTGACCTCAGTGGACAGAGTCCCCGGCCCCTGGCTAGGGGTTACGGGTTGCCCGGCATCCCGCCAGCCGACAACGGCCGGCTATAGGCGGGTACCACCGCGCTGGCGTTTTTTATAGAGGTTTTCTCCTCGTGGTGCTGACGGAACAGGACCCCCGGTCCGCCCTAAAAAGGGCAAAGGTGTGCGTGGGTTTTTTATTGAGGTTTTCCTTCCTCGCGGTCCGGGAAAATACCCCGACGACTCCCGGCCTGCCCCGGAGGGCAGGTAACGGTATGCGTGGGTTTTTTTATTGAGGTGGTCCTTCCTCGCAGCCCGGGCAAATGCCCCGACGGCCCCCGGCCCCTCCGTTGGGGTAACGGGTTGCTCGGCGACCCGCCAGTCAGCGGCGGCTGACTAAAGGCGGGCACTGCCGCGCGTGGTAGTTTTTATAGAGGCTTCCGCCTCACGGCCCAGCTAAACTGGACCCCCGGTCCGCCCTGAAAAGAGCAGATTACGGTGTGCTTCGTGAACACATCCTTGCGCCGCTATGCTAGTCATAGCAGCACAAGGAGCGACACTGGCAGAGTTTAGCCGTCGGCTACCAATCCCCGAAGGAAATTGCTAACCGCCGTTGCCCGGGATGCACCAGGACAGGATGCTATTTCTTACATCCGATCGTAACCGGATGTAACCAATAACACCCCGTCGCTCTAGGAGGTGACTCCGCTGCATAACCCTTTTTTATTTTAGGGGGAAACTGCTCTGCAGTGAAAACCCCCGGGTCGCCTCTCGCGCAGATGGGCTGCGCTAGCCGTTGGAACGGCCGGCCGCTGGGCCCTAGTAACTGGGAGATGAATCTCGACCACTAGGGCCAGGGAGGGTTGGGCTGTCTGCCCCCGCGCCGACGGTCTCCATCGGCTCCTCCCTGCGGCTACTCCCCGTTCCTCGACGCTGAAGCGTCCTTGGGGCTGTTGGGGGCCTCTCTCTCGCGATCCTCGGCCGGGGGCAGTCCTTCGACGCACCAAGTCGATGGTCTGCCTTCCGACCAGCCGCCGCGCAAAGGCAGCAGCGGTACGGGGCCACGCATCCGGTGGCCTTGTGGCCGGGCTCACCGCATCGGATGCAGGTGTTGCTGCGATCCTCTGCGGCTTTACAAATGGCCCGGCCGTGGCTCTCACCTAGGCACCTTGAGCACCTCAAGGCCCTCGGTGGCAGAAGCTGGACTCGGATGGATATCCAGCCGACGCGTATCCGCTTTTCTTTGGCCAGTTTCTTGGCCGCCTCTACGGGGCACCGCACAACTACGGAGCCACCCAACCTGGTCTCCCCAGGTCGGCCCACCTTAACGTTGGCCGGTTCGCAGCCACCTTGCTCGGCAACAGCCTGCGCGACCTCTTCCGGGGTCGTGTCGTCTCCAAGCCCCATAAGGCGGAGATCTGCCGACTTTACGGGGCGCATCACCTTTACGGCGCCTGACGGAAAAGCCGCTGTAAGCCGCTCCGCGAGGGCATCCGCCTTTCGGCTGGTCTCCCCGGGAGGACTATCTTTGACGGCCCTGATTTCAAAAATGCGGTTTCCCGTCATGCGCGACGGCCTTATACTAAGCCGCCCCTCTAGGCCTGTTTTGGCAATCCAAGACGGACCAATGTCCGCCTTAGCCTCGCGTAGAAGGGTGCTGAGGTTTAACCCCGCCTCCTTGGCCTGTGGAGTCATCTCCAGGACAACCGCAGCCGATTTCGGCGGGCGGAGCCTGGGGGCTCGTTTCTTCTTTGCCTTGGGGGCATTGGAGACACTCGTGGCGGCCTGGGTGGGCCCGCGCTGGTTAGGTTTAGCTGCTGGGGCAGCGGAATTTCCTTGTGCGGGCGGTGCGGTTTTGGCCTTAGCCTTGCCGCGCTTGCGTCCGCGCTTTACCACCTCCGACCAGGGCTCGGGCGGAGGGGGCGTGTCGGGTCTGGTTGAGGGTCCAGGCTTCGGGTAGGCGTTCGAGGCGCCCTTCCCGACTCCTTTCCCCCTTGTGGAGGCAGTGAAAACCTGGGCGCGACTTGATCCGGGCTGAGCCGGCGCAGAGGTGGCGCCCAGGGACTTCTGCCTGAGGGGTGGGCGAACGGACGGGGCTGGAGGGAGATGCTCTTTAAGAGCATCCAGCCTTGCGTTTATAAGGTCGCCCACCTGCGTCATCACCATGCGAGCAAATTGCTCCAGCTTGGCGTCTACTGCATCAGCGGGATGTGCCGCTGGTTTTGGCCGAGGAGTCGGCGATGGGTCGTGGGCTGAGCCACTCTCCCTCGGTGCCGGCGCAGCGTCGGTCTGGATGCCAACAGCCTTGCCGGGTTTTCGGGTACCGCTCTTGCCACGGCCCATCTCTTGTCGCAGGCTGCGCATGTCCTGCTGGAGGCGGAGATTCTCCTCACGCAAATCGGAAATCTCGTCGTCGAGTTTCCGATTCTTCTCCTGCAGTGTGCAGTACGCGTTGCGCCCGTACTCGCAGGAACTCTCGAGCACGACGATCCTCGCTCGGAGTTTCTGGACCTCCTCGGATTCCGTGTGGTGGGCTTCAGTGCCAAGTGCACGAGCCCGCAACGTTTCCACCGTTAGCCCGATGACCTCGGCGATTCCCGTCAGGGTTTCAGCCTCAGTCGAGTTTCGGAGTAACGGCGAGTCAGTGACGTCGTGGATGACGGCCACACTGCGCTGAATTTTGTTAGCTAATTCGCTCGCCAGCTCCACTTCTGGCTCGCTTTCAGCATCCCACTGATTCGTCATCGGCCTGGACGGGCCGGGTTGAGGGTCGGATTGAGCTGCTGCCTGCGCAGCTTCGAGCTGCGCAGTAGCAGCCCTAATCTTCCTGATGGTGGCGGCAGCCTGCCTTATAGCACCTCTGCCGCGTGGAAATTTAGCCACCTTGGCGAGGGCGAAGGTGGTGTCCTCTTCTCTGCCCGAGTTTTCGCGCCGTTGGGGCACGCTTCTGTCTCTCCGAGTATCTCGCTGCCGCGAGTTGTCAAAGCCGGTGTTTGCGCGCAAGCGCGCAGTGTCAGTCCTGTGTTGTGCGCGTCGGCCTGAAGCCTCGGCGCCGTCATTAATCGAATTGAGGTCGATCACGTCGTCCTCATCCCCCCCAGAATCCCCACGTGTAAAAGAGTCCATGTAGTACCCACGAGTCGGGGAGATATAAATGGTCCATCTGGTCAGAGATCCCCGAGTAACCAGATAACCCTAGGTACTCCTGAGAGGTCGGGCTCCCCCCAGGGTGGCCGCTAGCCGGTTGATCCCACTACGCCAACCACTCCGCCTTGCTCCGCGCAAGGTCAGAGACCCCGTCGCCGCGCGAGGCCCCTAAGGGCGCCCCAACGACGGGAATTGAAGGATTTTTAAGAGCATTTGGGGTCAAGGGCTGAAGGGGCACAGTGCGGTGATGAGTCCTGGGATGCTAAGCGACCGCGACAGTGTTGACAAGGGAGGGGCAGAACCTCTAAAACCATGTCAACACCGAAGAAGCCGCACACATCCCATTTCCCACACCGAACTCCGCCGCAACAGACCCAGCCCCCAAACACTCCCTTTGGGGTTTACTCCCCGCAGCCCTGGCAAGCAGGGCCCCCGCCCCGCCCTGAAAAGGGCAGAACGGTGTGGTGCAAGGAAATCGACCGGTATGTAACCCTACCAGTCATACGCCCTGGAGCCCCCTTGCGAGACTCCAGAACTAGGGGGAAGTTTTATTGAGTTTACCATCCTCGCGGCCCCGAAAGGCCCCCGGCCCCGATTGGGGTAACGGTGTACAGGGGTTTTTTAGAGAGGTTTTCCTTCCTCGCGGTCCGGACAAAAGCCCCGCAACCCCCGGCCCGCCCGTGAAGGCGGGTTACGGTAAGCCTGGGTTTTTTATTGAGGTTTTCCTTCCTCTCGGCCCGGACGAAGTGCCCCCGACAGCCCTCGGCCCCCACGGGGTAACGAGTTGCCCGGCGACCCGCCAGTCAGCGACGGCTGACTATGGGCGGGCTGAGCCGCGCGTGGTAGTTTTTAAAGAGGGTTCCGCCTCGCGGTCCAGGTAAACTGGACCCCCGTCCCGCCGGTAGCCCGTTGCGGATTACGGTGTGCTTCGTGAACACATCCTTGCGCCGCTATGCTAGTCATAGCAGCACAAGGAGCGACACTGGCAGAGTTTAGCCGTCGGCTACCAATCCCCGAAGGAAATTGCTAACCGCCGTTGCCCGGGATGCACCAGGACAGGATGCTATTTCTTACATCCGATCGTAACCGGATGTAACCAATAACACCCCGTCGCTCTAGGAGGTGACTCCGCTGCATAACCCAACCCAACCTAACCTAACCTTTTTTTTTTTTTTTTTTTTTTTTTTTTTTTTTTTTTTTTTTTTTTTTTTTACGAGGTGGAAATGCTCTTCGCATACCCGCTGCCGTGGGGACAGCAGCGGGTTATGTGGGACTCCCTTGACGAGTGGGGGCGCTAGCCGCCGCCAGTCGTCAAGTATACCCACTAAAACCAACCTCGAGTTCCATCGTGCCGCTATGGGGGGGGCGACGGAGGTTCGCTCATCGCATTCTCTCCGCCACCCCAGCGGTGGCCCGCACCTTACGGTGCAGGCCTTACGCCCTGGGGATGCCTCGGGAACCTCGAGACATCCCCTCTAACGGGTGGACCCACGCAAGGCGGTCGACGGGGGTCCCCACCCCCATCGCCGCTGGGCCCACAGGGAGCTAGGAGGCGATTATAACGCCGCCTCCGGACTCCCAACCGCCTGCGTCGGAGCGGGTCAGCCTGAGCATCCTCTTCCCTGACCCGCTCCGCTGCTTCCTTCTCAGTCATAACCACTTCACAGAAGGAGGCGGTTGCCTCCCACGCCTGCTCACTGCCGAGCATTGCGGCGATCACGCTCGACAGCGAGAGGTCAGTGCCGACGGCCGCCACTAACGACTGACGCTGCGAGGCCCACGCTGGGCACTCTGAAAACGTATGCTTGGCCGTGTCCTCCACAGCGTCACAGTGGTGGCACCTCGGTGTCGCCTCTCTCCTAGCGACCTTGTGCAGGTAGCGACCGAAGCACCCATGCCCCGTCAGTACCTGCACAAGCCTATAGGAGAGGTGCCCGTGGCGGCGGCTCACCCACTCAGGGAGGCAAGGGCGTAGGTTCTCCAACGTCCACAGACCGTATGACGGGCTTGCTAGGCTGTCTTGCCAGCGGAGGATCATGTCCTGGTACGCCAGCTCCCGGACATGTTCAATTTCGTCAAGGGCGGGACGCTCGCCACGCGCCCGCGCCTCAGCCCGGTACTTGTAAACCTCCGAGAGGACAACCGCTTCTAGCTCCCAGGGAGGGGAAGCGGCTAGCGCACACGCAGCGTCTCCAGATATTGTGCGGTACCCCCTTATTGCACGTATGGCCAACAAGCGTTGCGGTCTGCGTAGCACAGCTCTGTTAGGACGCGAGAGAGCATCCACCCATATGGGAGCCCCATACATTGCCATACTGCGGACAACGCCCAAATACAGGCGGCGACAACTAGCGGTTGGTCCCCCCAGATTCGGGAGGAGGCCGCTCAGTGACGTCGCTGTTTTGACAAGTTTTGGGGCAAGACGGCGAAAATGTTCACCGAATTGCCAGCGCCCGTCGAGAATAAGGCCAAGATATTTGACATGGGCCTTAACCGCCACGCGAGTGCCATCTATAAGGACGTAAGCACCCGTCGGAGGCTTGCCTCTTGGCCCATGAAAATAGATTGCCTCCGTTTTGGCAAGAGCCACCTCTAGACCGAGCTGCCGTATGCGGTCAACAACGTCTGTGGCCCCGGCTGAGGCCAGTCTCGCCGCTTCCTGGTAGCTACTCCCCGTTGCGGCCACAAGTGTATCGTCCGCGTAGCATATGACTTGCGTCCCGGGGAGCGGCGGTGAACGCAACACCCAGTCGTATGCGACGTTCCACAGAAGTGGGCCCATTACTGAGCCCTGAGGAACGCCGCATGACATTGGCCTCGTCCGGAGGCAGCCGTCCCTATCGGTGTAGAGCACATCCCTCCCTCTGAGGTAGTGCTCTACAACTCTCCGCAAATACAGGGGCACTGCGTGATAATGGAGTGCCTTCTCAATACAGGCGAAGGGGAGAGAGTTAAAAGCATTAGCAATGTCTAATGACACTGCCATAACGCTCCCCCCCATCGCGACAGCCTCTGTAGTCATCCGTTTCAGCACGGTTATGGCATCGACCGTGGAGCGTCCTGGCCTGAAACCATATTGTTGGTCTGAGAGGTCGGGGCCAATATCGCGCAAGTGTTCAGCAAGGCGGGCGGCCAGGATGCGTTCGAACACTTTGGCCGCCTCATCCAGGAGGACGATCGGTCGGTAGCCCGAGGGGGAGTCTGCGGGTCTCCCCTCCTTCCGCAATAAGACGAGGCGACCGTCTTTCCACACCTTTGGGAAGCGACCTGTCTCGAAACACTCATTGAAGAGACTGATAAGGTGGTCCCCGAGGTGTTTAGTCGCCAATACTAACACTCGACCGGGAACGCCATCTGGGCCTGGAGCCGTCTTTTTGCCTTTAAGCCGGAGGATAGCAGCACCAAGTTCAGCCTCTGTGATCGCCGGAATATTCTCTATAATCTGCGACTCTGTGTCGCAGGAGGCCATGACGGGCGGTGTGTGCTCCGCCCGCTCTGGGAAGAGCCCTCCGACAACGTCAGCGAGGAGCTGAGGGTCCATCGTCTCGGTGGGGGGCGCCTGGCCGCGACTCATTTTCTTTCTTACAACGCGATATGGGCGCCCCCAAGGATCGCGATTGAGATCCTCAATGAATTCCCGCCAGGCAGATTCTTTCGCCTTGTTGATCTCGACCTGAAGATTCTTCTTTGCCTGGCGGTAAGATTCGTAGAGACGGGCCTCTTCTTCCTCGTCTACAACGGTGGGTCTCCTTGCACGTTGGCGCAGGTAAGCCCTCCGAGCCGTCATACTGGCGGATCGCAGGTTTGCGATATCTTGCGTCCACCAGTAGACCGCCTTTTTAGACGGGCGGGCAACAGTACGAGGCATGGCTGCATCGCAAATGACGGTAAGCGTCTTGCGCAGACGGCGTGCCGCTTCATCGACGTCTGATATACGTGTCAGTGGCCAACTAGCGATTATCGCAGCGCATTCCGCATCTTCCTTATTGAGGCGAGTAAGGGCCCAACGGGGAAAAGATGCCTTGCTACTGCATGCGTGCAGCCTTGCTGTATTGGACCCAGGGGTGGAGATCTCAAACCTGATATAGCGGTGGTTCGAGAGATTCTCCACCTCGTCTTCCACACGCCAACCGTGGACGCGGGCAGCAATAGAGGGAGTCCCGAACGTAAGATCGACAATTGATCCACCTTGATTTTGGACGCAGGTGTAGGCTGTTCCTTGGTTCAGGAGGCACAGGCCTAGTCCGGCAGCCCAGTCTTCCACTAGCTCGCCCTTAATAGTCGTCTTAGGAGAGCCCCACAACCTGGATTTCGCATTGAAGTCCCCCATGACGAGGACCTGCATCGGAGCCAGCCTCTGAACAGCCGCACCAAGTTCATGAAGAAAAGGTTCGAACTCGGCCACGCTTCGGTTTGGGGAAAAGTATACACCGACTATGGCAATTTCTCCCCACACAGCCGCAACGAACCCGTTTCCCCTTTCTTTGATTGAGAGAGGAATGGCATCAGCCGTTGCGGGGGTAAAGATGGCTACCAGGCCGTTGAGATCTCCGGCCCAATTATCGCGGTCATACACGTTGTAGGGCTCCGCAGCGACAGCAACGTCAATTGACTTTTCCACCATGTACTGCAGAAGTAAATCCTGAGCACCGGCGCAGTGATTCAGGTTTGTCTGCAGAACGTTGCGACCCCGAGGATTGACTACGCCTAGTCAGTCCGTAGCCATGGCTTGTGACTGGGATCCCCCGGCGACGCTGTTTGAGCTCGTAGCAGACCTAGCATTGGCGGCTTGTCTTGCACCAACGTTGGCACCCTTGGAGGTAGGCGGCTTACAACTGCGACCACCCATTATGTGGTCGGCTGGAAGTCCAGCGCTAGCGCATACGGCACAACGTGGCTCCGCTGTGCAGGCCTCCGATTTGTGTCCTGCAAGACCACACCGGTAGCACAGTACGCCGCGGTCCTCCGATGCTGTGCATTGAGGCCGAGTGTGCCCGAGACACATGCATTTATAGCACCGGAGGGGCTTAGCTTCGAGTGCCTGCACGTGTGTGGAGCTCCAACCAACGAGGAGCCTGCCCGCCTCTGTCAGGGTTTTTGCAGCGGCTACAGGGCACTGCACAACAACCACTCCAACGCCTCTCGGTCCCGTCTTTATATCCCCAACCCGCACCTGGTCAAGGGGGCATCCACCTTTTGTGGCCACTGCAGTAGCGACCTCATCTTTTCGGGTGGCGTCATCCAGCCCAGTTATGCGCAGGTCCACACATTTTAGTGGGCGAACAACCTTGGCGACGTCGGACAAAGCCACCTTAATTTTATCTGCGAGGGAATCGGCTTTTGCCCCAGTTTCGGCACCTGGGATCTCCAAAATTACGCCTCCGGAGACTGCTCGCTTAAAGCGAACACCACCATCGATCCCCAGTTCCTCCAACGAAACTGAACTCTTTGCCCTCTCGATTACCTCTGGGTATGTTACGCCTTCCTCTTGTGCTTTCGGGATTAGGGTGATAACTACCACAGAGGATGTCGGCTCAGTTAGTTTGGGCTTGGGTGCGGGTTTTGGACCCGGAGCTTGTACAGGAGCCGCTTTAGCGGTTTTAGCCGCCTTCCTTGCGGCTGGACGGGTGGACGCCGTTGCCGCTACCACTTGAGACGCTGGGGCGGATTGAACTGCCTTTTTCTTCTTTTTTCCCTTACGGGTGATCGTAGCCCAGGTATCGGACTCGACGCCAGACTCGGCTGCCGCTTCATAACCACTCGGTTGAAGTGGCGCCGAGGATGTGCCAGCAACATTAGCCCAAGTGCGGGGCCGAGACAGAGATTTGGCGGCCGAGTTGGGTGCTACGGGAACAGACGCAACTGTTGGAGCAGGATGGCTTCTAGCCAGAGTGGACGTTGCTCGTTGGTCCGCCGCCAGGGGTGGGCGCACTATTTTGGCAGGTAGGAGCCGATCTTCTAAGTTAGCAAAACGTGCGTCCATAATTTTGCCGACCGAGATAACAATTGACCGCTCAAGGCTTGCCGCAAAGTCATTATCCGACAGGGTTTTCTTGCCAGCGTGGGCGGGTGCAGCTACAGCAGCCCTTCGGGCTGCGTCCGCTTTTTCGGCAGCATCTTTACGAGACGCCTCCGCCTCAGCTCGAAGCTCCATTACTATACGGTTAAGGCGGGTGTTTTCGGCTATAAGACGGCAAGTCTCCTCAGTGACATTACGGGATGCCAAAGATTCAACTGCGTCCCTTATTACCTTCGCAGCCTTGTTAAGGGTCGCTGCCATCCTACCTTGAAGCCCTTTGGATACTTTGGAGACACGTTCTATGTTAACAGTCTCTCGGAGGGCCCGTTCACGCACTGCCGCCGCGCTTAGCGAGTCGCACGGTATGGCTGAATCTTCTTCTGATAGGACATAGGTGGCCCGCGCTTGAGGGGACCGGTCACGAACCTCAGTGTCAGACTGGAGCGTTTCCGACACGGGCAGTTTCTCGAGAGAAACGAACGGCTCATGACACAGACGGTCATATTCGGCCTGAGCACGATTCGCGGAGATGGACACCCTGCCACGGCCCCTACGGGCCGTGTTGATCTTCGCTGGGGTCTGTGAGCGCTCTCGGTCTGCCTCAGAGGCCGTTTCCGAGTCTGACTCGCCCTTGGCAACCTCTCTTTTCAGCCTCTTAGACGTCCTTCTTTCCACCAGAGGAATGAAGGGGGGGTCTAAAAACGGCTGAGACATTTCTATCTCGTCCGGGGGAGACAAGTAGACCTCAGATCCACTTGCTACCGGAGGGGACACCAAACCACTGCGCACTGGCAGTCCGGACCCGCCCTGAGAAGGGCGTTTATCCCGATTGGGAGTCACGGGCGTACCAGCCGCGTCAGACAAAGTCGCATTCGACATGTTGGACATTTTTCGCAATTTATACTCGTAGATCGTGCTCTGTGAAGCGCTCGGTTACCAGTTAGTCACCTAACCTAACCTAACCTAACCTAACCTAACCTAACCTTTTTTTTTTTTTTTTTTTTTTTTTTTTTTTTTTTTTTTTTTACGAGGTGGAAATGCTCTTCGCATACCCGCTGCCGTGGGGACAGCAGCGGGTTATGTGGGACTCCCTTGACGAGTGGGGGCGCTAGCCGCCGCCAGTCGTCAAGTATACCCACTAAAACCAACCTCGAGTTCCATCGTGCCGCTATGGGGGGGCGACGGAGGTTCGCTCATCGCATTCTCTCCGCCACCCCAGCGGTGGCCCGCACCTTACGGTGCAGGCCTTACGCCCTGGGGATGCCTCGGGAACCTCGAGACATCCCCTCTGACGGGTGGACCCGTGCAAGGCGGTCGACGGGGGTCCCCACCCCCATCGCCGCTGGGTCCACAGGGAGCCTGGAGGCGATTGTAACGCCGCCTCCGAACTCCCAACCGCCTGCGTCGGAGCGGGTCAGCCTGAGCATCCTCTTCCCTGACCCGCTCCGTCGCCTCCTTCTCTGTCATGACTTCTTCACAGAAGGAGGCGGTTGCCTCCCACGCCTGCTCACTGCCAAGCATTGCGGCGATTACGCTCGACAGCGAGAGGTCGGTGCCTACCGCCGCCACCAACGACTGACGCTGCGGGGCCCACGCTGAGCACTCGGACAGCGTGTGCTTGGCTGTATCTTCCGCGGCGTCGCAGTGGTGGCACCTCGGTGTCGCCTCTCTCCTGGCGACCTTGTGCAGATAGCGACCGAAACACCCATGCCCAGTCAGTACCTGCACAAGCCTATAGGAGAGGTGCCCGTGGCGGCGGCTCACCCACTCAGGGAGGCAAGGCCGTAGCGCCTCCAGCGTCCATAGCCCGTACGTAGGGCTTTCCAGGCTCTCTTGCCATCGCTGAACCATGTCTTGGCGCGTCAACTCTCGGACATGTTCAATCTCTTCCAGCGCGGGACGCTCGCCGCGCGCCCGCGCCTCTGCTCGATATTCGTAGACCTCTTTGAGGACCGCCGCTTCCAGCTCCCAGGGAGGGGATGCGGCTAGCGCGCTTGCTGCATCGCCTGAGACTGTGCGGTAACCTCTAATCGCGCGTATGGCTAGCACTCTTTGCGGCCTACGTAGTACAGCTCTGTTGGGACGCGAGAGAGCGTCGACCCATATGGGAGCTCCATACAGTGCCATGCTGCGCACAACGCCAAGATATAGGCGACGACAGCTAGCGGTTGGTCCTCCCAGATTCGGAAGAAGGCTGCTTAGTGACGCCGCCGTCTTGATGAGTTTGGGGGCAAGTCGGCGGAAATGCTCTCCAAATTGCCAGCGGCCGTCCAGGATTAGTCCGAGGTACTTCACATGGGCCTTCACCATTATACGGGTGCTATCGACAAGGACATAGGCACCCGTTGGGGGTTTTCCTCTCGGCCCATGGAAGTATATGGCCTCCGTTTTGGCAAGGGCTACCTCCAGACCGAGCTGCCGTATGCGGTCAACTACGTCGGTGGCCCCTGCTGAGGCCAGTCTCGCCGCTTCCTGAAAGCTGCTCCCCGTCGCGGCTAGCAGTGTGTCATCCGCGTAGCAGATGACATGGGTCCCAGGGAGCAGTTGTGCACGCAAAACCCAGTCATATGCGACGTTCCATAGCAGTGGGCCCATTACTGAGCCCTGGGGAACGCCGCAAGACATAGGCCTCGTCCGGAGACAGCCGTACCTGTCGATGTAGAGCACATCTCTCCCTCTGAGGTAGTGCTCTACTACTCTCCGCAGATAGAGAGGCACCCCGTGATAGCGGAGCGCCTCCTCAATACAAGCGAAGGGGAGAGAGTTAAAGGCATTTGCAATGTCCAATGACACTGCCATAACACTCTCCCCGTTGCTAACCGCCTCAGATGCCAGACTTTTCAACACTGCGATGGCGTCTACAGTGGAGCGCCCCGACCTGAAGCCATATTGGTGATCTGAAAGATCGGGGCCAACGTTGCGCAGGTGCTCGGCTAGGCGGGCGACTAGGATTCGTTCGAAAACCTTAGCCGCCTCGTCCAGAAGAATGATCGGTCGATAGCCCGAAGGGGAGTCTGCAGGTCTTCCTTCCTTCCGCAACAGGATCAGCCGACCATCCTTCCACAACTTAGGGAACCGACCTGCCCCAAGGCACTCGTTAAAGAGATCAATGAGGTGGTTCCCTATATGCTTTGACGCCAGCACTAGTACCCGGCCGGGGACGCCATCTGGGCCAGGCGCCGTTTTCTTGCCTTTAAGGCGAAGAATGGCAGCGCCGAGTTCGACCTCTGTGATCGGGGGAATATCTCCGATCGTTTCCGGCTCTGTGTCACGTGGGGTCATAACAGGGGGCGTATACTCAGCCCGCTCCGGGAAAAGCCCTGCGACAACGTTTCCGAGGAGCTGGGAGTCCATTGTCTCAGTAGGGGGCGCCTGGCCGCGACTCATTTTCTTCCTTACTACCCGGTATGGACGCCCCCACGGATCTCGGTTGAGATCGCCAATGAATTCCCGCCAGGCAGACTCCTTAGCCTTATTTATTTCGACTTGCAGAGTCTTTTTTGCCTGGCGGTACAGGGCGTATAGGCGGACTTCTTCTTCCTCGTCCTCAATAGCAGGCCTTTTTGCTCGTTGGCGCAGGTAAGCTCTCCGAGCCGTCATGCTGGCGGAACGCAAGTGTGCAATTTCTTGCGTCCACCAGTAGACTGCCTTTTTGGACGGGTGGGCTACCGTACGAGGCATGGCTGCGTCACAGATAGCGGTAAGCGTCTTGCGCAATCGGCGCGCCGCTTCATTGACGTCTGATGTGCGAGACAGTGGCCAATTGGCGATTATCGCTGCGCATTCCGCATCTTCTTTGTTGAGGCGCGTGAGGGCCCAGCGCGGAAAAGATGCCTTGCGACCGAGCGCGTGCAGTCTTGCCGTAGACGACCCAGAGGTGGGGATCTCAAACCTGATATAACGATGGTTTGTCAGGTTTTCCACCTCATCCTCTACTCGCCAATTAAGGACGAGGGCAGCAATGGAGGGGGTGCCGAAAGTGAGATCAACAATTGACCCACCTTGATTCTGGACGCAGGTATTGGTTGTGCCCCGGTTTAAGAGGCAGAGACCTAGTCCGGCAGCCCAGTCTTCTACTAGCTCACCTTTAACAGTAGTTTTGGGGGAGCCCCACAACGTAGATTTAGCATTCAGGTCCCCCATGACAAGAACCTGCATCGGGGCCAGTCTCCGAACGGCCGCACTAAGTTCGTGGAGATATGGCTCAAACTCGGCCACGCTTCGGTTTGGGGAGAAGTATACGCCGATTAGAGCTATTTCTCCCCAGACAGCTACAACAAATCCTTGTCCCCTCTCTTTGGTCAAGAGAGGTGTGGCATCCGCCGTCGCTGGGGTGATGATGGCTACCAGTCCGTTTAGGTCCCCGGCCCAGTTATCGCGGTCATACACGCTGTATGGCTCCGCAGCGACAGCAACGTCAATTGACCACTCCGCCATGTACTGCAGGAGTAAGTCCTGAGCACCGGCGCAGTGGTTTAAATTAGTCTGCAAGACTTTACGGCCGATGGGATCGACTACGCCTAGTCAGTCCGTTGCCATCGCCTGAGGTTGGTCCCTAGGCTGAGAAGCCCCGGCGGCTTTGTTAGAGCCCGCAGCGGACCTCATGATGGTAGCTGTTCTGCCTCCGACAGCAGAATTGCCCTTGGAGACAGGGGGCTTACAGCTGCGGCCGCCCATTATGTGACCAGCTGGGAGGCCGGCGTTTGCGCACACGGCGCAGCGTGGCTCCGCTGTGCAAGACTCAGCTTTGTGTCCCAAAAGACCACAGCGGTAGCACATGGTGCCACGATCCTCCGATGCTGTGCACTGCGGCCGGGTGTGTCCGAGACACATGCACTTATAGCACCGGAGGGGCTTAGCCTCCAGCACCTGCACCTGTGTGGAGCTCCATCCTACAAGGAGCTTGCCAGCCTCTGAGAGGGTCTTTGCTGCTGCCACAGGGCACTGCACGACTACGACTCCTACCCCTCGTGGCCCCATCTTGATATCTCCAACCCGCACCTGTTCGGGGGCACAAGCGCCTTTAGAGGCCACCGCAGCCGCGATTTCGTCCTTGCGCGTGGCATCGTCTAACCCGGAGATGCGCAAGTCCGCACATTTCAGTGGGCGAACAACTTTGGCGACGTCGGACAGGGCCTCCTTAATTTTGTCCGCGAGTAGGTCGGCTTTTGCGCCGGTCTCGGCACCGGGGATTTCCAGAATGACGCCTCCCGAGGCAGCCCGTTTGAAGCGAACGCCACCCTCAATGCCAAGTTCCTCTAGAGAGACGGCGCCTTTTGCTCTCTCTATGATTTCCGGGTAGGTCACACCCTTCTCCTGAGCTCCAGTATCAAGGGTGATCACGACCACAGAAGACTTCGGCTCGGTAAGTTTAGGCTTAATCGAAGGCTTAGGGCCCGAAGCCGGAGTGGAAGCTGTCTTGGTAATTGAAGCCGGCTTCCTAGCGACTGTAATGGGCACCGATGCAGATATCACTTGCGATGCCTTGCCTTGGGAGCTCTTAGCCGCCTTCTTCTTCTTCTTTCCCTTGCGGGCGATCGTCGCCCAGGTCTCAGACTCGACCCCTGACTCAAGCGCCGCTTCGTAGCCACTGGGTTGCGGTGGCGCCGAGGATGAACCGGCTACATTTGCCCAGGAGCGGGGCCTGGGTTGGGACAACAATTCAGCGTCTTTGGTGGGAACTACTGAGAGAGAGACGGCTGCGGGAGTGGGAATGCTTTTGGCCAGGGTAGATGCCACCCTTCGATCTGCTGCCAGAGGAGGCCGCACGGTTTTGGCCGGTAGAAGCCGGTCCTCTAGATTGGCGAAGCGGGCATCCATTATTTTTCCGACTGAGATAGCGATAGAACGCTCAAGCCTTGCCGCAAAATCATCCTCCGCGAATGTTCTTCCAGCGCGGTTGGGTGTAGTTTGGGCAACCTCGCGAACCGCGTTTTCTCTCTCTGCAGCGTCCTTACGTGACACCTCCGCCTCAGCCCGCAGCTCCATTACGATGCGGTTGAGGCGTGTATTTTCCGCTATCAGACGGCATGTCTCCTCGGTGACATTGCGAGATGCCAACGACTCGACTGCATCCCTAAGTACCTTCGCGGCCTTATTAAGAGTTGCTGCCATCCTGCCCTGAAGCCCTTTAGATACCTTGGACACGCGCTCAATATTGGCAGTCTCACGAAGCGCCCGTTCACGCACAGCCGCTGCGCTTAGTGAGTCGCAAGGTATCGCAGATTCCTCCTCCAATCCAACATAGGAGCCCCGAGCTTGAGGGGACCGATCACGCGCCTCATTGTCAGACTGGAGCGTTTCCAAGACGGGCAGTTTCTCCAGGGCAACAAACGGCTCACGACAGAGACGGTCGTATTCGACCTGAGATCGATTTGCGTTGTTAGACACCTTTCCACGGCCCCTACGAGCCGTGTTTATTTTCGCCGGGGTCTGCGAGCGCTCTCGATCCGCTTCAGAGGCCGTTTCCGAGTCTGACTCACCCTTGGCAACCTCCCTTTTCAGCCTCTTGGACGTCCTTCTTTCCACTACAGGAATGAGGGGGGGGTCCAAAAACGGCTGAGACATCTCTATCTCGTCTGGCGGCGACAGGTAGACTTCCGATCCACTCGCCATCGGCGGGGACACCAAATCACTGCAAACTGGCAGTCCGGACCCGCCCTGAGAAGGGCGTTTATCCCGATTGGGAGTCACGGGCGTGCCAGCCGCGTCATACATAGTTGCATTGGACATCTTGCGCAATTCGCTAATCGTTCTCGTGTGAAGCGCTCGGTTACCAGTTAGTGCTGCGTTACCGCACGTAACTGGTATCCAGGGATGACGACGTGGACGTGGCTTCACTCCCACCCCCACCTAACCTAACCTAACCTAACCTAACCTAACCTAACCTAACTCTTTGTATGAACTTTTCATACAAAACCTAACTTTTTTATGTTAGGTTATTGTAACCTAACTTTTCAGGTTAGGTTAGCAAAACCTAACTTGGTTAGGTTAGGTTTGAAAAAAAAACACCTTACTGTATGAACTTTTCATACAAAACCTAACTTTTGTATGTTAGGTTATTCTAACCTAACTTTTTCAGGTTAGGTTAGCAAAACCTAACTTGGTTAGGTTAGGTTTGAAAAAAAAACACCTAACTTTGTATGAACTTTTCATACAAAACCTAACTTTTGTATGTTAGGTTATTGTAACCTAACTTTTTCAGGTTAGTTTAGCAAAACCTAACTTGGTTAGGTTAGGTTTGAAAGAAAAAACCTCTTTGTATGAACTTTTCATACAAAACCTAACTTTTGTATGTTATGTTTTTCTAACCTATTTCAGGTTAGGTTAGCAAAACCTAACTTGGTTAGGTTAGGTTTGAAAAAAAAACACCTAACTTTGTATGAACTTTTCATACAAAACCTAACTTTTGTATGTTAGGTTATTCTAACCATTTTCAGGTTAGGTTAGCAAAGCCTTAGGTTAGGTTTGAAAAAAAAAACGCCTAACTGTATGAACTTTTCATACAAAACCTAACTTTTGTATGTTAGGTTATTGTAACCTAACTTCTTCAGGTTAGGTTAGCAAAACCTAACTTGGTTAGGTTAGGTTTGAAAAAAAAAACACCTCTATGAACTTTTCATACAAAACCTAACTTTTGTATGTTAGGTTATTGTAACCTAACTTTTTCAGGTTAGGTTAGCAAAACCTAACTTGGTTAGGTTAGGTTTGAAAAAAAACCACCTAACTCTTTGTATGAACTTTTCATACAAAACCTAACTTTTGTATGTTAGGTTATTCTAACCATTTTCAGGTTAGGTTAGCAAAACCTAACAGGTTAGGTTTGAAAAAAAAAACACCTAACTGTATGAACTTTTCATACAAAACCTAACTTTTGTATGTTAGGTTATTGTAACCTAACTTTTTCAGGTTAGGTTAGCAAAACCTAATTTGGTTAGGTTAGGTTTGAAAAAAAAAACACCGCTCTGTATGAACTTTTCATACAAAACCTAACTTTTGTATGTTAGGTTATTCTAACCTTTTTCAGGTTAGGTTAGCAAAACCTAATTTGGTTAGGTTAGGTTTGGAAAAAAAAACACCTCTGTATGAACTTTTCATACAAAACCTAACTTTTTTATGTTAGGTTATTGTAACCTAACTTTTCAGGTTAGGTTAGCAAAACCTAACTTGGTTAGGTAAGGTTTGAAAAAAAAACACCTTACTGTATGAACTTTTCATACAAAACCTAACTTTTGTATGTTAGGTTATTCTAACCTAACTTTTTCAGGTTAGGTTAGCAAAACCTAACTTGGTTAGGTTGTTTAAAAAAAAAAAACACAACTCTGTATGAACTTTTCATACAAAACCTAACTTTTGTATGTTAGGTTATTGTAAACTAACTTTTTCAGGTTAGGTTAGCAAAACCTAACTTGGTTAGGTTAGGTTTGAAAAAAAAAAAACACCTAACTTTGTATGAACTTTTCATACAAAACCTAACTTTTGTATGTTAGGTTATTGTAACCTAACTTTTTCAGGTTAGTTTAGCAAAACCTAACTTGGTTAGGTTAGGTTTGAAAGAAAAAACCTCTTTGTATGAACTTTTCATACAAAACCTAACTTTTGTATGTTATGTTATTCTAACCTATTTCAGGTTAGGTTAGCAAAACCTAACTTGGTTAGGTTAGGTTTGAAAAAAAACCACCTAACTCTTTGTATGAACTTTTCATACAAAACCTAACTTTTGTATGTTAGGTTATTCTAACCATTTTCAGGTTAGGTTAGCAAAACCTTAGGTTAGGTTTGAAAAAAAAAACACCTAACTGTATGAACTTTTCATACAAAACCTAACTTTTGTATGTTAGGTTATTGTAACCTAACTTCTTCAGGTTAGGTTAGCAAAACCTAACTTGGTTAGGTTAGGTTTGAAAAAAAAAACACCTCTATGAACTTTTCATACAAAACCTAACTTTTGTATGTTAGGTTATTGTAACCTAACTTTTTCAGGTTAGGTTAGCAAAACCTAACTTGGTTAGGTTAGGTTTGAAAAAAAACCACCTAACTCTTTGTATGAACTTTTCATACAAAACCTAACTTTTGTATGTTAGGTTATTCTAACCATTTTCAGGTTAGGTTAGCAAAACCTTAGGTTAGGTTTGAAAAAAAAAACACCTAACTGTATGAACTTTTCATACAAAACCTAACTTTTGTATGTTAGGTTATTGTAACCTAACTTTTTCAGGTTAGGTTAGCAAAACCTAATTTGGTTAGGTTAGGTTTGAAAAAAAAAACACCGCTTTGTATGAACTTTTCATACAAAACCTAACTTTTGTATGTTAGGTTATTCTAACCTTTTTCAGGTTAGGTTAGCAAAACCTAATTTGGTTAGGTTAGGTTTGAAAAAAAAAACACCTCTGTATGAACTTTTCATACAAAACCTAACTTTTGTCATCATCATCATCTATACGGTCAATCCCGGTTGCGTCCAAAGCCGTTGCTTTGGAGCCCAGGGTCCGCTTTCCTTGATTTGCTCCTCCACTTCGCGCGGTCTTGAGCGTCTCTAGTTGTGAGATCATTGGCACGCATGTCAGCCCTCACAACGTCAAGCCAGCATTTCTTGGGTCTACCCCTTTTGCCAGGACCTGGCGGTGGCGGCATGGCCAGACATTTGTTTCCTACGTAGCTTGCCGGTTTCCGCAAAACATGGCCGTACCAGCGTAGGCGACTCTCCTGCAGTTTGTCTGCAATATCACGGACACGGAGGCTACCGCGGATGCGCGAGTTCCTCACGCGGTCCTTACGCGTGACTCCGCACATCCACCGCAGCATATTCATCTCCGTGACACGCAGCTCCTGCTTGTGTCGCTCAAGTAGCGGCCATGCTTCGCTGCCATATAAAAGAACAGGCCTAATGATGGACTTATAGATCTGTCCTTTAAGCTTAACCGGCATTCTGGGGTCACAAATGACACCAGTCACCTCTCGCCATTTGGCCCACGCAGCAGCAATGCGTGCTTTGACGTCGCAATCGATGTCTCCGGGCGCGTGAAGTACAGATCCAAGGTATTTGAACTGGTCCTTGCGCTCGACCTTGTCTCCGCCTATGCGAACGGGTGTTGGATCTGTAGAGTTACAGGCCAGGTACTCGGTCTTCGCCACATTGAGTTTCAGACCACCGCTCTCAAGCGACTGCTTCCACTCGTTCACCCGTCTCACCAGCCTGCCCCTGTCCGCGTCCACCAGTGCGATATCGTCAGCATACATCAGCAGCCATGGTGGCTGCTCATGTGAGTCTCTGATGCTGTCTGACACAACGTCTAATATCACACTGAACAGAAACGGACTGAGGACGGAACCCTGGTGTACTCCGACGGTGATGGGGAACGGTTTGGTGTCGCCAACAGCGGTCCGAACCATAGAATCGGAGCTGCGGTACATGTCCCGAATAATGTCAATATATGCCTCGAGGACCCCTTTGGATCTCAGTGCCCACCAGATCACCACTCGAGGGATACAGTCGAAGGCCTTCTGCAGATCAAGAAAGAGCAAGTGCAGAGGCGTGTTCTTCGCCCTGTATCTCTCCATGACGGTCCTTAGGGCGAAGACAGGGTCCATAGTACTGTTGCCAGGACGAAACCCATATTGACACCCCGAGACATCACACTCCTGTCGGATCCGGGAGTCCACAATCCGCTCAAGGAGCTTCATGGTGTGGGACATGACCTTTATACCGCGGTAGTTGCTGCACTCTTGCACTGATCCCTTGCCTTTGAAGACCGGAGTAATAATACTCATTCTCCATTGGCTCGGGATCAGCCCGCTTAAGAGTATGCGGTTGTAAAGGTAGGTTGCAAAACAAAACAAAACCTAACTTTTGTATGTTAGGTTATTGTAACCTAACTTTTTCAGGTTAGGTTAGCAAAACCTAACTTGGTTAGGTTAGGTTTGAAAAAAAAACACCTAACTCTGTATGAACTTTTCATACAAAACCTAACTTTTGTATGTTAGGTTATTGTAACCTAACTTTTTCAGGTTAGGTTAGCAAAACCTAACCTGGTTAGGTTAGGTTTGAAAAAAAAACACCTAACTCTTTGTATGAACTTTTCATACAAAACCTAACTTTTGTATGTTAGGTTATTCTAACCTAACTTTTTCAGGTTAGGTTAGACCGACCCATAGCATTATTTCACTAGTGGACAGCCGGCGTAGATAGGTTTGCCACCTTTTTAGCAAGAAAAATAGTACTATTAAAAAAAAACAATAACTATCGTACATTTGGAAAATGTTGAAAAAAAAACAAAAATTATTTAGTTTTAAGCAATTTGTACTTACTCAACTTATACATAAGTATTAAAAAGCTCTCTTCGAAATGGCTGAAATAATGATGGAGATGTAGGTAATTGGCTAAGAATCTTGATACGGTCCATGAAATCTGTTAACTAAAAAAAGCAGCCAAGTGCGAGTCGGACTCGCCCATGCAGGGTTCCGTTGCAGCAATGAACAGAATATAAAAGTTCTTGTAGTTCGTTGTAACTTTAATCGATGTTTTAATAATAGTGTAAATTGCGGTTTACGATTTATGTCATTTATGACGTATTATACTTAACAATTTCTTTAAAACTACAGATTTGGACAAAATATTTACCATTTTTTAAATGATGAAAATGAAAAATGATAGCCGAATAGGTGGCCAGCCACAGAAAAAAAAAATAGGCGGGAAAGCAGCAATCCGATCTTCGTTTGGTTTTTTCGAGTTGTAGAACGTATAGTGATTGCATACTCTTTGGTACGGTATTGTTAAAATCCACCAATTTTTTCTTAAGTCATGTTTTTATTTTTACTTTCCTTGTGTTCGTAATGAAAAACACAGTGTTTACCTCGGGTTAAAGACTTATTTAGTCCCCCGAACTATTGGCTCGGGATCGCTACGCTCGGGCGCCAAGCCCCGTTTGGGACTATATAAGTTACTTTCACCCCTAGGTTAACAATGTACTATTAATGGCCTATTTGCAAAATAAATGATTTTGATTTCTTAAGGTCTTACAATATAACTTATACATAAATTTTATTAAAAAAAATAAAACCGACTTCAAAACACTAAAATGCTAAAAATAATCCTAACACTTAAGTACCTAATCAGTTACTTTTGGAGTCGGTGCCAGCCGATGAGAGATTCAATGTTTTTGTTTGCACCGACTCCAAAAGTAACTGATTAGGTACTTAAGTGTTAGGATTATTTTTAGCATTTTAGTGTTTTGAAGTCGGTTTTATTTTTTTTAATAAAATTTACTTATTTCATCAGTTTTTAGTGATAAATCCTAATCTAACTGCTGAACACCGATTTCATCCCCTATTTTCCTACCCTTAGGGGTGATTTTTATTTTGTAAACTTTTAGCATATTATCTTTGAAGTATAAGCTATTCAATAAAACAAAAATCATCAAAATCGGCTCATATTTGACGAAGATAGGTAACAAGAACCACAACCAAAATACTATCTGGGTATATATTTGTTGATTTTCTCAAAAAGTTCTAAATCAATTTCGATAAAATTTATATGGGACCACCTCTGAAGTATGATCTACCAAACAAAAAAAGAATCATTAAAATCGATTCATAATTGGCGGAGTAATCGCGTAACAAATATACAAAAAAAAAAAAAAAAAAAAACACAGTCGAATTGAGAACCTCCTCGTTTTTTGAAGTCGGTTGAAAATAAGACCCCACTTTGAAATGAGGCGTTATTAACCCGGCCGTTTTTTTAGTAGCTGACCGGTTATCTAGTGGATTCTCAATCGAAGGATACTAGGGATTGAAACAAAAGTGTGTATATTTGTTATAAGATTTATTGCACGGGCCGCGTGGCGCGCGCGTTCCGCTTGATCTTGAGGTGCATGCGCGCGACGTGCGAGACCATGCCGTGCCGCTGCGCGAACGCGGCGGGGCAGTGCGCGCACGCGTACGGCCGCTCGCCCGTGTGCGTGCGGATATGGTTCGTCAGGATCTTGTTGGTCTGTTAAAAGAAATAACGTTTTCTACTTGTAAAGCCCACAAGGTTGAGGTTCTTAATTCGACGTTTGTTTCATAATATTTTGGAAGTATGGCAACTTTATATTGCGACGTCTTAGGGCCATCCCTAAATTACGTCCAGAGGCGGATTATCCTTAAGGCAAACTAGGCACGTGCCTAGGGGCGCGAGGGTACAAAGGGGCGCGCGGGCAGAAAAATCAAACAAACTAGAAGGAGATTAACTGTCAGGATTGTGACAATATTATTATAACTGTACCACACATATTTAAAGGCATGCATTACAAAAAATACCAAGTTTTTAGACAAACAACTTGGTATATATAATTAACTAGCTGTCCCGGCGAACTTCGTACCGCGCCATATTTTTTTTTTCGTAAATTTTTCTGTTTTTTCAACCGACTTCAAAAAAGGAGGAGGTTCTCAATTCGTCGGTATCTTTTTTTTAATTTTTTTTTTTTATGTATGTTCAGCGATCATTCGTTACTGCGTTGACCGATTTCGATAATTATTTTTTTGTTTGAAAGGTAATACTTTCAGAATGGTCCCATATAAATTTGGTTAAATTCTGATGATGGGATCTATAAGAAAATCATCATACATTGCATAAACTCCGTACCACGCCAACTGATTTTAGTATCTATCTTACCTATATCTCTGCCAAATGTAGACCGATTTTGATGATTCTTTTTTTAATTTAGTTATTCTGCTATTCATGGCGGAGACAAATCCAACAAACCAAAAATCATTTAAATCGGACCAGCCGTTCTTGACTTATAAATGGTGTAACTAAGCCGAGTTTCTTTAAAACCGACTTCAAAAAAGGAGGAGGTTCTCAATTCGTCGGAATCTTTTTTATTTATTTTTATGTATGTTCAGCGATCATTCGTTACCACGTTGACCGATTTAGATAAATATTTTTTTGTTTGAAAGGTAATACTTTCAGAATGGTCCCATAAAAAATTTGTTAAATTCTGATGATGGGATCTATAAGAAAATCATCAAACATTGCATGAACTCCGTACCACGCCAACTGATTTTAGTATCTATCTTATCTAATATCTTTGCCAAATGTGGACCGATTTTGATGATTCTTTTTTTAATGAATAGTTTATACTTCAAAAATACTATAATCAAACATTTTCGGAAAAGAAATACCCCTAAGGGTAGAAAAATAGGAAATGAAATCGGTGTTCAGCAGTTATAAGTTAATTTTATTAAAAAAATAAAAACATAGAAGCTTTGCTTTGTTTTTTTAAGATATTTTTAACATTAAAAATGTGTTAACTAGCTTTGGGTAAGTAAGTGTTGTCGAGAGAAAAAGTTTTTTAAGGATTTTCGCGTGAAATACTCCAGTTTTACGAATTTACTCAGTTTGGTTAAAAATAATAAATATTTCCTTTTTTTGTGGTGACCTTGGTATTTTATTACTCATTTAACATTGATAACACGAAAACCTAATTGTTGTTTTGGAACCTAAGGCAACGAACTGAAATAAAAAAAATATTAACTGTTTGATTTTTTTGTACAGTGCTAATTCGTCGATTCAAATCAAAAGATTTCTATATTTCTAATTGATACATTAGAGTCGTAATTACTATCATAGTAAATTTTACATTACCTTAAAATAAAAGCTAATTTTGAAAATATAGATAATATGAGTATTTAAATACAATCCATTAAAATGTCCTACAATGAAGTTGAATTTATGAGACATATTTTCATCAGTTGTGCTAAATTTATAAAACTCCTCCGTCGCGTGATGTTTTATAGCCTTTAACTCTCCTCGATAGAAGGACTATTCAACACATATTTTTTTTATTCCAACAAGTAGTTTCTGAGATTAGCGCGTTCAACAACAAACACTTGCAATTTTATAATATTAGTATAGATAGCGGTATTTTCCTCACCGTAAATCCTCTGCCACAGATGTTGCATAGTTTGTTTTTCAACTTCTGTATCCCCTGATGTTTAAATTGTATGTGGTCCACGTACTTCGTGCGGTTTAAGAATTGCTGCAAACAAAGTATTTCACGGGTGAATCATTGACCTGTAATTAACTGGACGGGCTGCTATCAAAATAAATCTATGCCTATTTCATTATCGTCATTTTGTTGCTGCCACTGTATAGAGAGATGCGAAATTATATGGAACTTAATTATTAATGGCCGCCAGATAAGCCGTCATATGCATGCAAATGCAGTAAACGACTAAAATTAATACTTAGTCTGGCAAAAAATACTGTTACAATTAAAAATAAACAAAATGTTTTCATTTGAATTTGGAATCTATCATTTTTATATGATTGTTCATTGAGTTTTCTCATTTTGGCGCCAATCCATTGTACAATATTTTGCGATAGGTATTAAAATGGAGTGGGGTGATAAAGAGAACCGAATCGCTGTGATTGCGTTACACAAAGTAGGTATGGAGTCAAATGCAATTTTTAAAACTCTCCATACGCTTAGTATTAGTAAAATGTTTGTTTACCGGGCTATTAATAGGTACAATGAGACCTCCTCTCCTCTGTTTGTAACAGAAAAAGAGACAGAAAGAGAGATGAAACATCCAATGCGGCCGTTTTAGACCCGCTGGCCGTCCACTTAGTGTTCGTACGAAAAAGGTTGTCAAAGCAGTATGGGAAAGAATTCGAAGAAATCCTGTCCGAAAGCAAAAGATTTTATCTCGGGAGATGAAGATAGCACCTAGAACCATGTCGCGTATTTTAAAAAATGACTTAAGACTTGCAGCCTATAAGAGACGTACTGGTCATTTCTTAACTGATAATGTAAAAAACCGGCCAAGTGCGAGTCGGACTCGCGCACCGAGGGTTCCGTACAAACCTGTAGGTTATGTACAAACCTGTACCTATATAAGCAAAAGTTCACCCATCACGACAATCGAGTCATAGTAATGGTATTTTTTATTGCAAAATAAAATCCATAACATTACGAAAGGTAAATTGCGGTTTACGATTTATGACGTATTAAAAAAAAAACTACTGACTAGATCTCGTTCGAACCAATTTAAGACTCGGCGCCAGGACTTAAAGCTCGGTCTACGCAGTCTTGGTTGGAAACGAACGTTTCGGACTTCATCAGAGCTGAAGGCTGGCCGTCGTCTAGTCCCGATCTTAATCTGCTGGATTATGATTTATGGTCAGTTCAGGTCAGTTGGCTTGCTCTAAACGCCATGATAATTTGGAGCCCCTAAAACAATCCGTACGATTGGCAGTGAAGAATTTTCCCGTGGAAAGAGTGCATGCTTCTATTGAAAACTGGCCTCAACGTTTAAAGGACTGTATTGCAGCCAATGGAGACCACTTCGAATAAGCTTTTTATATTTTAAATTGTTTTATATTGATGTATTAAACTAACACACTGTAAAAGTAATAAATGTTATTTCCAATAGATTTTTTTTATTTTTCTTTGTTTCAGTATTTATGGCAAGACTAGGTATAACGTAAATTATACAGTTTATTGCTAGAAACAAAGTTTTGGATCCTCGAACATATTTTTTTTAATTTAAAGCTCAATTTTGCGTTGCATAAAAAAGCATTGATATCTTTTGGGTAACCAGAGTTACTCGTTGTTTTTACCTAGCTACACCATTTCGTCGAAATTCTACATAGTCCCAGTACCCAGTAACTAGACGTTTGCGAATACTTACCGGCGTTTACGGGAAACTGGCAACCTACACTTTCAAGAGCATGGATAAGCAAATCCTTGCTGAGTTTGAAGCAAACCCTACCAGTGTTAGACAGGGGGCTGCAACACTTGGCCTAGGCGTCTGGAAAGTGTGGTCTGTTCTCCGACACGATGAAAGGTTTCCTTTTCACTACAAATAGATATTTATATTTTAAGGTTAATCTATTTTCTTGAAGGTTAGAACTAAGCCCTGCTGCTACTACTGACAAATCGCAAAATGTAAACAAAACTTGGCGGGGCACGAACGCGTCACAATAGCGCGACGAACGAAACGCAACGACGGTTTCCGGACGCGCACGCAATTGTTAAAACCAATAATCGGGATTGTCGACTAGTCAGCCGATTAATTGACCATTTTAGCTTTAGTTACATTTCCGAAGTAAGTGAGATTATTGTGAAAAGAGCGTATAAATGCAAGTTTATGATGGGAATATGCAGTAAAAGGTTTGGTATGGTTGTAATGATTTTTTTAGTTGGGAATACTTCAGTAAAAATATTTTGTTAACCAATTGGACTGATCACCCAAACAGAAACAAAAAAAATTGGTGCTGAAGGATTCAATTTGAAAGTAAAATTAAGTTTAAAGTTTTAGTTTGTTTCGAAACGAGTTAGATGTTAATGAAAGACGAAGAATACACGGTAGAACACACAAAGTATGAGAGCAGGTACAGGTTCACATCCTTCGGCTTGATCATAGTACAAACGAGATTTCTCTGAGATCATAAAGAATCTTAAAAATGAACCGAGGTGTTTAAAAATGGTACAAGGTATAGTATAAGGTACAGATTACAGCTGTAAGACTAAATGTCTATAAAATTAAAAAGTCGACCAATAAATAAACTATACTTAGAATAAATAATAAAATATCATAAAAAGGGGACCGGCCGGCCTAAATAAGAAATACCCAACGGGTAAAAGTACCATTACTATGGGTCGAAAAGGTATGACCATAGTTTTATGTGTGTGATGTTTCTACTGTTATAAAGAGAAAAGTTATATGGCTTATGTATGATTAAATTAATGTTGTTTGGAATAAGAACGAGTTAATAACATGATGATGACGTAATTTTAGAGATAACATAAATATATTTATTTCATTATTTGTGAGATATTGGAGTTAAGCAGGAGGCATAAGTAGACAGAAAGATAGAGATATACGTTTTGAATATTTAACTTAAAATAATAATTAAAAACTTTCTTTTTTATAATAAATAACCGTCATTTAACACGGCATACCTAAATATTACTTAAATATCGATTGGATTGACAAGAAGAAATATTTGTTATGTAAAAAAAAAGTTTTTTTTTTACATAATATAATAATACCACCTCACCCCCCACACTTAGTACATAAGTTAATATATAAGCTTAGGTTAGTGTCGTTTAGTTTCTATTATAAACCTACAGTGCGCGCTAAACACTTCTTTTATTTCGCCTCCCGTCGTCCCACATTGCAGCCGACTTGTCATCTAGTCGGCTCGAAGGACCAAGTGTTAGGTTCCTTCGGTGGTGAGCTATATTTATTTAAATAAAAAGCGGACTGTATGATAAAAAGAGATCCAAGATTGATTTCAAGAAGTGAGTGTTCGACCGAGCATCGATGTCGCTTGCGAACCGAACGTTGCTCGCTGTCGTTCGCCGAACCTCGTTCAAAAGCCCTCGGCTGTAGCACTATGACCGTGCGTGGACATCCATAGTCAGCACATCTCTACTAATAATAGAAGTTCCAAATACTTACGATATCGCACTCGCGGCACACGTGCTTGGACTGCTTCATGTGCACGAAGTTGAAGTGGTTCTGCATGGACTCGCGCCGCGCGTACACCTTGCCGCATTCGGGGCAGGAGCACCTGCGCTTCTTCCTGCAGAACAACTAGCAACTTAAACAAACCGGACACGTGCGAGTTCAACGCAGAGAAAGTTATAATAACTATTTTCTGGATTTTTATTCAATTTTTTTTAACTCAGTAGTAGTATTTCATGGATTTCAACCTTCGATCAAGAATACACTAGATAACGCCTCGCTTATTAAAACAGTACTCAAATATGGCACCGCCTTAATAATATATTTTTTAAGAAGAAAAAAGGACTACAAAAGAAAAAAACAATAATTTAGTCCTAATGTACGACTTAACCGCAAACGTTATTGCGCAGTTTTGTTTGTGTCGATATTCACACGCGTTCGTAAAAATCAAGTCTGTTTTATTTTGACACATCTGCAGCAACTACTCATAATATATCAAAGTCAAAGTCAAAAGTCAAAAATCATTTATTCAATTTAGGGCAGAAAACTGCCACTTATGAACGTCAAAAATAACATTATTGGCCCATATGGGGCAGAACATGTCTCCTTATTTTTTGGGCCCTACTAGCGCTTCGAGACAAGACAGACAATCTGGCAAGTGCTGAGAAGAAACGCCGGAACAAACTCAGTCACCACTAGCTGCCACAAAAAAAAATAAAAAAATAAAAATAAACAGGTATCTACATCAGTTTAGTGCAGGCTGGACTGACCATACATTCTTGTCATCGAGATAGTCTTGAATTTTGTAATACCCCTTTGACATCAGGGTAGTTTTGACATGTGATTTACATTTATTAATAGGAAGTTCGATAACATTGTAAGGTATATTATTAAAAAAAAAAAACAATTACCCAAGAATGAATTATGTACTTGTTTTGGCCAATCTGAAGTTTGGGACTACAAGTTTGTTTTTGTTTCTTGTGTTATATGGATATCACTTTTTTTTAATAAAAATATTTAAATTTTTGCGAACGTACATGATATTATCAAATATGTATTGAGAGGCTGCAGTGAGTATGTTGATTTCTTTAAAGAAATCTCTCAGGGATTCGCGCGGACTAAGTTTGTAAATAGCACGAATGGCTCTTTTCTGTAAAATAAAGATGGTATCGATGTCCGCAGCAGAACCGCACAAGAGAAGACCATAAGACATAATACTGTGAAAGTAACTAAAATACACGAGCCTTGCCGTTACAACGTCAGTTAGATCTCTAATTTTTCTAACCGCAAAGGCAGCCGAAGCAAGTCTCCCAGCCAGAGTGCCAACATGTGGTCCCCATTGCAACTTCGAATCCAATATATATATGCAACTCTTAAAGTCTAAGAAATTAAGTACAGAATAACTTATACAAAATGAAACCCCACTTTGAAGTGAGGCGTTATTTACTCGGCCGTTTTTGAGTAGCTGACCGGTTATCTAGTGTATTCTTGATCAAAGATTTTAACACTTACGAGTATATTAGCTTCACTTGTAACTAACTATGTAATCAAATATTGAAAGTAGTTTTTAACCTACTTCTAACTGGACGTATTGATTTAAAACTTTCTAAGTATTTGACATTTGGATGACAATACAATAATTTGACACCATCGTGCTGTACAGGACCACGTTCTCGAACTGCCGGTCGCACTCCGCGCAGTACGCCTCCTCGCGTCACCTATATGCATGTGGTAATTTCGTCTCGCTCGCTCACCTAGTACCGTCCCTGTCCTTCTGGTGGGCCACCCAGCTGACCACGTGCACGCGGTACAGGACAACGTCGAACTACTGGTCGCAACCCAACCAAGTACACATCACCTGTTTGCTTCCGGTAATGACAACTAACTCGCTCACCTAATACCGTCCCTGTCCCTCTGGTGGCCACCCAGCTGACCACGTGCCCGCAGTACAGGACCACGTCGAACTACTGGTCTCGCACTCCACGCAGTACGCCTCACCTGTTTGCCGTCCGGTAATGTCGTCTCGCTCGCTCACCTAGTGCCGTCCCTGTCCCTCTGGTGAGCCACCCAGCTGACCACGTGCGCGCGGTACAGCACCACGTTGTCGAACTGCCGGTCGCACTCCACGCAGTACGCCTCTTCGCCCCCCGACACAACGTGCTTGCGCGCATTGTGCCCTCTAAACGTCGCCTTGTTCTTGAACTCCATGTTGCATATGTCGCAATAGTACTTGTCAGCGTGAAGATTTCTGAAATGCAGGATGTGTCAAGCGGATGTCGAGAGACAGAGCTCCCCTAGTAGGCACCTAAATCACCCTTGTGTTCGGTGATTTTTGTAGTACCTATCTCAGAAGGTAAAAATAATAGGATCACTTTATTGACTTGTCAAGACCCTTTTAACCAGAAATGCGAGGAGGTATCATGTTGAAATGAATATCAAATAATTAGGTCTGCAATCCCTTGAAGCTGTAAAAAACAAACTTAAATGAACGCAATAAAAAAATAGCTGTTTATGCCGCATTTTTTAATATTTGGAAAGAATTTATTTACGCGTTGACCTAGAATAATGAAATTTGGCAAGAAGCAATGTCTTATAGCACAAGTAAAGGGAAAAGTCTGAAAACCGTAAATTAGTTTTTTTTTATATAAAAAATACACAAAAATCATAAAACTTTTATTGGAGCTCTGTTTGTTTAATTTGCAGCGTCGATTCCTTGTGCGTAGTCTTAGGCTGGCTCCAGGCTAAAGACATTTGGATAACAATACAATATTTTGACACCATCATGCTGATCTGATGATGAAGTCAAGAGGTGGGTAGTGGAACTCTTCAGCAACTACTGGTAAAACCTTCGTGTTTGGGCTCATTTAATTCCATTTGACGAGTTCACTACACATAAGTGTGTTTTATAATTTTTTAAACTATTATTTAAATTATTTGTTAAATGGAAATATGCGTTTTTTCGCACCTGCACGAAATCACCGTAAGCCAAATGTCAAATGGACATTTCTCAAAGATTTTTTTTTTAGATTCATGGTTTAACACGCCAAGCTACTTTCATGGCTCATTGGATATTACTATAGACTAGGCTCATGCCATGGCGGGGCGTGATGCCGTCATGAACCACGTAGAAAACAAAAAAAAATGGCGGTTGTTTTGCCTAGTCAGTGATGCCAGATCTACTGATAAAGTAGTAGATCTACCTGATTTTAGAGATATCTACTGATCTACTGACTTATTTCCAAAAATTCGAGAAATCTACCTGCTTTTTTCAATTTTATGGATAAATCCAAGCTACTAAATATACAAAAACGAATTCCGTCTATTCAAAAACGTGTCTGTTAATAGTCATTGCCTACTCTGTGGCAGCGACGTTTCCATCAGTCCAGGAAACAGAATGTTTATAGGTTTGACATACTTCTGGTAAAGCAGCAGCCGTGTTATTACATTCCCGAGGTTCAAGACTGACGACGAATGAACAACACGCCTAGCACAGCAAATGTCAGAAGTACCTATGTCAAATTGGTAGATCGCATACTTCAGAAGTTGTCCTATAATTTTTTTATCAAAATCGATTTAGCACTTTTTGAGAAAAATAGCAAAATATATACTTAGATATTGTTTTAGTTCGTGGTTCTTGTATCTATGTTACCAAATATCTTCGAGAAATGTGAACCGTTTTTAATGCTTCTTTTTCCACATAAATTAGTATGAAATGACAACTTCTGCCAACCCTCGCCCATACAAATACAGATACAGATTAAAAATGGCGGAACATTTTGTTGCTCAAATCATAAGACATTTCCAATCTATAGCCTAGGGCAGGCCTGTCCAACATACGGCCCCCGGGCCACAATGTGTTCCGCATTAGTCCTTCAATCCGGCCCGTGACGACATCAATAGATATTGCGCAATATTAGTTAACTCGATCATCTACTTATCTATCTTCTTTCGGCCCGCTACGGTTACAAAAATAGTAAACCTGGTCCTCCACATAATTATGTTGGACACCCCTGGCTTAGGGTATGTGCTCCATTTATTTAAGATATTTTAATCTAAATACGACAGTGGTAAGTGAAAAACATTTTCTTTTGGTGTGACAGCAAGCTTATGTGTATGTTACTAAGACTATTACATGAAATTACTGACGATATTTATGACAACAATATCAACTTTTACTGTCCACTGATTTTTTCCTGAATCTACTGATTTTTTTTCTCAATTTCTACTGCTTCTTTCGGATTTCATCTGGCAAAAGTGTGCTTAGTTTTCCAAGTCCGTTTGTCATAGCACCATAGCACGACTTCCATAATTTGTCATGGTGATTCGCACGCAGAGAACACGCGACGTAAATTTTACGCCCAGGCACGCTTTTCATCTGGCAAGATCTTTAGACACACAACATATTATTTATTCTGTGACACAACCAAAGAAAATTAAAGTGTCATGCGAATACTTACTTAATGTGATTCTCAAGCATGCACCTCAACCTGCACTTCCTGCCGCAGTAGTCGCATATGAACAGCTCGTGGTATTGTTTATAATGCTTATAGAACACGTGAACGGTGCGAAATCTGGAAGAGAACATCACTTTCTAAGATAATAACACGATTTCTTAACCTTCCAGAAAAAAACCATTATAAAAGAGGTACAAATTTTTATTGAGACATAAAATAATAATTCTTTATTTTCTCCACCATTTAAATCTAAAAATTATTAAAATCTAAAATGGTAAGATTCTCCAGAGTATAGGGGTCAAATACATTAGATTGAAGACTGACGTAGACTGGCATCCGAGCTAGTCGGAACCTGTATTAAATTTCAAAGCACCCCAGTACTATAGTCCGATTGCTAAACTGTTACGTTTCGGCCAAGTTTTCTGTCATATATTTTACTAGCTGTTGCCCGCGGCTTCGTTTGCGTGGTCTCTAGTTTAGATTTAGACTAACTATGGTTTGCAAAGACAACTTTTAAGTCGGACTTTACAATTTCGAGCAATATAAAAACCAATTCAAAATCGGTCCAGTAGTTTCCGAGCCTATAAGTTACTTACATACTTACTTAAACACAAACATACGGACAAAAAATCCAAAATTTATATTTTTGTACTTCATCCACCCTAAAAAGTGGCTGTGACATACGGACGGACAGACAGACAGACAGACATGACGAATCCATAAAGGTTCCGTTTTTGCCATTTGGCTACGGAACCCTAGAAAGATCTAGGAAGTATTTTAAATCAATTCACAGAAAACTATTTTTACATTTTTATTACCATGTGACTTGGGAAGTTGGGTAAGATCGGATTTCGGATGCATTTTTAAGAAATGGAGCGGGATTTTTTTTAAAACTTTTAGTATGGTTTATAATTATCCTTATTTTTTATACCTATTTCATATGTTTCACTTTATATAACCCTATGAAGTTCCTGTCAAAGCGAAAAACGATTACGATTACGAACGATTGAAGAACACCAGTTGACGAATGTCACAAGAAGATGGCGTCCTAGGAAATGATCCTAGAAGAAACTGTTGGGTTTAGTAGAAATTAGAGGAATACGATCTTCCCTCGTTTCCGATCTTACCCCAAGACACTATAAGTATAAAGATACTGACGTAGCCTCACAAGCGTTACAGCTGACTCGGTGCGCTTCCGCGAGATGGCGCGTCATGCGGTCGCGGCCGGGCGCGCGGCGGCCGCACGCGCGGCACGATAGCAACTCGCGGTGCCGAGCTATGTGCTGCCTCAGATGCTGCTTAGACTTGAAGCGACACTTGCAGTAGTCGCAGACGAAGGTAGCACGCTATAACAAGGTTTAAGTATGAAGTGTGTGTGAGGCTGACAAACCCGTAAGGCCACGGAAACGAGACACGCTGGAACTGTTAATGTTATGCGGTTACATGTGGGTAGTTTGAGCTTGACAGATTATATTCGTGCATTGATTAATGCTTACTTGGTCCAGTAAGCCTCTGTAGGCACTAAACATTTCTATAGAATTAAAATTGTGATATCTACAATACCTAGGTAGACACGCAGTGCAAATTAGTTCCAGAAACAATCGCGAGTAGGGTTTCATATTGGCATCTACATTTGCTGTCATTTACATGTATGGGTAAGCCAGTTCAGTAAGTAATTATATAGGGCAATCGCCCCGCACCAGCCAGAAGCTTAAGAAATCCGACGGCGCTTTTTAAACTCATACTAAGCTAAAAAGTAACTATTAAATTTAAGGTAAACTATAACGTGTTGACTTGGACTTCCATTGCGGGATCTCGGCATAGACGGGATCAATTTTTACAATGGTGTGGGATCTCGGTACAACGGGATCACGCATTTTTTTTATATAAGTGGTGAAGAGTGAGTAATAAAACAAAAAACCACTGTTTGTTACTTTATAACCAGTACAAAAAAAACTACACATTTCACTCTACTTTCAAACTGTTTTCTAACGTGTCGTGCGGTTTTAGCAAATCCCACTGGCCCCGCAGAGAGTGAAACGAAAAATCATGCAGGATACCGGTATACCGAAATTGGACTAGGGCCTCCAATTTCGGTATACCGGGATCCTTGTGTTGACCTTGTTGAACTCGAAATCAGCTACGATGATATACGAATACCACTGAGCACTTAATACAGAGATACTAGATCAATCTATCTCTTTTGACCTAGCTCGACCTTGCTTTCCTTATAGGCTGGTATCGCACCCACACCGATGCTTGTCGACTTACTCTTTTCTTGTTTCGAGACCCCAAACTTGGTCTCGAAACAAGAAAAGAGTACAATGTATAAAAGTAATGCAAAAACATACACCTATCACTACCCCAGTTTAAGCATGCTAAAATGAATTCAGTTCAATTCGTAATGGTGTCTCCGTATAGTAAGGGCGAGGCCTTTGAATAACACATCAACACATAAATGATAGTTCGGTCCCTATGGCGATTACAAAATTGAAGCAACAAAACAGTTTTGCGTGCAAACGTTTACATGCACACACCTCTATAAAATATGGTTGCTCTTATAGTTGCTCTAATAGTAGTTTTCGCGAAAACAGGGGAGAATTCAATAAAAGCAATGCCTACGTGTAGATTGTTAATTTGTCTTGCGTTCAGGCTTGATTGGCATTAAACACTACGGAGCAGTCAGCCGTAGGGAACCGCCTGCGACTCCAATTTAGTTGCTTTAAAATTTTGCGCGCCGAATTTCTTGTGTCATTAATCTTAGGGCGGGGCCTACTTTAGAGAGCTGATTCAGAACAGGAAGGGGGGCGGGGTCTGGCTGGTGGGCTGACAGAAGTGAACATAAGGATCGTCCAATGGCAGCGTTTGTCCCCACAATGTCAAGAGGAGTCTGTCCTCCGTTTAGCAAGCAGGAGCAAATTTAAGCATGTTTCGAATGCAAACCTCATCACTGCCCAATGCTTAGGTACTATTGTTTTAGGTATTATCTATGGTTCGTGGTCTGATTTTGATCGTGGAGAAGATATTACTAGCCGAGGAACAGCGACGCCGAACTCAAGGTCAACCAAGATGAACACGCATAGCCCAAAATGATGGTTGGCGTTAGGGATTTATTATTTCACAACATACATACCGCTCTGTGGAATTTTTCATTATGACTTCTTAAATATTGCACCTTAGGCCACGACAAAACACACGATTTACACTTATACTTGTAGATATACAAATCACTGTGTGCTTCTCTCTTTAACAAGTCTTTTATCTCACCAAACTCAACAAATATAGTTGAACTCATTTCCTTCAACTCTTTTTTAGTTATTTTATTATTTATTTTATACTCTTTACGTTTATTCACTCGATTGTATTTCTTGCTACTGTTATTGCAATCGGTTTGGTCATCTATTTTCCCTTCATTTTCCTCATCTGATTTAATAACATTCCACAACTCATTGTTTAAGTCTACGCTATAGTCATAATCCTCTATTTTTTCTACTTTAACTTGAATATTATCAATCAAAATGTTATGTTCATGCTCTTGGTCTAATATTTCATTACTGATGTTAGGAGTGTTAACTTCAGTCTGTGTTATTTTGTCAGTTCCATCATCAAAATTGATGTTTATCGTAAGTTCTGGTTTCACGAAGAAGGATGCTAATCTGGATAATGTAGGTAGAGGAGTCTGTAAAAACAAAAGACAGGCAGTTCGAACTAGGGTTGCCAATTTGCCATATCTTAAGTACGAATTTATATTTTAACTAGCTGTTGTCCGCGACTTCGTTCGCATGGTCATTGCAAAACCATAGTTAGTCTAAACTAAAGACCTCGCAAACGAAGTCTCAGGTAACAGCTAACGTAACATTTTTTTTTTCAAATTCAAAATAATTTACTAACTGAACAGCGACATCTTACGGTAGGAAGCGCCATCTATGATGAAAGTTATCTTACATCGGGATATGGGAAGCGTACATTTTTCCGGGATAAAAAGTAATCTATCTGCTAATCCAGGCTATAATCTGTTTCTGTGCTAAATTTCATATAGGTCCGTTCAGTCGTTATAGCGTGATGGATGAGTAACAATCATCCATCCATCCATCCAAACTTTCGCATTTATAATATTAGTAAGATAGTAAGAAATCGGTAAAAGAAATATAAATCACAAAGCGTAAATATTCGAATATGCGTTTATTTAGTCCCATACTTAGCCAGTATTAAAAAATTTAGTTTTTGCAGAATTCTCAGATTTTAAACCTTATTTAAAAGTTATTAGAGGCGCAATAAATGAACTACATTTAACATTAATTTATAGTAAGGAATTTAAACTTTCAAAAACTTTATTTTCTATCTTTTATATCTTAGGCCGTAAACATACCATTTATATTATGTTCTACGTGTTAGAGATTTTATTCAGGCACTGACCACGTAAATTTTCTGGCTACATATAACAACTTGAAATGTATTCAGATAAAATTTATTCTCAGATTCAGTAGATAATTTTATCTGGTTACTTTTTGCAAAATGCTTTAGTTTCCCTAATTAGAGTAGTTTAAATAGTAGGTACGAATTGTATGTATTGACCACTGCTAAAATGTTCTTTGACCGTAAAGAAGAGAACTATTATTAAGGCAGTTAAATAAATAAATGTAAATTTAAAAACTATTTTAAATATATTTATATACGACAATTGTCAATCGATGGTTAGTAACACAATGAATAGTTAGTAATTTAATTAAATTTTAATAGTAAAGTAGAGCAACATTCACTTCAGATGTCTCATGTAAATTACATTAATAGAATAGGAGTGTTCTCCTGGCGGGGTACTCAATTTCAAATTCTTTGTTTTGTATTTAAGGATGAGTTCAATAGTGTTTAAGTGAACTTTATCGGTATGTAGATTGCTGCCTCTAATCAGAATCAGAAAGTACACTTCAGGAGACATACAGTACACTAGAGTATAAATTTCATTTACATTGTTTGACTAGTAAACTAAGACTTAAAAATAGTGAAAACCACATCAGTTTCAGAGTTGGACAGAGTTCATGTTACTGCTCTGTAGGGTATGTGCTCATACCATAGAGAAGATACCCGACACATTGTTGCACTACATTTAATGGGCCACCTTAAATTACATCTGTTTACTTACCTGTTTGTCGGCGAGATTGGATAGTAGTAGCCTTTGTGAATGCTCAACTTTAGCTTGAAATTGTTCCACTTTCTTAAGCAAAGCTGCACACTCCCAGCATACTAGCTTATGCAATGAATCTATCTGTAAATGATAAAAAAAACTCATTTATATATGTTAGAAATTATAGAATTCAACAGCTCCCTTGAAAACGTAGTTTTTACATACGAAATGATAATTAAAATGAATACGTAAGTGATACGCTACGAGATATGCCGCTTATGAGCATATTTTGGAACTTTGGATGTGTGTGTAAACTATCAGCTCTACAGAAGAGTTCTAGGTAAAAACTTATTTTATTTTATTTATTTATATAGGTACATATAATTACACAAAAAGATTTGTTGCAACATTCGATGTAAAAACTAAAACTAGAATGGATTGTATGGAAATAAACTTATTCTTGTTATTTATAAAATAAATATTAAGTACATAATCACGACTTACCACAACAAAATTGCTAAAAACTTTACAATAAACATCAGTGTACTTTCCCAGAGGCAACAGGGTACGATCACTGCTCAAACAAGTATGGCAAAAGTTCTGCTCGTAGCCTTCGGCTGTGATAATCTTATTTTTATCCATTTTCATAAAATTTTATATAACTGATAGTAAAATAAAGGTAACTTTACTCATCTGCACACGACAACAACAACAAACTGTAATGTCAAATCAAACAAATAACTATCTGTCAAACCGATCAATAACAAAAATGAAGAAAATGCAATCACAATCTTATGCCGTGACAAACGGAAGACGGACGCGTCTTGACATTGTAGGATAAAACACTGCCATCGATCGATACTTTCGTAAACTTCCACCATCCCGCCCATTAAAATTATACATTACCCGAGTTTTAGTAACCGAATGTGCCTATTTAAACCAGTATACATCTAACAGCGTATTCTAAATCTATGATCTAACCATGAATAATGTAGGCATCTAACTAAGCGGCCTCATGAGAACGCGCTTGCGTTTTCGTAGCACACGCCGCGCCGTCCGTCAAAAACATATGTAATACAGAGACTATCAGAATAACATCTTATTCTGATCGTCTCTGTAAAAACCATAAAGCCAATGTATTTCTGTAAATAGGCCTCAATCAAGCACTTTTACACTTTTACCATTTTTTTATTTCATCCTACCACTGCTTCGGGACAATATTATGGGCTAGCGCCGAGATTACATTGAGAGATTGATCATGAATTATTAAAAAAAATAAAACCGACTTCAAAACACTGAAATGCTAAAAATAATCCTAACACTTACGTACCTAATCAGATACTTTTGGAGTCGGTGCCAGCCAATGAGAGATTCAATGTTTTTGTTTGCACCGACTCCAAAAGTAACTGATTAGGTACTTAAGTGTTAGGATTATTTTTATCATTTCAGTGTTTTGAAGTCGGTTTTATTTTTTTAATAAAATTTACTTATTTCATCTATTTTTAGTGATAAATCCTAATCTAACTGCTGAACACCGATTTCATCCCCTATTTTCCTACCCTTAGGGGTGATTTTTATTTTTCAAACTTTTATCATAGCATCTTTGAAGTATAAGCTATTCAATAAAACAAAAATCATCAAAATCGGCTCATATTTGTCGAAGATAGGTAACAAAAACCACAACCAAAATATTATCTGGGTATATATTTGTTGATTTTCTCAAAAAGTTCTAAATCAATTTTTCAAAATTTATATGGGACCACCTCTGAAGTATGATCTACCAAACAAAAAAAGAATCATTAAAATCGATTCATAATTGGCGGAGTAATCGCGTAACAAACATACAAAAAAAAAAAAAACATACAGTCGAATTGAGAACCTCCTCCTTTTTTGAAGTAGGTTGAAAATAGTACCTATCCGACTCCTTTGGAGTAATCTAACTTTCATTCAACTTCAGACAATAGAGGAAAACTCTTGCTTAAAACCTAGCAAGCATAGAAAGCACATAAATATCGAAGGCTTATCTGGAAAAGACTTAAGAATCTTCTTTTCTTTTAGATTTAAAAAGACAAGTGCTGACTCACTCATTAATTCACTGACTGACTCATCAACGCCAAGCCCAAACCCTTGAATCTAGAATGATGAAACTTTGCACAGAGGTTCCTTTAATAACATAGACAAGGAATAAGAACAGAATTTTGGAAATTTAACCTATAAGGGGGTAAAAATGACAATTACAGTTTGTATGAAAGTTCGTTATTTCTGAAGTAAGAAAGATTTAAATTCGTATTTAAGCTACTATTTGTGAATAAAAAATACTGTTTTCGGAGTTTTTGGGGAAATACATTCCTAAGGGGGTGAAATTGCGTAAGAAAATTTGTATGGGAAAATATTTTTTTTGTAATTTATGGATTTGAAATTTGGCACAAATAAGTACTCACTAACAAAAATAAATGAATACCTACCTGTTTTAGCATTTGTCACAACTTGCATCCCTTTATAGTGTCAAATGGGGGATAAAATCTTCATCCTGCCCAAATAGCTTAGGATAGAGAATTAAAATTTAGTCACTATCACTAGCTATAATTTGTGACATAAATGCTTACCAACAAGGGGTGGTATTGACATTGATTGAATTTTATACGATCCCAAGAGAGTAAAATAGAGGGAAGAGGTCTTAAAAAAACTTACAATACACACTTTTTTTTTTCAAATAAAAAACATTTTCTGAGAAATGCTTGTAAGATAACTCTGGCGTACCAGTTGTAAAGCTAGGCGCGAGATTTTAGGCTGCGTGGGTACAAACATCTTGTTAATTTCTACTATAAATTAGCGTACTTGTGTTCCGAATAGGAGGGTTAGATAGGGACCGTATTTACTTATGAAGGGTGATCTACCTTGGACTTCATCATCATTAAAGTCGTGCTAAAACCTTAGTCACAATTAAAGTAAACCTAAACATAAAGGTTTGGTGAACTATATTTTGTTGTTTATTCCGAAAACCCACTGACAACCCCTTATTAGTTCGTTCTCAAGGGAGAAGGCCATCCATGGCGGGTCACTAATATTAATTAATAATAATTTAAAATGTAAAAAGCGCAAAGACATTGTCTCTCTCTGTCGAACGAACTATTGAGATATCATGTCCAGAGTTGGACGATTACATTATTGTCTGTGTTTGTAGACCCCCAAGTGTTAATTTTAAATTATTTGAGTCCATAATGGAAGAATTACCTACTCAGTAAAATATTTAATAATAAAAAGAAAGTAGTATGTGGAAATTTCAATGTCGATATCATAGATGAAGAAAAAACCTATCAAGTTAGGTTTCTAAGCCTTTTTAAATCTTTTAATTTAGAGCCTGTATTTGCTGAACCGACTAGAATTACTGCTACAACAGCTACTTGCTTAGACAATGTTTTCTGTAACTGTGTGGTGATCAAAAAATGTATCGTACCTATATTTTGTAAAATCTGATCACTGCGGTCAGTCAGTCACGTTTGAACACCGTTTTGTGCCGTCTAAAAGTGTTATTCAATATAGACCAGTCACTGATACCCGTAAAGAAAAATTTAAAACTGACTTAAGTAATAAAATACCGCTTTTGCCTTTTGTTGATGACAATGTTAATAATAACTTATATGAAGAGTTGTTTGAACTAATCAAAAATGAATTTGATTAAAACTTTCCTAAAAATAATTTAGTCATCAACAGTTTCAGTTCAGTGACTGGGCTACTGCTGGTATATATATCAGTAGTTTTTTTTAAAATATATAATCAAAAAGTGTATAGGAATAATGACCTAACATTTGTTGAATATGTTTAAAATACTCAAAGTTATTTAAGAAGGTCTGTATGGTAGCTAAATCTAATTATATACATGATAAAATATAAAGATAAAATCAATAAATCTAGTAATAAAATCAAAGAGACTTGGAATATTATAAACAAAGAAACTTGTAAAACAAAGCCACGCGATCACACATTTACACTAAAAAAATTGGTTGTTTGTAAAGTAGGTTTACGATCGAAATGTTTACGTGATAACGTCTTATTGGTGATATAAGTTTTTGGGAAGTAAGGAATTAATGAAGATAACAATTTTTTCAAATTTCAAATTACATCTATCGTTTTTAACTCAAATCAAACTTAACCGCACGAGAAAATCTCCATTCGTTTGTATGCCGCTAGAGTGAGAGAGACGGAAGATCGGTCCACTCACTCGAACGCTATGCCAGCCTCCGCTCGTGAGGATTCCGCGTGACAAGTTTCACGGAATGACTGGCAGCGCTCGAGATGAGACGGGAGATCGGTCCGTCTCTCTCTCGTTATACCTGCGATCGCGCTCGTGAGGTTTTGGTGTGACACAAGTTTCTGAACATGTCACCCGACTAAAACGATTTTAAAGACGTTATCACGTCAAAATTGATAGTAAGAATATAAAATCCGATACTGAGGTGGCAGGCGCTTTCGAGAATTACTTCTGTAATGTACCTGTCGAAACCACAAAATAACTTAATTCACTGCTCTGCATGCAAAATCACTGCTAGTGTCCAGTGTTGACGGGTGCAACTCCTCATTTGCATTTCACTCATATTAATCCTATAAATGGTAGTCAAAACTTTCATGGAATTGAAACAGAAAAAAACTGAGGATATATGGGGCATATCAACTGACACAATAAAACCCTTTATACCTCTCGTAGCATCTCACTTAGCATATATTCAATGAATGTATTGATCAAGGTCAATTTCCTACTTTAATGAAATATAGTAGATTATACCTTTATTCAAATCCGGAGTAAAAAGTGACCCAAGCAATTTTAGGCCAATTTCTATTCTACCTGCTTTTAGTACATTTTTTGAAAAAGTTATATTTAATAAATTGCTCTCCCATTTTAAACTTAACAATTTACTACATGAGAAACAGTTTTGTTTTTCTAAAGGTAAAAATACAACAGATGCTGGGGTGGCACTTGTCAAACACATTTTGGATGCGTATGAAGATAAACATGATGCGATAGGTGTGTTCTGTGATTTATCGAAGGCGTTTGATTAATGTGTCGATCACCAAACACTTATTATTAACTCCTCTGGCGCCCCGCTTTAAATGGAAATGCCCCAGGGCTCAATATTGGGACCGTTGCTATTTTTGATCTATATTAACGATACGATGAGATAGTTCTGTTTGCTGATGATACTTCTTTAATCTTCAAATCAAAAAGAGGCGAAGAAATATTTGACGATGTAAACGGAGCTCTCTCTAAGGTATTAAATTGGTTTACAAGTAACAACTTACTTCTTAATACAAAAAAAAACCAAATGTATGAAATTTACTATGCCTAACGTGAAACAAGCCAACATGGAAAACTAAATGGTAAAAAACTTGATCTATCAAACTCAACTGTTTTTCTGGGCATTACATTATTGAATTCGAAGTTGCAATGGAGACCACATGTTGACACTCTGGCTGGGAGACTTGCTTCAGCTACTGTCGCCGCGAATCCGCTTTTAGTAAATAACACAAGTACACATAACATTTCCAAAGACGACATTAGATAGAAAATGACCATCACGCCCAGTAGCGGATCCAGGGGGGGCTAGGGTCTTAAGCCCCCCCCCCCCCCCCCCCCAAATAATCGAGGTTCAACCCTGACAAATGTAAAATTAAAACTTAATATTATACTAGGACGCCTTTTATCATTTTCGTTCCATGATCTGAGGTAGCAACAATAACTATCTACTATCAACACGAGTGAGCGTATGCTGAGACGGTGCCGCAGTGCCTTAAATTACTGCGTAGATTTTGTTATTTTGGAAAGCGTAAGCGACCCAGCTTTATGTTTTTAGGCGACCCTTTCAGTTAACGATCTTTAAAATTACTTATTTTAATCCCGCCTAGACTTACAAAGGCTATTTTGAAAGGCTTTTTAGAAAGGGGCACAATCCACCAGGGTGGTTATCTCTGTCGGTACGTTTTTTTCGCACACTACTCAATCCGGTTACAAATAGTGCTAAATCGATGGTCCTTACATATGAAATTGCAATAGTGGCAACTTTAACATCAAATATCTGGCGTTTAATTAAATTTAGTACGCACTAAAAAGATGTGAACGAGTTTTATAATTATGTGCTAAGAGCGTTAAGGAATTAGGGAGTTAAGAACAGTGGCCGATCCGATTTAATTTAAATAATTTTCTTAGTTATAAAGTATGTATGGTATATAGCAAAGCTGTATTCAAATACAAAGCGTTTATTTTAGACACGTATAACAGGTCTGACAAATGGATTCTGGCCTCCTCTTGACATAGATTTTTGACTTTGACTTTGACTATAGCTTTAACCGGAGACTCTTCGCTTCTTGTTTCGGATTGAGCATACTCGTACATCAATTTTAGCTTACTGAAACTTGAGTGGTGTAGGCGAATAAACTCGGACCAAGTTTGAAAACTCTAATATCGATTATGGCCAGTTTCGGAACAGGAACAGGGTGGGGTATGGCAGGCGGGTTAACGAAAGTGGAAGGAAGGATCGTTTAATGGCAGCGCTTGTCCCTACAATGTCAAGAGGAGTCCGTCCTCCGTTTAACAAGGGCTTAGGTCTATAATACAGCAAAAAAATAGGCTAGTTGACACTTTTTTTAAAAGAGGTCATTGTTAATAAGTGTTCCATTAGACCGAAAAAAAATGATTGTATTTTTTTAAGACTTAGAAAACTACAAAACTTTAATTTTACAATTAATATTTTCAACAGACGAAAACGCTGTCCTGTCAGCCATTTTAGTCTTTATATTATCTGTTCTCTTAACCCCTTACACACTAAAGATTTTGTCGTTTTAAGCATTTTTCATGCATGCTCAAGCCGCGTCATGCAAGTGGTGACAACGATCACCGTTACAGGCGCATGCTATACCAATGTATCATGTATATTTTAGCTAATACAGCGAATGCTCTACATAATATAAAAGTTGGTTGAAGTCCCAAGGACGGCGAAAACTTCTATGGGATTTACAGGGAGACGCATACCATCAATTAGAAATTTAGAACTCAGCGATGTTTTATCACGCCGCTACTGATATGACGATAAGAGATTGACCGCTGTAAACTAAAAATATAATGCGGTTGGTCTCAGTGCCTAAAAACTAGTCTACAACCAGTGAGTGTTACCATTGCAGTGATGACATATGTAACTGAAACGTGGCCTCTCACTATGGGCTTTATAAGAAAACTCAAGGTTGCTCAGCGTGCTCGTGCTATGGAAAGGGTTATGCTCGGTGTTTCTTTGCAAGATCGAACCAGGAATGAAGGACGATATTCGTAGACGAACAAAAGTCGCTGACATAGCGCAACAGATTAGCAAGCTAAAGTGGCAGTTGGCGGGGCAGCACGTAGAACTGACTGCCGATGGGGCAGAAAGGTTCTAGAATGGAGGCCATGTACCGGTAAGCGTAGCGTCGGACGTCCACTAACAAATTGGACAAACGACCTGGTAAATGTTGCAGGAAGCCGCTGGATACAGGCCGCTTCCAACCGAAAAATCTGGATGACTTCAGATTTGCCAGCTATGTTCAGGCCCCCAGCTATGTTCAGCCCCTCGGCTATGTTCAGCTCCCCGGCTATGTTCAGCAGTAGATGTCCTATTGCTGGAATGATGATGATGATGATTCTATTGCGATTAAATTATGGTAAGAGTTACTGGGCCAAAATAGGTTTCTAAATTGATTTAAAGACCACGCGAATGGAGTTGCGGGCAACAGATATAAAATAAACTAATATGCTATAAATAAAAAAGTTTATTTACCAATCAAAAACCCGACTGACTGTAAAAAAAAGAAATAACCGACTTCAAAAACACTAAAAAGCTAAAAATAACATTTAAACTAACACACCAAAAGTTATTTTTGGAGTCGGTGCAAACAAAAACATTTAAAAACTCCACTGCTGTACCTACACCGACTCCAAAAATAACTTTTAGGTGCGTTAGTTTAAATGTTATTTTTAGCTTTTTAGTTTTTTGAAGTCGGTTTTTTTAATTTGTTTTATTTGTCTGTTTTTAAGTGGTTTTTTTAACACTATAAGTGGTGATCTGTCTAATAAATAAATAAATAAATATTGGACAACATCACATACATTGCTCTGATCCTGTGATAAGTAGCTTAAGCACTTGTGTTACAGAAATCAGAAACAACGACGGTACCACAACACCCAGACCCGAAACAATATAGAAAAGATATTTTTCTACATTGACCGACCGGGAATCGAACCCGGGACCTCAGAGATACAAGGGCGTACCCAGCTTGTGGCCCAGAGGGGGGCAATGTATGTTTTTTTTGGTCGGATCCCCCGCGCTTATTTTATCATACACACTACACGAAGACACCTACGCGAAACATACAACAAACAAGTTCACATTGTCCAAGTGCAGTCAGGACAGACTCCCATTCGATTATTATTGATTAGGATTTCAAAATTTTTTTGGCTTTTAAAATTTTTAAGAAGTATGTTATTATATAAATAAGTAAGAATACTTAGGGGTGAAACGTATTATTTTAGTGTGACTGTAAAAAAATGCGAGCGAAGCAAGCGTCAATTTTTTTCAAGATATTAGGTATTGTTATTCTAGAGGCCAACGACGCAGCGACTGCTTTGGCGACTGCGACATCAGCAGCGGTACGCAGAATGTATAAAAGCTATGCAGTTCAATTTTATTTTCATACATTTATGCCTCCACTCCACTTTTGCCATTTGAATTAAATAAAAAGAAACTGACAGGGATCACGCGTCATTTATAATAATTTTTCGAAGTTTTGTTAAAAAGGTGAATTAATTTTAAGAGCCATTTCACAAAATCGCACTGTTACTATGGAGCGCACGCTTGTGCCTCGAAAATTTAGGATTAGGGTGAGTTGTTAAAACGTGTTTGGGTCTAATTACCTGATTGGATTGTCAATAAAGTTGCATATTTCGAATAAATAAAGATCAAAGGTATTGTGACACAAACTTTTAATTGTAAATATGCTTAATTTTAAACACAAATCCGTTGTGAACTAGCGCCATTTTTTGGAAAATTACACCAATAGTTTAATGTTTTTTAGTGTGATAAAAATACATATTCTTGTACATTAAACGTTGATAAAATTTTGTCCTATATTTTGGCATCTTTTTTTAGCAATTATGATAAATTTAAATGAATGATTTGAAGTTGACAAGGCAAGCACTTTTCTTGAATCGAGGTGGCGGCATTGATAATTTTATAAATAAAAAGGGTTTATTTGCAAATGTGCTACATTAAACGTCTAAACAAAAGATTGGCCATGCTTGTGCATGTATTTGACATTCTCAAAATCTTTTCTAAGGCTGCAAATATTAGATTTTGCGCTGAAAATGTGAAATGGCTCTTAACATAAGGGCCAAGAAGATATTGCGTACGCATCGATTACGACCACAATAATTTTTATAGCAACTCTCGTTTATATAGGCGGATTAAATCGTATAAAAATAACAAAAAAATTATCCGCGAGCAAAGCGAGCGCGAAAAATTTGTAAATGCTACATACTTATCTGTCCTTAAACTGTCCTCCAGCTTAACTAACCATTATTTGATGGGAGAGAAGTGACGCCTAGTAATAACTTAAAAAATGTAGTTTAAACGCATAATAAATTTGTAAAGAATACAATTTCCAGAGGGGGGCAGCTGCCCTCCCCTGCCCCCCCCCCCCCTGGGTACGCCCTTGCGAAACGCGAATAGCGAAACCAAGTCTGATAAACTCGCCTCTCGGCTACGGAGGTCGTCCAAATGAATAATAAAGATATCTTATCGCTACTCGTGGAATACTATTGTGGCCAACTATGGTCTCCTTCATCAGAACCAATCTGGAAGTATACCCTTCCAATGAAGATATTAATTTTTCAAATCGGTTCATTAACAGCGGAGTTCTGAGGTAACATACAACCGAATTGAGAACCCCCTCCTTTTTTGAAGACGATTAAAAAGAACTAAAAAAATGTAAACTAAGTCTAGAGTCAGAGGCTACGCATGTTTTTGTTAGTTTGTGTCGGTAGCCGACGATTGTCAGTTTGTTACACGTATTGACCAGTTATACGCCTAGTTTATATCTTATTAGTTCTTTTTTACAGTCGGTCGGGTTTTTTTGGTTTGTTAAATAAACTTTTTTATTTGTGATGGAGGGTTTATCCCATTTTCAAACACAGTTTTGCATGAATAAGTTTTTTAACTCTACTTCCTTTTTGGAATTTTGGCAGTTTTTGTTGGTAAAAAAAAGTCCAACAAATGTGCAATAGTACACCTCATACTGCCATCCATCAATTTCCGCCACAGATCGAACTGCTCGTGGTACCGCACCCCGTGTATCGAAATCACTTGCTGCAGCGCACATCTCTTCGTCGTCTTCGTGTTCTTGAACTCCGGAGCTAAACGGCGCTCTATACCGAGACGCTCCGCCAACATTCCCGTTATAAACACATCCTCTAACCGCAGGTAAACCTGTCCGGGGGCTGCTAATAAGAGCGGGTGAATAACGTCTGTCGTCATTAGGTACGCCGGCCCCAACGTGAAGTTGGGGAATACTCGCCCTCGGAATTCAAGGGGGGACGTGTAGTATTTCGATCTCATAATTCGTGTCGGATGGAGATTTCGGGAGATTTTTCCCCAGATAGTCAAAGTAGCGTTTGTTCTGCCGGGTGCCGCTATAAATTTGAGAAGTTTTGGCACATTTATGAATACGTCGTCATCTGTTTTAAGAAGCCAAGGCGCGCGCGAGCAATATGAGTCCATCCATTCTAGCATCGAGACAGTCTTGAGTGTGAGATTTGAGTAGGAGTCGAATGAGCGTCCGACGACAATATCTCCGTACAAAGCATCCTCTGCGTCTATCGCCGCGCGCATTGAGTGCAATGGAGCGCCGAGTACGAAGGCAAGAGCGACGTCGGACCGAATCGCGAAATGTCCCCAGGTGAACCGGATGGCATCGCGAGCGCGCCGGTGCGAGGGGGCGGATGTGACAAGTATGGCAATCTTTAGGCGCGCCCCCAGCAAGGGGCACAGCTCGGGGTGCGGCACCGAATGCCCCGCCACGTACAAGTCCCGCGTCAGCACGGCGCGGCGCCCGCCGGCCTTGGATGTGCCCCTGTCCACCTCCACCGCACCCACACCTGCCAGTTTTGCAGGGCGTTCTAAAATAGAAAGCGTAGGTTACTTTACGTTGATTATAATTAGACAAAACATTTCAGTTCATAAAAAAATATTTATATTTTAAGTAAGTAGGTAGGTACTTGTATTATTTAAAAGCATATTGCTAAACAAATATATCGAGTACCGTCTGATCGAATAGCAAATGCTCGAAAACGTTAACTCAAAGAACCAATCAGATCGACTAATCACTAACTCAGAATCTTATTACATCGAAGCATCAAGCTGAGTGAGTAACCCGCGTAGGCCTCGACTCTGGTTTTCAGTGGGTCATGCCAAGTGAGATACCTATCTACCTAGGTGATGTGATACCTACTTAATTATAATACTTTTAAAAAAAAAGAGATAAATGATAAATTATAAATAAAATACTCAGTCGTTCTAATCAAGATGCAATATAAGTTAATTTTATAAAAAAAATAAAAACCGACTTCAAAAAACTAAAACGCTAAAAATAATCTTAACACTTAAGTACCTAATCAGTTACTTTTGGAGTCGGTGCAAACGAAAACATTGGTCTCTCATTGACTGGCACCGACTCCAAAAGTAACTGATTAGGTACTTAAGTGTTAAGATTATTTTTAGCGTTTTAGTTTTTTGAAGTCGGTTTTTATTTTTTTTATAAAATTAACTTATTTCATCTATTTTAGTGATAAATCCTAATCAAAACAAATCTTACGAGTGCAAACATAATTTAACTGCTGAATACCGATTTCATTTCCTATTTTTCCACCCTTAGGGGTGAAATTTTTTCCAAAAATGTTTTATTATAGTATCTTTGAAGTATAAGCTATTCATTAAAAAAAGAACAATCAAAATCGGTCCACATTTGGCAGAGATATAGGTAAGATAGATACTAAAATCAGTTGGCGTGGTACGGAGTTTATGCAATGTTTGATGATTTTCTTATAGATCCCATCATCAGAATTTAACCAAATTTATATGGGACCATTCTGAAAGTATTACCTTTCAAACAAAAAAATAATTATCGAAATCGGTCAACGCAGTAACGAATGATCGCTGAACATACAAAAAAAATAAAAAAAATAAAAAAAAATAAGATACCGACGAATTGAGAACCTCCTCCTTTTTGAAGTCGGTTGAAAACCTAAAAACGCAGACTCACCAGTCGGCACAGTATTCTGTCTGTGTTTGGGGACGCCGACATCGTCCTTACTGTGTCGCGATACTCGCGATCCGTCTGCGCCTTGGAGCAAGAGTTCGTCGGCCTGCAGCTGCAATATAACACGTCCGACAAATGAAGAAACAAAACCACAACTTGTCAGGTAAGTAAAAATAGCAATGACTTTCTGATATTTTATTTTATTTATTTAAAGGCACAACTACAATGCAGTTCAATAAATTTTCACATAATTGTAATCTAATCTTGGTTTCAAGTTAAAATACAGGGTGTCCCAAAAAATTGTGTCAAGCCGAAGTCCAAAGGTAGAGCATCACTAGGGCTATCCGAATCACCCCCATGTATGTTCCGCGATTTTTGATAGTTTTCGAGTTATGACTCTTTTAATATATTTTTTTGAATTTTTGTGTTAAGGCACTTTTTTGGTCACTGTGGCGCGAATAGTTAAGGTACATGCCTGATTTTTTTTTCTTTATTAGATGAATACTAGGACTAGCTGATTCAGAAGTATTTCCATCCATGACACTAATGTAACCCATTAAAATAAATTATTGAAACTAAAAAAGTTATAAATCCTGTATTTTTTCTAAACTTTGAAGCCCATTTAAAAAATAAAGTTACATAAAAATTTTTCATTCAAACCTTTTTTTAAAACTTAACTATTCTATCAGCTATTTATCATGAAAATTTCATTGAGTTACTTTGACGGTATCATACTTAAATTAGAGTTCAAAGTAAACTATGTTTAAAACACAGTTTTTGTAAATTCTTAGAAATTTTCAATTAAAAACAAAACTATTACTACACAAGTAGCGAAAGTAATAAAATTATGCCTTAAAACCTTTTTGTAGTTTAAATGTCGTTTCTTTTTTACCTGCCGTCAAACACAGACGCCTCGTGACAGAGTGGCTGTCAAGGCCGTCTTTCCCACTGGGCACTCTGGGCACTTGCCCAGGGCCCCGCGATCGATGGGGCCCCCTAGTTCTATTTATATAGTTCAATAGTATTAAAGTCATAGGGGCCCCATTATCTTATGTGCCCAGGGCCCCCAATAGGTTAAAGATGGCCCTGGTGGCTGTTACACGGACTTTGAGAGCACTAACATTAGATTAACGATGCCTACTATGTCTTTCTCCGCTAAAGACTATGCAACCATGTTTTATTACTACAGTTACGCAAGAGGAAATGCTTCCAAAGCAGCAAGACTGTACAGGTAGCAAAAATCCAAAACGATCTAATGAAAGTGCACTCAAGAGTCCGTAAGAGAAAGCCAAATCGTTAGTAAACAATCCACAAAGCAAGAACGTATCGTACTTAATGCGCGATGTCAAGCAGACCACTAATGAAAAAAAAAAGTAATTCACAAGAACTGTTTGAAAGATAACATTACCAATAACCGCATCATTATGTCTTTCTACGCCTTTTGTCTGTGTTTGACAGCAGGTAAAAAAAAAACGAAAATTTCCGTGCAACTATCACTTAAGCGGCCATATCTTTTGATTGCATTGACTCAGAAGTTAGATTTTTTAACAACTCTAAGGTATTGCAGACATAAATATTTAATATTAATTTCATTTGATACCTCAACCTCGAGACGAATCGAAAGTTTTTCTAGTAAAAAGGGTCTCGATAGACAGACAGACGGACAAAAAGTGATCCTATAAGGGTTCCTTTTTACGTTTTGAGGCACGAGACCTTATTAAACTTTCGGCAACATCAACATAACAGCAGGCAGGACTACGCCATAAATTATTTAGATTTCTTTGCAAAAGAGAAAATTAGAGAACTTAATTGAACATTGAGATTAACATCTCTACGGTTTTCTTGTAGAAAGGCACCGGTATGGTAAACGTTTTGTATATTTTTCGTGTCATAGAAATATTGAAGAATACTAGACAGTCATACAACATTATGTACATAATTTTGATAATAGGTACCATACAAAGAACTCGTCAGGTTGTAACCTAAACTAACACAATACACAGACAACAATGTAATCTGTGACTCATTCTATAAGCTTCCATAAAGTTTATGATACGGGGCACACTAAAAGTGCCGCTCGTCTTCAAAATGCTTTTGGGAGAGAAGCACCTTGTTTGAGCACCGTGAGGCGATGGTTTGCTGAATTTGAGGTCGAGTTTCTTTACATGACAAATTTCGTGAAGGGCGGCCTTCAACTGCCGTCAACGAAAATAATGTGGCTACTGATAAGCGGATAATTTAAGAAAACCCGCGGATTACCTATGAGACAATTCGAGGACTATTGGGGATTGGTATGAGCCAAATTCAGAAAATTTTACACGAAGAATTGAAAGTTCGGAAACTTTGCTGTCGTTGGATCCCTCATGAACTGACAGCGGAGCAGAAGCGGGCTCGCGTGAAATGGTGCCTCACTCACAGATGCTACTGAAGTACGACCACGTACATTCTAATGCTGTTTATGACATTGTCACAGGAGACAAAACGTGGATTTATTGTTTTGAACCCGACAACCGAACAGCAATCTTGTGAATGGGTCTTATTATAATTTATTACTTAAGAAATTTAAAAATATGTATTATGTATATGTCACTCTCTTGTTTGCTATGCCCTTGCAGGGCGTCACATGTATACCTTTATTTTTCTAACACCGCAAAATTGTAATGTGACATGCAATAAACGTTTGAATTTGAATTTGAATTTGGGTGTTTGAAAATGAGAACAGGCCAACAAAAGTGAGGCAGGCGAGAAACGTTGGTAAAAAAATGATCGCGCTTTTTTTCTCAGCTACGGATCCCATCTGTACAATCCACTTGAAGATCAAAAGAGTGTTAATGCCGAGTGGTATTCTACCATTTGTTTACCCAGGGTGTTAGACAAAGTTCGCGAAAGACGACCCAAAAGCCACGTTCTCCTACATTATGACAACGCTTCTTCACACACGGCCAACAAAGTCATTTTTAGCTTCCAAAAAAGTACAACTTGTCACCCATCCTGCGCATAGTCCCGACCTAGCACCCTGTGATTTCTGTATTTTCCCCAAAATCAAAGATTTGATGAGAGGTTTTACTTTTACCAACTCCGAAGAGGCAGTGCTAGCGTTCAATCAGCACGTAGAAAACATGCCTTCAAATCTGTGGTCTTCCTGTTTTAAAAAATGGTTCGATCGCATCAAACATTTTTTGAGTCAAATTTTGAAAAGCAATAAACATAACATTTTGGTTATAACATGTTGTTTTTTTAAGTTACGCAAAACTTATAGTGTGACCTACGTATTTACTTTAACGTTATACACACGTTACTATAAAGTTGCAAAGGAAAATGCAATGAATTACGCTCGATGAAGAAAATTATATTCTTCGTTATATTTCTATAATAAACGTACCTGCATAACGCCAGAGTCCTGGGTTGTCATTGTCAATATTAATAATATTATTACAGTGATTAATAAGCTAATTATGGTCATGATATTGTAGGACCATTTTTTGCGACACAATTTTAAAATCACTGTGTAGATTTTCATTATGATGTGCTCCAGACACTATACAGCTGCAGTAATTCCTGCAATAAAATCATTATCTTATAATTATATAAATAATCTTATAATTATATAATAAATAATTGACGTTTGTTAGTCTCATAAAAACTCAAGAACGGCGGGACCGATTTGGCTAATTTTGGTTTTGAAATAGATTTGGTTTGTAGAAGGACAAGGAAGGTTTAAAAGGTAAACTGCAAAAACTTTCGCTTGCTGGATCAGCTAGTTATTTAATAACATACATGAGAAACACCAACTAGTCTACTTTACCCAGATCCGTTGGATGGAAGTTTGTTCTGATTACAGATCAAAACAGGAGGTCCTACGAGTTCGAAGAGTATTTTTGATGAGAGTCGTAATGTACTAACACGCATACGTTAACTATCAATTTGCTGGATCAGATGGGGTAAAAAGAGCGTCTTTAAACTCACAACACACATACTCGCTCATAAACGCAGCCAACAAACGTTAGAAATTGTAAATATAAAACATAGTAACTCTGCAAATTCAACGTGAACTCACGAGACAGACCTAGCCTAGTATAATAAACAGATAAAAAAATAGAAATAAACAGTTATATTTTATACGAAGTGAGTAATCAAATAGTCAAGCTCCTGGATGAAAGCCTTAACAAATTAAGATCGAAATATAGCTCAATAACTCGCCAAGGCTAATCAATCTTTATCATATACTTGATATGGCATATTAATTCGTCAACCCGCATCCTTTTGTAAATAATAGGATGCAACAGGGGATGAAACTGTCACTCGTCATCATCATCATCAGACAAAGGCCTCCCCTAGTGACTTCTAGGTTGGCCGGTTGGAAACGGTCTGCATCCAGCGGCTTCCTGCAATTTTTACGAGGTCGTCTATCCACCTTGTGGGTGGACGTCTACGCTGCACTTGCCGGTACGTGGCCTTCATTCCAAAACCTTTCAGTCCTGTCGACCGTCAGTTCTATGTATGTACCCTGCCATCTCATTTCTGATTCTCTCACCCGAAAAAGAATTAAATTACGAAAAAGTTTACCATTTTACTTTGTTATATTATTATGTTATTAATAAAAGCCATTTTAAGGTTCAATCTGATAAAATTAGCAAAATCTCATTGTGCTACCTGTCTGAGTACCAGGAACTAAACAGGAACAGGACTACCAGGAACTCCAAATACTTCACTTGCTCTGCCGCTTTGCAGATCTGTACCGGGTGCTTCCTCATCTATCCCGGGGCTATTTAAAAGTACGAATAGAAATATTGCTTAGTATAGGAACCAACTTTATAAATTATTAGATTATACTCAATTACTTACACATTAGTTTATACATAATTATTTAAATGTTATCTTTACCTTCATACCTATCCACGATTTGATAAGGCTGTTATTGAGACTTAAAACCGTCCGTCCGTCTGTCTGTCTTACTATCTGACCGTCTTTCCGTGGCTTATCTCATAGACTCTTTGGGTATGACACATGAAAGCCAGCCCCTACTTCCGGTATTGCATTCGTCAACTCTTCGCTCCTTGTTCTTAGTGAATGCTCTACTCATCGATTTTTATTTACTGAACCTCGTAGTAGAGTAGAGTGGTGTAGGCGAATATAAACTCGGACCTAGTTTGAAAACACTAATATCGATTGTAGTCAATTTCGGAATGGTTTCTATATAAGATGAGGGTTGGATCCGGCTGTGGCGGGCTGACGGAAGTAGACGGAGGATCTTCCGATAGCAGCGAGTGTTTGACGTCAAAAAAGCAGAGTAGGAGTAAAGTCAATCAATGTAAAGAGAAGTTCATCCTACGTTTAGCAGGTGATTTAGTCTTAAAGTAGAAAGCCGTAATATCGCAAAGGTATATTATTCACGCCGATAAAGTGGTAGAATATAATCCTGAAAAACCTTTTTTTTGGAGTACCTTTACCTAGTTTCCATAAAGGTGTTTTGTTTAATATTTATTGCATGGTGTGGCGTGTCCGGTGTCGTTAGTTATATCGTTTAAAATATTCTAGATGTGCACTTTAAAGTGCAATTTTTTGTTAGAGACAAGTTTATTGTTACCAAATAAAAAACATTAGTTTGCAATCGTATCGTAGACAATACCTAAATATTTTTTCGTATGTCCTCCATTGTAGACGTCAGTCAAAGGGTTAAATGACGGAACTACAAAAGAGACGATCACACTGATCGATCACAGATCGCCGCAACCCGGTTTGAACGCATTGTGCAAGACATCTTTCTTTCTCAATGGTCAAATTCTATTAGGTGTTTAATTAATATTGAAACGGCGGAATAATTAGAACATTAAAATCTTTGATATAAATACTCAAAGCTTAAAATGTTTTAATGCCGTAACAAAACGCTTTATGTCAGTTTACAACGTCACTGAATGGACTTTTTGGCGGGAAGTTGAAAAGAGCGGTCAACTTTTAAAATATTTATATTTTATTGTAAAACTGTAAATGTTTATTGTAAATTATTAGTTTTATTGTTTAGTTACATATTTATTATCTGGTAAGTTATTTTTTGTACATATAAAGTTGTAAAGAGTCCCATTATGGAGACGGAGCCAGCCCCTGATCCCGATCCTCCTCCAGCCCATAACCCATTACTAACACTTTTGGAAGCAGATAGTTTCATCAATTCTCAACAATCCGAATTCGAAACATTTAAACTAATCAAAAGAAATAAAAGGAAAATAAGTAAGCCGGAGAATAAATTGAATGCTACATCCAATAAAATAAAAAGTAAAACAAATAAAATCACATTCCTGAAGGTTTTATTAAAACAATTACAAATAACAAGCCCTCCAACTGCTACTAATGCACCAAAACCTGTTTTTCGGGAAAAATATTTAGATTCAGACGCTGGCCCATACATCGTACACGTCAGTCTAAAAGAAACCCCCAATTCTGGTTCAACTCTTCACCCAATCAAATTTGGAAACTTTTTGTTTAAAAACAATTTAAAAAACATAATTGAAGATGGTATTAAACGCATTGGAAGAAATCGTCTGTCAGTGTCATTCAAAACTCCAGGAGCAGCCAACATATTTCTATCAAATGACCTAATATTGCTGAAATACAATATGTTCATTCCATCATTTAATATTCCGAAAATGGGAATTGTTAAGGGTATTCCAGTCGAATGGACTCATGAAGAGATGGTAGAAAACCTTAGAGTACCAGAAGGTTCTGGACCTATAATTCGGTCAAGACGACTTAGTCGCAAAGTGTCTAACTTTGAAGGTGTGATGTGGCAAGCAACACAGTCTGTGTTGCTTGGTTCTTACATTCGATGGTCAAACTCTGCCAACCAGAATTTTCTCATTTTATTCATACCTACCAGTTGAGCAATACATTTTTCCGACCATCCAATGTTTAACTGCTGTCGTTTTGGGCACACCCGCACTCAATGTCGAAGCACTGCTAGATGTTTTAAATGTTCTGAGAGTCATTCAGGTTCCAACTGCCATGAGGCTGAGTTTCGATGCATTCATTGCTCTGGTAATCATCAAGCTACAGACCCCAATTGTTCAGAATTCATTCGCCAGAAAAACATCAAACACCACATGTCTCATTACTCAGTTTCATACCAGGAAGCAGCATTAAAATTCCCTTTCCATGCCAACAGTAAGTCATATTCTGAAGTAACCTCTAGTCCACCTAAACCAGTAAAAACACCTGTAGAAAAAAAACATTAAAAAAAACTGTTTTAAATAATAAAAAAACTTTTTAGGCAGCCTCTAGTCCAGGTTATGATAGGAAAGCACACAATGAATTTATTGATCCCATCCCACAACCTAGTGATGGCTGTGGGCTTATGCAAGAACCTGTTCACAATGTAAACTCTATATCACCTAATGAATTAAAAAACCTCCTATCGTCATTGATAAACATTATTGTAAATTCTTCATTACCGTACTCCGTTGCAATTTCTTTAATCAATAACTTGTCAGTATCTATTTATAAACTTTTTAAACATGGATCAAGTCCTTCAGTGGAACTGTAAAAGCATTATGTCTAAAACAACTGAACTAATCTCCCTCATCAATCAAAAACAACCCTTCGCTCTAGCCCTCTCTGAAACTTGGCTGAAGCCAGGTTATAACTTTAGGTTACGTGGTTATTCAGTTCTCAGAGACGATAGAGATGACGGATGGGGCGGAGCCGCCCTGTTAATTAAAAATAACTATTCGTTTTCATCATTAACACTTCCCTCTTACAACAACAAACACCTGAATGCTGTGGCAGCAAAAGTAGAATTACACTTTTATCTATTTACATTTCCTGTAAAGATACTTCAGTCATTCCAGTTTTAAAGAATTTAATTTTATCCCTCTCGGGCCCTATTTTAATCCTTGGCGACTTTAATGCTCATCACTCTCTTTGGGGTGCTCCAAACAACGATTTGTTAGGTAACGAGCTTGTTGAGCTAATTGACGATCAAAATCTGTGTGTGTTAAACGACGGTTCACCGACTAGGAGACCCTTTTTTGGTCAAAACCCGAGTTTTGTGGATATTTCAATTAGCTCCTAGTCGCTTTTCTCATGTTTGACATGGGGCTGTTTACCTTCCACTTTCGGTAGTGATCATTATCCAATCGTCATCAAATTCAAATTCAAATGCGTTTATTGTCAATTAAGTGTACAACTGAGATCTTAAAGTTATATAATGTAACTTAAATACTTAATTACCGTTTTCAGGTGTTGCAATTTTCATAATATAAAATTATTTATGTAGGTAGCTTAATACCTAATTTTTGTTTTTAAAGTAATAAACAAATTAAATTTAAAAAAAAAGGATTTTTTTTTTCAAATGAACATCCACATATTAATATATTTCTGTTTTATTTTACTAGTGTCTTTTTAATAGTTTTGTTTATTTATGTTTTGGATGTAAAGAATTCTTCTAAGGTGTAAAAACAGTTGGAGATCAAGTATAGTTTTAATTTTTTTGTAAAGGATGTTAGTTTAGTTTCTTTTTTTATGTCCTGAGGTATCTTATTATATACTTTTATAGCCATGTAGAATGGGCTACAGTTGAGCATTTTTATTCTTGAATATGGCAAGCAGAGTCTGTTTTTGTACCGGGTGTTAACATTGTGGGTTTCCTGGATTTTTTTAAATAAGTACATATTATTAAATACAAATACATATGTCATGTATATATATTGATGTAAGGGTTAATAAATTAAATTTGATAAAGTAGGGTCTACAGCTTTGTGTATTTTTAATTTGAGCTAAAATTCAAATATTTTTTTTTTGCAAAAGAAATAAATCATTAAAGTTGACACTGTTGCCCCATAGGATGATACCGTATTTTAACCACGAGTAGGCATAAGCGTAATATGCCGAAAGAGCTGTTTCGGTGTCAGTACTGTAATTAATTTCGAAAAGAGCTTAGGTGAATCTTGATAGTTTTGTTTTAATTTTTTCAATGTGAGATTTCCAGTTTAAATGAGAGTCAATATTTAGGCCTAGTAAATTAAATTTTTTGATTATTATAGTTGATATTTAGATTCAGGGGTGGTTTATTATAGGGCAAAAATTGAATTATTTTAGTCTTTTTAAAATTTACTTCTAAGTTGTGATCTTCAAGCCAAGTAGTTATATTTTTTACTGTGTCGTCAATGAGGTTGTTATGGTTTATTTTATTTTCAGTTTTAATGAGTATTGATATGTCATCTGCAGAGAGTACTGGTAGTGTGATTTCTTTGTTGAGACATTTCGGAAGATCATTTATGTAAAGAAGAAAAAGTACGCAACCCAATACACTTCCTTGTGGGATGGATCGAGTTAAATGTTTGACCGCTGACTGTACTTTTTCTATCTCGCTGGATTCGCTATTGCAGTGTTCAATCTGGACTATTTGTGTTCTATTGTGTAAATATGATTTAAACCAGTCAGAGGCTGGTCCACGTATGCCCGATCCATTTAATTTGTGGAGTAGCAGGTCATAAGGCACCCGGTCGTAGGCTTTACTCATATCAAGTAGAAGACCGATAGAGTTATTTTTATCATTTATATGTTGGAGAGCCGTTTGGATGTATTTGTATACTGCAAGAGTGGTGGATCTGGATTTCCTAAAGCCATTTTGGGAGATCTAAGATGTTGTTTTTTTCCAAAAATGAGTATAGTCTGGTACACATAGCCTTTTCGAAGATTTTAGAAAAAGCGGGCAACAATGCTCTGGGTCTATAATTTGAGGGATCGGTTTGGCTTTCTTTTTTATGTACCGGTTTTATTAAAGCTATTTTAAGTTGGTCTGGAAATTGGCCATCCTGAGTTTTCTGGTTTACCAGAAAGGTGAGTGGAATAACAAGCTCCGCAGCACATTTCTTTAAAAGAAAAGGTGGCACGTCATCTATGCCGCAACTGTGTTTGTTCTTGATTTGTTTAATTATCGAATGAATTTCTGTTTGGCTTACAGGACTGAGGTATATAGAGCTAGTTGGAGAGTTTAGTACCGGGTGGTGTTTTAAGTTACTAACTAGTAACAACTACTAACTACTAACTAACAAAACTTTGTTTGTTTTATTTGTTTTACCTATTGAAACAAAGTGTTCGTTGAATGCGTTAGATATTGCAAAGGGGCATTTTACTGTCTTGTTGTTAATTAATAGTTCTATATTTTTATGATGTTTATGTTTAGTTTTGCCTGTTTTATTGTTTATTATTTTTCACATAGTTTTTACTTTATTATCAGATTTTTTCATTTGTTTAATGTAGTGCAATCTTTTAGATGTTTTTATACTTCTCTTCAGTATTTTGCTGAACAGATTAAAGTAATTTTTAATGACTTTACTTTTTGTTTCGTTAAGAATTGTTTTCAGAGTTCGTTTATGTTCACACGATTTTTTTAGTCCAGTGGTTAACCAGCTTTTGTTCGGTAGATGCTTTATTTTTAATTTTGTTATTGGAATGTGTTTATCTAGACTATCAGTTATTATTTTTAGGAAAGAGTTGTAATTTTCATGTATTTTTTTGTTTTTGTTAAGTATGTTTTGCCAGTTTACTTCGTTCAATAAATTTCTGAAACTCTCAATTTTTGTGTAAATAATCTTCTTTGTGTAAAATAACATTGGTTAATATTTAATAAATTAGTCTTTGAATTTAGTTTTATGTACGGTGCTTTGTGGTCAGATAGTCCGTAATCGTTCACACGAGCAGTTTGTATTAGAGGTGCGTGGTTTGTAAAAACAAGATCAATCGAGAGACTGATCACACAAGATCGATCACACGTGGCAGTTTTATTTGTTACACGTGTCGGTTCCTTTATTAGTTGTAGTAAATTAAATGACCACATGAAATTTAGAAGCTCTCGTGATTGGTTTGATTCTTTGCTTACATCTATATTAAAATCCCCGCCTAGAACTATGTATTTATTTTTGTCTTTTGACCTCAATTTTGTAAGAAGTTTGTTAATTTGCTCATAGAATATATTAAGATGACGGTCTGCTCTATATAAACCTATTATAACAATATTTAGTTTTGGTATTTCAATGGCACAAAATTCAATTACGTATTCTACAGATAAATTTACAATATCTTTTCTTTCTATACAATCTAAAGTTTCTTTTAACAAAACACAAACACCTCCACCTTCAAATTTTTTTCTAGAAAAGGTTGATGCTATCTTGTAATTGGGAATAATAATAGACTTGCAAAAACTTTTCCAAAGTTCTGACAAGAAAAGTATATCAATATTAGAATCTGCTAATAATAAATGCTCTATGACATCTAACTTATTGCCTATACTCTGTATGTTTTGGAACGCGATGGATAGTCCATTAACGAAATGTCTGCTGTTCGGAAGTGTTTCTTTCTTTTGCTCTGGCTGGCTGTTCTTGTTTTGCTACTTGGCGTGGTACTAAATGTTCTTCTGGTTCTGGCGGGCCCGTTGCGTAAGTATTCTGCGAGTTATTTTGTTCAGTTGGAGTGATTTTAACAGTATACTCTCTTCCGTTCACGAATAATTTATTATTTTTAATCACTGCATGTTGGCCTTCTTTTCTAGCAATTTGTAGTCGTTGTCTAAGAATGTTTCGATTTTGCAACTTGTGTCCTTCTAAGTACTCATCTACAGCTAATCCGGTGTTTTTAAATTTTCTCATGTTTTCTATAATGTATTTTGCCATGCGTTTGCTTATTAGTTCGATGGTGATAGGTCTACTAGCGCCACTTTTTCCGATGCGTTTCATTTCCTCTATGTATGGGTAGATGTTGATATCCAGAACGTCGGAGAATACTTGTGATACACGGTTTAAAAGGTCACCATTCGTTTCGCGTTGTCCCTCTTTTATCCCAAAAAGAACAATCTTTTTTGAATTGTCTAGGTCACATAATTGTTGTTGAATTTTTTCAATTTTTTTATCAATTGCCTGTATATTTTCTTGGTTGGTTATTTGTTTGTTTGATAGTGTATCCAATTCTTTTTCGACGTTTTGGCTGAATTCTTTTAGTGCCTTAATGACTTCTATTTGAATAGTATTTTTGATGTCTAAGAGTATGGAATTTTTTATGCTGTCTAGTTTTGCATCTAATAATTTACTAATTTGTTCTAGTGTTGCCGGTTGAGCTGTACTCATAGTTACATTTTGGCTTTGTAGTGTATTATCAACAATTTCGTCGACGGTTAAGTCGTTATCAACGGTAGTGTAGCTACATTCGATGGGGCTAATATCGCCCTTATTTATTTTTCTCCTCATTGTAATATTTGGGTCATTTGAGTAAGGCTCTAATGTGTGTTGGTGATTTGGGCCTTACAGGCGTATTCGTATTATTTGTCTTAGGCATTTTGCAGATGCACTCTTGACACTTCCATCTGGCTTTGTGGTCCGCTGTCATGGTGTTAAGGAACCTTTTCTCAGAGACGTTTGCACATTCTATATCAAACAAATCATAGCATAATAAACATTTCAGGAATAGCCTATTTGTTATGTTTTGACAGCAACCTGAACATACATGTGGCGCCATCTTTTGATGAGATGAATTAAACTTGTTACCGTACCTCAAACGGTTTTTGTGCTTGGTTCATAATGGATGTAGTTTTGAATCTGGCCGTTGTTTACAGTGTGTTGCTTTCCTCACTAGGTGTCACTGTTCACTGATGATCTAGGATTGTTGTTGGTTGAGTGGTAAATTTGAATTTTAACGTAGTAAAAACAATGAAAATGTTCAATTGACTTATTTTATGCTGTTATTTGATAGTCATTTATTACACTTTATTGTTTTATGATGGAATAACACTAAACTTTCTTCTAATTTCACTTCACAAAAGTTTTATTGTTGTATCACCCCACCTTGTTTTATTTGCTAAAGTTTATGAATTGTCAGTAATTTGTTGAGATAACACTGTCACATAGTATTTGTAATATTTACTTTAATAATCACGCATTTTCGTTGCGAAAATACTTGTTTTTATAATTATTACGCTTAAAATACACGGGGCTAATTGTTACCGTGAGAGCAGCGCCCTCTATCTCTTTGCCAAACAATTATCGTTCAGTACCTCCTCTCCCGCCTCTGCTTAAATATAATCTAAATAATTGTGAATGGGCTTCTTTTAGTTTACTGGTAGAAGAAAAAGTCATGTTGTTACCAAAGGCTTCCTTATATAACCTCTCAACTTCATTTGACAGTTTAGTCTCTGCTGCGATACAAACATCAGCTGATGCAGTGTTCAAACGTAAAAATGTTGCCAACAACAAAATTCTATCTCCACTGTGGTGGGATCATGAATGCACCGACGCCATTAAAAAAAGAAAGGAGGCTGAGAAGCAATGTCGGGTTACCCTGGATATGCAAAACTACCTGTATTACAAAAATGTAACATCTGCCACAAAACGTCTACTAAAGAAAAAAAAGAAGGAGAGTTGGCAACGATTTTGTTCTTCACTGTCGCCGGACGGAGTGTCGACTGTAGTTTGGAACAGTATTAAGCGGTATAGATGCTCTCTAACTCATACTAACCATACTTCTTATGGCTTAGACTGGGTGAACACCTTTATTAATAAACTTGTCCCGGATTATGTTCCTAACGAAAATCAACTCCCTACTTTGTGTAATGAAATTAGCAGTGAATCGTTAAGTGGACAATTAAACTCGCCTTTTGTTTTAAGAGAGTCACAATTAGTTCTTAGTCGTGTTTCAGATTCATGCCCTGATCAAGATGTAATTCCATATTCATTTATTTCTCATTGTACCTCATATACATTATCTTTTCTTTTAGCCATAATCAATCTTATTATTCGTACTGGTACTATACCTCCTTCTTGGAAGGTTTATGTTGTTATCCCCATCCTTAAGCCATTTAAGGATCCTTTAGATCCATCCTCATACAGACCTAGTGCTATGGCATCTGTGTTTTCTAAAATCACAGAACACCTAATAAAGAATAGATTAGAACGAACACTTGGAACGAAATGATTTTTTGGGTCACTCACAGTTTGGTTTTAGGAAAGGTAAAAGCACAACTGATAATCTTAGTATTTTCTCTACAGATTTGCTCTTAGCTTTTTCTAAAAATAAGTGCATCACAGCAGCTTTTCTAGATATCGAATCAGCCTATGACAACGTGGATCTCCTTACATTTAAACAAGACTTACACAAACTCAACGTCCCTAAAAACATGTCTAATTTCATTTTTAACCTTTCTTCAGACAGATCTATCCAACTGAGAGTTCCAGGTGTTAATATTACTCGTAATCTGTACAAAGGAATTCCACAGGGATCTGCTCTCAGCCCACTTTTGTACGACATTTACACAAGAGACTTGGAAAAGTCAATATCATCCGCGTGTCAATTCTGCAGTATGCGGATGATGTCTTGCTTTATTCTACCAACGACTTTATAGAGGCATCTTCCTATGTTCTGGAAGAATCGCTACGTAACCTTCATACCACCGCATAACCACTCGGACGAGTGGTTATGCGACCGTAACCTTTTATTATCCACTTCCAAGAGATTTATTACTGTAGTCGTCTTCTCTAGGAAACGAAATATTCCAGAAATCAGGATAAGAGTCAATGTCTCTTTGATTCCCATTGCTGATGAAATTCTATTTTTGGGAAGAAAGTTTGATAGTAAACATAATGGATTAGCACTCGTTAATTATATTGTTAATAAGTGTGAAAAGAACTTAAATATTATGCGAGCTCTTGCAGGAGTTTGGTGGGGTGCTCACCCTTTTACATTAAAACTAGTCTATAATGCCTTAATTAGGAGTCTTTTAGATTATGGCTATTTTGCGATCGGTAAAGCTAACAAGACAGCTCTTAAAAAATTAGATTTAATACAATATAGAAGCCTCAGAATCATTTTAGGTGCGATGCGAAGCACTCCAGTTAATGCTTTGCAAGTCGAAAGTGCAGATCCTCCTTTACATTTGAGACGCCAATACCTCTCTGATAGATATCTATTAAAACTGTATCAATCAGCTAATCATCCCATGGTAAAAAAACTTGGCTTACTTAATGATGCGATTACTATTAATAACAGTTTCTGGCGTAACAAACCAATCCCTTACTTAATAAATAGTTACAGAAAAATTATTGAACTTGACAGTCAAATTATAAAATTTCCATGTTATCCACTGTTCTACTTTGATTTTCAAGTCTTAATTATTCGAGCCAGATATTTTACTATCTATAGGTATCAATAAAGATACACGTAATCCAAACCAAAAACTCCTGAATTATATTCAAAAGTATGCTTCGAACTCAGAACTGTTTTTCACAGATGCATCTAAAACTATATCAGATCAAGCCTCTATTCTCGATTCGGTTAATTACGTAGGTTCTGCCTTCTTACAGCAGTCTTCAGGATATTTCAAACTTTTTAATATCCTAGTTTGGCCATCTTAGAGTGTATAAATTATATAATAAGTCGTAAAATTAGTCACTCTTTTATATTGACAGATTCTTTAAGTTTTTTGCAATCTCTTTTTGCGAATCCTTTTAATAACAACAAATTTAGCCTTTTATCACTGTTAGTTAAAAGCAAATTGATGGAATGCGATGTAAATAATTTACATATTAAACTGGCCTGGATACCTGGTCACTCAGGTATTCAGGGTAATGAACTTGTTGATAACTTGGCCAAGTTGGCTTCTAATTAGGGCAATGATAACTGTAAAGAAGTCTATTGCCAAGATTTCACAGCAACTGTTCCCCATAATATACTCATTCAAGATTGGAATCAGAATTGGCAGATTTCCAGTCAGTCCAAGGGAAGATGTCACTCTCTTGTTTGCTATGCCCTTGCAGGGCGTCACATGTATACCTTTATTTTTCTAACACCGCGAAATTGTAATGTGACATGCAATAAACGTTTGAATTTGAATTTGAATTAGATTTTATCACGATTTTTAACCTAACATAGCAATGAAACCCTGGTTTTTAAAACTTCGTTTAAACAAACAAATTACCTCAACTATTTCCCGATTACGTTTTGGACATTGTTCTACTCCCTCTCATTTAGCAAGGTTACACATCTTGGATTCTTCCATATGTGAATGTGGTTTGGAGGAAGGAAACATTGAACACATTTTATTTAAATGTCCCTTATATAACTCATTGGACCTTCATAATATTTTAATTAATAAAAAAGCTCCTCTCCCGTATAATCTTACATTCATTTTATCTTTATCTAATAAAAAACATGTTTATTCTCTCATAAAATTATAAAGTTTCATAATATTAAACTATAATTCTATACTACTAAGTATTAAGTATAATTATATAAAATACCATCCCAATCTGTTTTACCCATTATCCCTTTATCAAAATCTTGAGGATTTTGAACTTGAAAATGGCAAAGTAATCCTCAGTCAACCAGACTGAAGTGGCATGGGTTGCCAGTTATAAAAAAAGAAGAAGAAGAACGTCACTGAATGACATTGACACCAGTGAGTGTTTGACACGCAGCAAAAGTTTTCAAGCATACAATCTGTCTGTCATGTCACAAACAGTGATGTCAGATTGGGTATTTTTCACGCAAATCTGGGTAAAAATTTTGATCCTGGAGAAATTTTGAAGAAATCAATTTTTTGAGAAATGTTTGGAGAAAAAATATATACTTTGGGGAACTATACATTTTGTATTTTTGAATAGATTTAAAGTATTTTTTATAATTAATTATTAATAATTTTATAGTGGCTAAACATTTTATATAAATCAGCCGATCAGCTGTTGTAAGTTATGGGTATAGGAAGAAACATTACTCTTTTTTTTATTTCGATGTTTTTTCCTAAACTTATTGTTAAAATAATGAACAGTAGAATCACTTCCTAAAAGGAAGTATTAACTAATAAAAAAGGACCTTATCTTTAGGCCTTCTACACATAAACCTATTTTATTTGTCAGACAAGCAATTAAGTTTGATATTTTTTATTTCTAGCGGTTCAAACCTATTTTTTTTAACACGGTATTTTGAACTATGTTTTTTTTTTTTCGTAACAACTGACTACTAGTGAAAATACGCCGTTGACCACGGGCAAAAAAATAATCTGGGCCTTTGGGTAAAAGTAAGGAAAATAGTATCGTTTTGGAGAAAAAAAAATTCAAATTTGGGGAGAAATAGAAAATCATTTCTGGCAACCCTACACAAAACACAAAACGTCAGTCATTTCTTTGCGTTGGTCTCACATCACAGTCAAAAAGGTTGCCATGAATCTCGAGTACAATTTCGATTGATTTATTAGTGAATAGTACCAGGGGCCGGGCGTATGATCGATAGAGCGACTACAAAACACGGGATGCGGGTACAGTGAGCCAGAAGAGTCGCCGCCACACTGCGAGCTTCCACCTACGGGCTTAAGATCTAACCGCCCGCCCCAAGCACAGCCAAGCTGAGTCCTGCCACCGCACCCCGGAGCTTTCTAATCTTCTCTCTACGAGTTATGGTGAGTCGTCTCGAACATCCTTTTAAGAACCACACTACTTCGCCAACTATTCGCTGCGCTTTTCGCATTTAACAAGACCGTTACTTTGTTTTCTCAATTAACATCTGAATCAGAATCAGAGACTTTATTTGCGTAAAACACGGTATACAAGGATAATACAGTTCAGATGAGGACTCATGTCTCGCTATCAAAAAGCTTTGATTTATTTGGCAGAACTTGGAATTATATTTAACACAAGCCTATTAGGGTCTCTTTTCGATCTTGTGTTTATGTCATCTGATTTCATTCAAATTCAAATTCAAATATTTTTATTGCAGAATGTAGGTACATACAGAGATCTTAAAAATAGTTTTGGGTCAGCTACATCTTACCTTATAGGCATGCAACATTATTTAATACAACGAAATAGGTAGGTTACTAACATTATATTTTAACAATTCAAATAATAAAATACTACTTAATTAGTGTCACAGTTCATAAATAAGTCTATGTGTTTTTTCACAAAAAAGCTTGTCTCAAAAATATAGAGTGCCGGCAATGGGAGTAAGTTCAAGCTCACAAAAGCTGCTCTACGCGACCTGGTGGTATCCCACAAATAGCTCTGATGCATCTCTTTTGAGCTATAAATGCTTTAAAATTGTCAAACTGGTTGTGGTTACTATGTGTAAAGGCTTATGACCAAGGTTCTTCTTACTTAGACTTATTAATTAAAGCAGTTCTCAAATCCTTTCTTAGCAAGAATAACTTAACAATCTCTGATAAAAAATATTATATTAAAAATACTAATATATATCTACACATTTTAAAGTTTAAAATTACAACATACAAACAAACACATAGTTACTTTTTTATTGCAGCGATTCAGTCTTTATCATTAATTTTTTACCTAATATTTTCTGTATAAAATAACTGGAAATAGTGCATGGGTATTCCAGCCATGCTATGGTTTGAACACAATAGGTGTTTGGGTGCCCAGTCCATGGCAACTCATTGTGTTCTACACTACACTCACAGGCTATGATTGTATCACACTGTAGCTAAGTATTAAGAATCATAGCATCCTCCTAACAGAGATTATTTAACGGTATATAAAAAGGTATGGCATTGGCTTATTCTCAACTGTGAATTAGCCAAACTCAAACTCAAATCGTTTATTGCAATCATGTGGTGTTAAATGATATTCAGAGGTTTAATACCATAAACTTAACACACAACTACATACACTTGAAATCAGAAAACTTTGTGTCCTTTTTTTTAAAAATATATTTATAAAAAAAGTTATTTTTTTACTGATGTTTTAATAGTTATTCTGCTATTTGGGGCGGAGACAAATCAAAGATCATAAAAGCGGTCCAGCTGTTCTTGAGTTATTTAAATAGTGTAACTAACCTTTGTTTTATAAAGTTAAAACTATAGAGATAGATGACTGATTTAGTTACACAAAATCTATACAAAAACTGACTGCACTGCACTATAATGAGTTCTATACCCATGCAAGTAACAGATATACATGAGATGTAATGATGTAAATGGTCATAATATTATTATAAGAGCATTTAAGAATCATATTTTCGCCTATTCTGTTAACAATATTTGATTAAGAACTTATGGAAGCAATGACTAACAAGTCCAAATTTATAAAAAGTTAATTACTTGCCAAATAAAACCTTCTAATTATGAATGGAAACAGCATTACTGTTGACTGTAATAATATGACATTTGTGTGACCTTCCACTTGTCGCTGGCCTGCAAAAAGGTGTCAGGTTTCATTATACTGCGACACAGATGCATCTATCATAACTGATATAATGTAGAGTTGTTGTTAGCACATGGAAACACAAAAGTGGTGTATCTAGCATTAACATACATATATATGAGCATTTGTACCTAAGTCATGGGTGTTTATAAAAGTATGTTCATTCGTTATCTAGTGGCCATAGTACAACCTTTGCTTAGTTTGTGGTTAGATAATTGGTGTGATTGTGAAAACAATTCATTTATTTATTTATATTGTTAGTCTCTTCAATTCCTTGGAACAACTTAATTTAGAAACCAAAGAATTAAGAACAGTGATATTCAGAAACTATGTTACATTACATGTTTGTTGTTGTAAATTGTGCAATTACCTATTGCACAATTTACAACAATGCTAACTTAAACAGATTGAATCAGTTTTCTGGTTATGAATTATCTTATTTGTTAAGATTTTTATCATTATAATGTTACATAGTTTATCAAACTGTGATACAGCACAGGATGTTGGTTTCTTTACAGAAATAATCACCTACCTATTTGTCCATAATTATTAGATTGAATCACTCTTCTAAGAGAAAGACAAAGATAAAATAATACAAAAATTTAATGACTGTATGCATACAATTTTTAGTAAGTAAGTAAGGCAGTAGAACTGATAAGCCTCTGTTAAAATTCTGACTGAATCAAAAGTGACCAATAGGTCACCTCACTAATACATTGTAGTGAGGTGACATAATAAATAATAATTGACAATGCAAATGCAATTCAATGATGTTGAAACAATGAGCTGCATTAGAATGAGTTCTAATAATAATAATAATAAGTTGTTACAAATTTAGATGTTTTCTAATAGAAGGCATGGTGGTGCAATGCCTAAAGGGGTTCCGGGTTCGACTCCTACCAAATCAATTTAGAAAACATACTCTAGTTTATCTTAATTGTGTCTGGGTATGCTAGGCGGTGTTCCGTGCATAAAGTCATCTTCTGGGACGTGTCCACAGACTAAATAATATAGACGTGTCGTGCCGTCGTGCGTAGCGTGGCGTGTGACTTGTGTGTTGTAATAAGTAGAGTTCCATACCTTGTGGTCTAGAGTTAACTATTATAGCTCCCTTCTCTAAGTAAAAAGTTTATAAAAAAACATTTCAAACTATTTTTTATGTCAAATCTGCGATTTACGATCTAAACTGTAATCTACAATTTGTAGTAAAAATTATATTCAGTTCCGGCTGCTATTTTAATGATGTATTATTATCGTGGTAATTAAACGAAAGGCTTATCACCAAACACAAAATAAAACTCGTTGGCAGAGGTTGAAATAATAATGCGGCGTCATCGGTCGTGTCCGACACTTGGCATTGAAGTTTTTCGTGCACAAAAACGAGGCGTGATTCAAAGGCGAGCGTCTGTTGAGTTGAGTTCAGTGGCGGCCCGAAGCTTACGGAAGACGAGGGTCGCGCGCGCAAGCGCAGGGCCGATGACTCCGTGAGTCACGCTCGCGCCGGTGCTGGGCGCGCGGCACAGGGACTCCACAAACATGCTCGGTACGGTAACAGTGCCGCCGGCGCCGCGGCGGCCGAATGATAGCGAGCGATGACACTTGCAGAAATGTAGAGGCTGTAAGCTGGAGCTTTTGCCGAGTCAGAGCAAAACTTCTACTGACGTAATTCGATCGGCTCAAACCCTGATATCTATTCTATTTATTTTATTTAGTTATTTATTTATAGGTACAGCAACAGTACATAAATCACAACATATACATAGGAATCTTAAATACTACACAATTTGAAATATTTACATTCCGATTATAGCTGCACACGACATTTAAATAGTTCGATTCGATTCGATGCGTGATTAAGTACCTACTCGTTCTATAATGTAATACAGGTGTTGACTGGATAATTTAGATGAACGTTTAGAAAGATCCGGACTAGAAGCAGATATGTGTCCTAAAACGACTATAACGTCGACAGGTACTTAAATAAGATCAAGTCTAATTTAATTAGATCTAGTTTTTTTTTTCGATTTGTACCCGTAAGTTTTTGTATGTACATAGTATGTTAACTAGTGTACTTATCGTATTGGTCCCGTTTAGCGCAGTAATACGTCTTAAAGGCGAGTTCGATTCCCGATCGTCTAGTACAGAAAATAAACTTCTTATCAGCGTTTGGGTGCAGAGGTTGAGAGACGCCTGCGGCAAAAAAACACTAGCTTTACCTCTGATGTAACTGCGTCTCATCTGCTAATTTCCCGGCGCAATCGGAATCCAGTTAGGAACGGCGCGATGACCTTCATTCGTGCGCGTTGACCGGCGCGGGAGTTGCGGGCGACGCAGTTTCCTGTCGCATGCAAAAACTTTGACCCGTGTGTAAAACGTAGTATGTCTAATACCCCTGTTCTCTTCGTAGAAATCAAATCAAATCATTTATTTGTGAAAATGCTTAAGGTTGATTAAGCTGTCTATTCCCGTATAATTTGATTTATAACTTTTACATTTAATGCCATAATCTGTCGTAGAAACGACGATGGCTGTTGGTTGGAGCAAACAAACCCTTATCTTAGGAGATTTGGCATAGGGAGTGTCGGGTGTCCCCGACCCGGTAGACGGACGTCTTGGGATCGGTAGTTGCTGTGCGCTTGATTCAATTCAATACAATATATTTATTGCATTCTATAATGTTACACAGGTGTTATAATTAGATACATAAAATAGATCATTATAGACCCTGTAGGGCACAACAATAAGATAGGGATTGGGAAGGCAGAGGAAGTGACAACGGTGGAAAACGATGCTGAAATAGGGTTTTACTTATTTTAAAACAAACACACTTACTAGTCAATCATCTTATTGAGTAGGTAAGTATATATTTTTTTGCGAACAATCGTATATTAAGTGATGATATGCAAGCAAACTTCCACAAAAATAATCATGAATAAAAGTGGTATTAAAAACGATAAGGTCTAAAAAGTAAAATTAAGGGAGTGAAGCTTACAAGTACATTCTTTCGCTTCCCTTGACTTCCATTCTATTTTTGGTAAGCGAAAATATTTTAATTGCTGTTGTAATAGTGTGAAGCCTAGGACAGTGCCCGGGAAAGAAACTAGTTAGTTGGTTGGGTGGGGGGACTCCGGCGCCGCACGCACACACGCGCAGTCTAATTACATGCGCCGCGCGACACGGAGCGTGCTGACACAACCTGACACCGGCCGCATGGGAGCTACGCATGTTCTCAAGTGCATTAGTGCGGAATGCGGATTGACAATCCAGTATTCTACCAGCACCCTGGTCACCTGCCCATCTAGTCAGCCCATACTTCCCCTGCTGACTATAAGACGGTAGTACTATTAGGTATTCTGTGCTATAAGCTCCCTTTTTACTGCGCCACTTCTCTCGGACTTACTATGTCAATCTTTCCCTATTTTTATTAACTTAATGCCCTTCTGAGGGAAAGAAGCAAACAGAAAAACTTCCTTTGGAAACTAGGAACGGAGTCGGCGTAATAGGTAATTTTCCTGAAAAAACCTTGTGGCACCTTCCTTGTCCCGTTCCCTGCCATTCTTTAGTCTGCCACTTATCTATGATTATGCAAATGCCTATCGATTGTAATCTCGGCATGATGTTTATATCTATGTAAATGGAATTGGCGCATGGCGGCAAAGTTGGTTTTGTTCCAGATCAACGCGGTTTCCTTGGCTCTACCCGTAGTTTGATGCTTAGGTGTAAAACTGTTTGAACCAACTTGATTGAGAATCTCAATTTGAGATGCCTGTCTGCGACTGGTGTTTACGTAGTCAGTGAACCAACCGGTTATGTAAAATGAGATACAAAACCTTTCATTCATGCTCCAAGACAAGAATTAATGTTTTAAAAACGTAAGATCGAAACTCCAAAGAGATCGATGAAAACAAACAGCATTTAGTTTCATTTGTAAATTCCGTAATGTGTATTCGCCACACTTGTTTTTCCATATCCCAGCACTTCCAAGAACATGACGCGATCTACCTGAGATGATACCGAGTTTTTATGCGGCTTTAAGTTACCTTAAACAAAACTGCGGAAATTCCGAATAGCAATGAGTCGATAATATGGCGTCCATCGCGCGGGAACCGGTCCTATGGTTCGTAAATAAGGCTTTGTGCGTGTTTCTCTGCTGACTCTCTGCTGATCGATACACATTTAACTTACATCAGTGCTCTTGTAACATTAACAATGATAAAGGTAATTATATTAGTATTTCTTCAGAATGAAGCCAAAGAGGAATAAACATCCAACGGTAAAAAAACCGGACAAATGCGAATCGCACTCGCCCACCGCGAGGGTTCATATTGTTAATAGTTCAGGAATCGAGTCTTGCAGTTTAATTACTTACACGATTTATTTATAAATGTATAGTTTTCAGATTTTTCTATGTAGTATAAGAGGATATTACTTGTCAAATTTCATAGTTCTAGGTCAACGGAAAGTACCCTACTAATTTTGATTTCCTTGAGTGTGTCAAAATATACGGTTTTTGCGGCATAAACAGCAGTATCTTTTTTTATGTTAACTTGAAGTTTGGTTTTTTCACAGTTTCAAGGGGCTGTAGACTTAGGTTTCTAGTTTTCATTTCAACTCGATATCTCCACGCTTTCCCGAGATATAGGGTCTTGATAGACATACGGACAGACGGACAAAGTGATCGGGGTTTGAAAGTGATAAGGGTTCCGTTTTTCAACCTACTTCAAAAAAGGAGGAGGTTCTCAATTCGTTGGAATCTTTTTTTTTATGTATGTTCAGCGATCATTCGTTACTGCGTTGACCGATTTCAATAATAATTTTTTTGTTCGAAAGGTAATACTTTCAGAATAGTCCCATATAAATTTCGTCAAATTCTGATGATGGGATCTATAAGAAAATCATAAAAACATTGCATGAACTCCGTACCACGCCAACTGATTTTCAACCGACTTCAAAAAAGGAGGAGGTTCTCAATTCGGCTGTATGTTTTTTTTTTGTATGTATGTTACGCGATTACTCCGCCAATTATGAATCGATTTTAATGATTCTTTTTTTGTTTGGTAGATCATACTTCAGAGGTGGTCCCATAAAAATTTTATCGAAATAGATTTAGAACTTTTTGAGAAAATCAACAAATATATGACCCAGATAATATTTTGGTTGTGGTTCTTGTTACCTATCTTCGACAAATATGAGCCGATTTTGATGATTTTTGTTTTATTGAATAGCTTATACTTCAAAGATGCTATGATAAAAGTTTGCAAAATAAAAATCACCCCTAAGGGTAGGAAAATAGGGGATGAAATCGGTGTTCAGCAGTTAGATTAGGATTTATCATAGATGAAATAAGTAAATTTTATTTAAAAAAATAAAACCGACTTCAAAACACTAAAATGCTAAAAATAATCCTAACACTTAAGTACCTAATCAGTTAATTTTGGAGTCGGTGCAAACAAAAACAATGAATCTCTCATTGGCTGGCACTGACTCCAAAAGTAGGAAATAAAATCGGTGTTCAGCAGTAAAATTTTGTTTGCACTCGTTAGATTTGTTTCGATTAGGATTTATCACAAAAATAGATGAAATAAGTAAATTTTATTAAAAAAAAACGACTTCAAAAACTAAAAAGCTGAAAATAATCTTAACACTTAAGTACCTAATCAGTTACTTTTGGAGACGGTGCCAGCCGATGAGAGATCCAATGTTTTCGTTTGCACCGTCATTCCAAAAGTAACTGATTAGGTACTTGTGTTATGATTCTTTTCAGCTTTTTAGTTTTTGAAGTCGGTTTTTTTAATAAAATTTATTCCATTTGAGTTACGGAACCCTAAAATCAATCAAATATGTGCCAAAATAAGCAAATTCCGTTTAACCAAAAGAAGCGTGTTTGAAAACATTCAAACTTTTGACATTGATAACATTAATAACATTTTAATACTGCAACATAGAAACGACGAATTGAAGCGGACGGAAGCATGTCTGTTACTAGTGTTTTTTTTTTGTTGATAATATCCAGTTCACATATTTTGCGAGCAAACTTCTTTCCAAGGATATTTTTTGTGCTAATAACTATTGTTGTTCATCAATTATTATTGAAGCTTGAAAATAAAAATAAATAATATTTTACTAAGTTGAATGAAATGCTTGTTTAGTACAACAGCTTAAGCATAATAATTTATGAACATCATTGTACAAAGTACAGTGCATTTACCTCGTAGCGCGCGCGGTCAGCATTTTCACGTTGACCCAAATATTAAGTTTTAGTATAGAAAATATTATAGAGTCAGTTCACGATCGGCCACCAACCACACCGCGTGTGCTTTAACCATTTCCATTACCATTTCACCAACCAATATATCTTTTAACTACCAATACCGTGTTTCACCATTTCTACCATTTAATTTGTTGGACTTACACCCGGCATTAGGATGTAGTGATAGGGTCAATTATCAAACAATTGATAGGAAGAACCAATGGCGAAAATTAATTTGTCGAACCACATTAAATTCATCGTATGGATAATAAGGTGTATTTCAATCGGTAACCTGTTGTTATAGTGGACCTGTCCAGACAAGGCCCCGTCGGGCGCAGTTCGCGTGCATGCACTTGTTGCTGTTGCAGTCGACTAGGTTACGGCCTCGATTGATGATTCCCGTAACGAAAACGCCGCACCGAGATTTCAGACGTCTAGACTAGTCTGAGCTACATTTATTACCGAAAAAATTTGTTTAAAATTGACGAGAATTGGAGATGCGACGGTCGATGCCCAGATTGCGAAGCCGCCCCGCGGCGTAGCGATGTTTTGCAAAGATTGCACGACAAACGGTTGACCAACAGGCTTATTATCGCTTTATTAGCTCTGTTTACTCGCACGCACTGTCATGCACGTCCTTACCTGTAAATTCGCTTTTCATGTACCAATGAAAGCGATCGATGTACGTCCGCCGTGTTGTGTTGTGACACCGCTAACGCGAATTATAATTGTGAAACGAGTTCAGGGTTCGTAGAAGCGTTACTTAAAAGAACACGTACCCTTTCGTACAGCCTAATAAGTGTGGTGGCTCACAAAAATTATTGTGTCTCCAAATGCATTACGTACTTTACTTCATACATAATATTGCGGAGTATTTTTAGAAGTACTTACTCACTCGTATGTGTTTTTTTGAAACGCAGTTGACGTTTAAGGTCTATACTGTTACGTGGCTCTTACATCACGGTGGAACTAATGAACTCACTTGTACATATAACTCTGCGGAAGTAATCAAAGGTCGAACGACGCACAAGTGCAAATGCTATACTAGGTAGGTACCTAGGTAGGACTAGGTAGTCCAACCTAGACTACCTATTAGTCTGCTACTTGCAAGCTACTTCACAAGCTCCTGCCACATACTGAATGTTAAGGGACTAGTAACTTTTACCGAGCGCTACACAGCTTCGGTAAGGTATATATCTACTATACACTAGCTGTTGCCCGCGACTTCGTTCGCGTGGTCTATAGTTTATTCATAAAGGATTTTCTGCGCAACTCTCTTATTATCGCATTTATAATATTAGTGAGAAGTAGGATAGCTTTTAGCCCGCGACGTCGTCTGCGTTGACCTTACCCGGATAAAAAGTATCCTATGTGTTAATCCAGGCCATGGTCTATCTGTATGCGAAGTTTTATAAAAATCCATTCAGTAGTTTTTGCGTTAACGAGTAACAAACATCCAGTCATACTCACTAACTTTCGCATTTATGATATTGGTAGGATTAAGATTCGTATTTTAGTTGGAAGAAAAAACAATAAATAATTTACTTGCATTAGAGCAATGTATGTATGTGATAGTATCCAATATAAAAAACTGGACAAGTGCGAGCTGAACACGCGTTGAGAGGGTTCCGTAGAATGAATATTAATTATGTTTGCTAGGCGGCTGACAGATTTGCAAATTGATTGATTGCATGTAATCGTTTTAAGAATATTTAAATCGTTAAATTTATTTTTGCAAACGGTACATTTACACTCAATTAATTAGCCCACTGTTTTGGGACAAATGTAGAAAAAGAAGAAGCTCGCGAGAAACTCGGTCACTATTGTCACATTTAATATAATAGTTGGGTACATTGCCTTTATAAAATAATGTTGGTTATTTGTTATGCTCATATTACATTTGTACGTTCTTAAATGTTCAGTGACTCTTAGAGTGTTATCTAAATCTAAGCAAGCAAATTGAATTGAAGCTCAAATTTAGTTAGTTTCAGTACGGAACTAACAAGTGACAAAGTCAATCATAACACAAAACTACCTTAAACAAATGTACCTCTTGCATTACATTGCATTGTTGAAGATTTAATTTAAAATCCGTTAAGCCGTTTACAAAGAAGTCTAAACACAAAAAATTTACACCCATATTTAAAAAAATTGTTTGTTTACGTTACACGTCCATGTTTATGTGTTTTATTCACAGAAGTTCATTGTGTTAGTGAACTTAATCGGTCCAGTAGGTTCGAACCAACCTGTTTATAACGTAATTTTCATAACATTTATTCATCATCATTATTCTTCTAATCACAAGATTCAAAACAATAGTTTTCTATTGTGTTTGCTCTACAGAAAAAGGTTTCTAAACAATAAAAGCACGCCATCTTCTCTCCGTGCTCGCGTTCCGAGTCGATAGTTAGGTAAATAGATACGTAATTTGTGGCAAAAATGGCATTTCAGTAAATTATACTTTATCGGGCTTCTGCGGCTTCTGGTAGCTTGAGTTGTCATTCATTACACATCGTTGTCCCGCGTAGTGACTGCCGCGGTCGCGTGGACGGTGTGGAACTGAGTCGTGTGAACTTTGTCGGCCGGGGCTCGGGCTACCGGTATCCGCTCCAAGACACGTCTCGCCAAAGGCAAAAAACAAGGTGCGTCTAAATACGATTATTTATTCATCAGTTAGTATCTCTGTCCAGCATTGCGTGATATTACTGGGTCAAGAGACAAGACAAAAGAGTATTTACATTAAATAATTCTCACAATCGAGTTAGCCTGTCATCGTCCGCCGCCGGACATTATAGGTACTGCCCCCCTAGCATGACCACAAAAACATGGTATACAGGATGTCCCAAAAATGGTGTACCAGCGGGCGTCTGGTAATAGAGGACACTAATACCTATCGATTGGACCCCTGTGTATGTTCAGCGTAAATGAACGATTCTCGAGATATTTAGTTTAGAATGGATTTTGACCTGATTGCGAGTTGATCCAGAAAAACACGTGCTATGCCTGAACGGTTATTGTCGAAATGGCTAGTCCCAATTTTTTTTTGCTAAAATAGCCTAATAATGTACCTTTCTGAATAAAATATTATTTCATCAATATTCATCTATTATTTTGTTTATTTCGATAATTTATCTGTAACTCGGTCTCGCTCTAGTTAAAAATAATGTACCTACATAAATATTTTCTTTTATGTATCTTAAAAACTTCCTTACTTAGTTGACTAACAGCTCTGTAAGTTTCAAACGTCTGCATTTACAGCTTCATAGCAGAATATCGAGTTAAACGGAAGAAGCAAAAAGTTTCATCGAATTTGTTTCTTAAATGAATTTTATCCTGACATTTTTAGTAGGTATCTAATGCTAAACATATTAATAAAGCAATCATGAGCATTTTTTTATTATGCCGTTAAAATAAACAGAGTACAATAAAGTAAGCGTTTATGTAACACATATCGAAGAAATAAAGTAATCATAAGCATGATATAAACTTATTTTCGTCGTTTTAATATGTCTGGATAAAATTCATTTGAGAAACAAATTCGAGGAAACTTTTGCCTCCCTCAATTTCACTCAATATTTTGATATGAAGCTGAAGAAGCAAATGTTTGAAACTTACAGAGCTGTTAGTCAACTAAGTAAGGAGGTACCAGGTAACCAGGTATTTAGTGGTTAATGTTTTAGAATTCCTCAAAAGGAATAAAAACTGACCCTTATAGGATCACTGTGTTGTCCATCTGTCTGTCAAGACCCTTTATCTCGAGAACGCGTGGAGGTATCGAGTTGAAATTAAAACCATATCTCAGGTTACTACTACGGCCGTTTATGCAGCAAAAAAACGTATATTTCGACACTCTTAAAGAAATCAAAATGTATAGGGTACTTTCCGTTGACCTAAAACTATGAAAGGCAAGTAATATCGTCTTATAATACATGTATGGGGGAAAATCTGAAAACTATACCTTTGTGATTAAATTTTGTAATTAACTATTTATAATGTGTACAGTCACCGGCAGATCAACCTACGCAAAAAGCTAAAGGTCATTGAACCGATTTTTAACTTTAAGGCCGACATGTAGATATCGAGGAAATTTTACGTTTCGTGGAAGGTTGACGAGCTGCCGTCTGTTAGTACGGAGCCCTCGGTGGGCGAGTCCGACTCGCACTAGTACGGTTTTTTCTCTCTCACTTTACTTAGGTGTCAACCGTGCTTTTTAGCTGGCATTCACAAATGTTTTAGATTGAAATATGCAAGATATCATTTGTGACGCTCATCCACAACACTTAAAATAGCTTATACTAAGAGATGAAACAAGCCTCAAATACATAAGACATCATTGACTGAAGCGCATTTGTGTGTACCACAACAAATGCCCCTTGCGTTATTCGAACCCACAGTCGCTCTCGTATTCTGGATAAAACCTAGCGCCGAGAAGATGCAGGGTCACGCACTAGCCTCTCTACCAACCAGGCGGTCGTAGTAATAAATAAATATATCTTCTGTTTTGCTGCTTACGCTAAATGTCTTGCGATGTGACAGATCAACAGTCAAGATTATGGTAATATTGTGTACTTATTCATGAAACGTGCTCATGACTGGTTATGTTTCAGTAATTCTATTTGTATTTTCTATATTTTTTGCTTCGAAATATGTAACGTGCTTGTATAATTCGGTATTACTAATATACCTATACCAAAATACAATAACTCCTAATATTTTGTTATTATTTCAAGGTAGGTAGGTATATTATCATGACGCAATCTCACAAACAGCACGGTCACGAATAAAGTTGTATAATTACAACCTTTTGTAATCGTGCAGAGGCGCTGTGAGGAGTGTTCAACCTCATCGAAAGAAGGACATCTACGAATGGGAGGGTTACGTTACGTGCGTCTATGTTTAGAGACTTAGGGTTCGCCAGTGTTCCTAGTTCTTTCTTTGGTCTCGTCTCTGGTCACGTGTGGGGACGGGGTGAACGCTTTGTCAATTTGGTTGCATTGTCTTTCCTCTGAAGCAAATGATTAAAACGTAGGAAACAGGTGGATTGAGTCATTATAGAGGAGAGACAGAATCTTAACATTTTCGCTTCGTCCTTTATAAAGTCTCATGTGGGTCTGATATTATTATGATGATGGCATTTACTAGTTTCAATTTATAATTTATTAATTTAGCTGAATAACGAAGAAGAATTACTCGTATAAAGAAGATTGGTAATTCTAACAATCTTCTTTACTACTACGACTCTCTTGACCTCTAGCTAAGACTAAGCAGACCATGGAGTCCATGGACAGCAAAAGAATTCTCCTTTTGTAAAATACGAAATCTGGAAATAATAATATTAGAGGCTGTCCCGGCATTTGCCCTTCGCAATGCGTGCGCGGCGTTGTCTGACTGACTTCGTGCGTGACCCACCGCTAATATTTTTAATCACTATTTATAATTACACGTGTTTAACAGCCATTGTCAGTTTATTACCGGACATAGGCTTGTCCTACTGATGGCGCCTCTACTCGTTGTAAAATCTCAAGCCCTTAAACTATTGTGAGTGAACCTTAATTAAAACAACCGTGCTTACATTAGCCAAGTGTGAACGTGCGGTTGTTCATCATTGCTACAGTTGTTATGTCTAGCTGGGAATCATGTTACTGACCGTGCTCAACAAAATTAAATTAAACTTGCTCGAGATGATAGAGCGGTAATGAACTACAAAATCAATTAGAAGGTACGATTTTCATTAATTCTAGCGATGGTGTTTCATACTTGACTCTGTCTGACAGCAAGATCACGTATCTTCAGTCAGAGTATGACTAACGGTCAGCCCTGATCTCATACCCACGTCTCTAAAACATGTTGGCGCTGCCACCGAAACGTGAGTACTTTGTTTCCAAAGCCGCGTATTCATTGGCAATAAAACCATACAATGGCTTCTGAGGGAATCCGCGAAACGGCCGAGTCGCCTTGAAACGTCTTCGCGCGTTGCAAAACTGCGTCTGTTTGCGTTGTTCGTGACGTGCGGTCTTTCTTTATTAGCCAATTCAGCGCAGTTTTCAGGGTTCCATAGACTAAATGAGAAAGAACTCTAATACGTGGTGACGATCCGTATGATTTGAACCTACAACCGATACCAATAAATCAAACTTACTAACGTTTGCTACTCTTTTATCTAATTGCCACATATAACATTTAGCCATACTGAGTACAGAACCCCTTACTAGACGCGGTCCAGCCCACACTTTCCGGGTTTTTTCTTTAACATGCGGCTGGTAATACCAAAAACTCTGATTAATTTTGCTTCGTAAGTTAAAAAGAAATCAATACTTACGCGTGTTGCTATTTCGTGATTTCAATATTTCCTGTTGTAACACATATTGCAAGGGCAAATGTTATAAAATATGGCTAAGGACAAAAATGTCAAGGTTTCAATAGAAAGCTGTTAATTTTAATAAGTTGGTAACCTTTTATGTAATTAGTTCTTAATCTTTTGAGTTCCGTAAGTCCAAATGACAAAACGAAACCCTTATAGAATCACTCGTGTGTCTGTTTGTCCGTCTGTCACAGCCAATTTCTTACGAATCTGCTGGACCAATTCAGTTCCAATTTTGTACATATGAATTTCTGTGACCCAAATATGCATGTGTAACAAAAACAAACAAATTACTAGGTAATAATAATATGATGGTCACGTTTGGGGGGCAAATTAGTAGATTTAAAAAAAATTACCGTGTGTCATATCAAATAAAAGGGATTCTTGTAAAGATCTCAATTATATTTTTATTATTATTGTAAAATGAATAGTTGTACAAGTTATTCAAGAAAATTGACCTGAGCCTAAAATTTTGAAAAAAATACTGGACATAGTTCTTTACAGGAAAACCTATAAGAAGTCCATGGTCTTAACATGACATTGTAAATTCCTTAATAATACCGTCGAGAGAGCCGAATTTGTGTTTAGTAAATTATGTTAATACAGAGAATCACATTTCAATAGTCAAACTATTGAAATGTGATTCTCTGTGTTTATTTATATTATGTATTGTATTAGAAATTCGTTTGAAAATAGGTTTCATTGTAAATCTTGTATTGTTGATGCTTTAAATCGAAAATTGTGTAAAACTATGTAAGATAGAGCTGACACACATAGGTTTAAAAGAGATGCATGATTGTGCCTGTGAAATATTTCTAAATAAAATACAAAATACAGGTCTGCGGCGTGAATTTTGACTCAAAATCACAAACAGGTACTGTATCTCTGAGATCTCGGGTTCGATTCTCACTCGGTCAATGTAGAAAAATAACTTTTCTATATTGTCTTGGGTCTGGGTGTTGTGGTACCGACGTTATTTCTGATTTCTGTAATACAAGTGCATTGGCTACTTACCATAGGATCAGCGTATGTGATGTTTTTGTCCGATTCTGTACCGATAATATAAGAGCCGCGATGTGATTTTTGTACTGAATCGTCAATACCGTAGAAAGAGCCCAATAAAATTTCTTGTGAATGTTGTAATTTGGATTATTGAAATACGGTGCTTTTTGCTTAAGTTATTTATTGCATTAGAAATAAGTTTAATTGTAAATCTTGTATTCGCTATGTGCAAAGCCTTGGGTCTTCTTATACGTAGCCAAAAAGTGACTGTCATATCGCGATGTAGGAAATTCACAATGCCATCTATTGACAACAAAACAAACTACAACACACATAAATGGTTTGTACATATCGCCCACCAAGAACAGGCTAAGCCTTGTTAGGTTTAAAGAAATGTATTTCTCATTAAAAAAACTTAAAAAACAATTTACTCAAAATGAGATATAACTAATTATTCTTGCAATAAGATTTTGCCTCTGTGCATTTCTGGACGTGATTTTTTAGTCTGCGTTTGTACATGTCTAAACTATCACAATCCTTTACGTCATTCGCTATTTTATTTTACACTTTTATTTCACTCAAACCTTCCCCATCTGGCATTAAACCTCTCTTAGAACAGAGTACTAAACTATTAAGTAACTATATATCACACAGAACAGTAATCAAAATTAGCCCCTTTTTTAACCAAACGACAAGAGTTACTACAATTTCATAAAACATAACTAAACCTTGTCGATTAAATTATCAACATTTGTTTAATAATTTAAAACATTTCATTGGTAAAATAAATCCATAACCAGTATATAAAATATCACTATCAAAAACAAACGTTACAATGGAAAGGGCACAACACAATACTCATATGCAATGAACATTGCATCTTATTTTTACTGCCAAAATTACAATCCTAAGCTAGTTGTATGGGTTATCTGTCAAAACAAGTGCCAGATAGGTTATCTGGAACTTATCAGCAAGTGGTGTAACAGGCCCCTTACAATATTATCCTGCCCTGGGTGTATAACAATCACCCTGCCATTAAACCACCGGCAAAATGTTTTTAACAATATTGTAATAGGCAAAACCAACCTTGAATTTTGAAAAGATTCGCAATATTTTGGATATAAATAAATCAGGTATTTGACTATTGTTGCTGAACATCTTTTCTCCTTTTTAGGGTTCCGTAGCCAAATGGCAAAAAACGGAACCCTTATAGATTCGTCATGTCTGTCTGTCTGTCCGTCTGTCCGTCTGTCCGTCCGTCCGTCCGTCCGTATGTCACAGCCACTTTTTTCCGAAACTATAAGAACTATACTGTTGAAACTTGGTAAGTAGATGCATCTGTGAACCGCATTAAGATTTTCACAAAAAAATAGAAAAATAATAATAAATTTTGGGGGCTCCCCATACTTAGAACTAAAACTCGAAATATTTTTTTTTCGTCAAACCCATACGTGTGGGGTATCAATGGATAGGTCTTTAAAAATGATATGAGGTTTCTAATATAATTTTTTTCTAAACTGAATAGTTTGCCTGTGAGACGCTTCCAAAGTGGTAAAATGTGTGTCCCCCCCCCCCCCCCTGTAACTTCTAAAATAAGAGAATGATAAATCTAAAAAAAATATATAATGTACATTACCATAAAAACTACCAGCGAAAATTGGTTTGAACGAGATCAAGTAATTAGTTTTTTTTTAATACGTCATAAATCGTAAACCGCAATTTAACTTTCGTAATGTTATGGATTTCATTTTGCAATAAAAATACCATAACTATGACTCGATTGTCGTGATGGGTGAACTTTTACTCCCTTTTTGCCCCGCCGGGTACCCTCGGTGCGCGAGTCCGACTCGCACTTGGCCGGTTTTTGTGCATTGCCGCACCTACAAACACCTAATATTGTTGTCTAAATACCTATTAGACGATTATTACTAACGACTAACTCGTCACCGACGACATAATGACCCGGTGTTAGCACTTCATTGACTTCTGGGATCATTGTTTTTCGTTTAGATGTGAAAAAATGCTTCAGTTCTCTGGCTGATTCTGTGAACATTCCCCCTTTTGTCCCTTTAAGCTAGTCTTGCTTGCCCCAGGCAATTTATCCAAACACCGATCTTGGATGTCGTCGGCGCTTCGCAAACAAGTGACTTTCCGAGAAGGAACATTTACTTTCTGAGGAAGAATCATTGGCGATTCCATCGCACCGGATCTTATTATCCATCCCAGTGATGTCGCTTATATGTGAACAATCATAGATCCGTATGGACTTTTTTTTAACCCGTTTTGCAGAATTCGACACTAGAATTCAGCACGAAGTAACATGTTAACACGACCTGGCGTGTTATAACCAGGATTTGCTAAGTCGAGTTCTAGAAACTCTATTACCCTTATGTTCTTAGGTAAAAGAGTGGTAATGGATAGTAAGACATAAGCCTTAATCTTGAACTTTATATTTGAATCGATTCTTGATGAAACTTTTATTTCCACCATAGCCTTGGAGATCAAATTGTTTCAGTTAATCCCGATATCTGACATTTGACAGGTATCTTTTTTAAACCTAAAAGTTGAACCGTAGACTCAGTTATAAATGAAAACTATGAGCCTTGATACAGTAGTAAACGAATAACAAACTATTCCCCGCGTCGTGAGTGTCTACAAGAGCCGAAGCTAAGAACACCTGACTAATTTTAGATTCCTTTGTAGAAAAGAGTGAAACTACTGGATCAGAATCCGTACCTTCTACATTAGTGGATCCACTATTTTTCGGGAGTGTGTCCTTATCTTTGCTATCCGCCCATTGAACCCCTGATGTTCCTTTTCCCGCAGGGTGTAAAAGAGCATGGTGCATTTTCTTGCAAATGCGGCATTTTACATTAGCTTGGCAAAACTTTGCAGAGTGATTGCTCCCCAAGCAACAAAAACAAATATGGTTAAACCGTACACACTCCCGTCTAGAATGCACGGGCTCGTTTTTAAATTTCTCGCAACTAATAAGTTTGTGCTCCTCAAAACAAAAAGAACATTTTATTTTTAAAACATGCATTGATTGAATTTTGTTAATATGCACATTGGTTTTATATTTTTGGAATAGAACCTGGGATTGAGAAATTTCATAGCTCTGTACCGATTAGTAAGAAAACTGCAATACTGCTTAAACGTAGGCAACTCATCCGTAACGTTGCTATTAGCTGAATAAAATTCCCACTGTCTTCTCGACTCCAAGTCCAATTTTAAAGTTAGGATATGAATTATCAAAAACTCCCAGCTTGTGGTATCAATACTTTTAATAATAATATTTTTGAGTGCCGATAAACAATCATTGGTAGTTTCAATTAATTCTTTTAAACCACTGGCATATTCATTTATAATATTCCGCTGACTGAACAAGCGTTTCAAAATATGGTGACAAATATACTTTTTATTATTGTAACGCTCTTCTAGCCAGCTAAAGTTGGCCAGCATTTTTGTTAATTATCATCAGTGATGGGAATATTATTTAGCAACTGTTCGGCCTCTGTTTTACATTTTCAACCGACTTCAAAAAAGGAAGAGGTTCTCAATTCGACTGTATGTTTTTTTTTTGTATGTATGTTACGCGATTACTCCGCCAATTATAAATCGATTTTAATGATTCTTTTTTTGTTTGGTAATTTGAGAAAAACAACAAATATATACCCAGATAATATTTTGGTTGTGGTTCTTGTTACCTATCTTCGACAAATATGAGCCGATATTGATGATTTTTGTTTTATTGAATAGCTTATACTTCAAAGATGCTATGATAAAAGTTTGCAAAATAAAAATCACCCCTAAGGGTGGGAAAATAGGGGATGAAATCGGTGTTCAGCAGTTAGATTAGGATTTATCACTAAAAATAGATGAAATAAGTAAATTTTATTAAAAAAAATAAAACCGACTTCAAAACACTAAAATGCTAAAAATAATCATAACACTTAAGTACCTAATCAGTTAATTTTGGAGTCGGTGCAAACAAAAACAATGAATCTCTCATTGGCTGGCTCATAAGTGTTAGGATTATTTTTAGCATTTTAGTGTTTTGAAGTCGGTTTTATTTTTTTAAATAAAATTTTCTAAATTTTGATTCTTATTTATTAATGAATTGAAAAGATCTCGAAACGTCTTCCATTCCGAATATTTGCCGGAAATCTTTGGAATGCACACTTTAGGTAGGTTAATATCACAAGATTTAGAGCTGTAACTACTAGAAGTGCTGGCAATGGGTACAGCTTTTTCGTTTAGTAATTTAAGTTCACCCTGATAATTAACTAAAGACTCAATATATGCCATTTTACAAATTAATAAAGTTAAAATCTCATAACAATATAAAGTTTAATTTAATTTATATACTATTTAATTAATCCCAAAAAAATTCTAAGTTCAAACCTTATACAAAATTTTCAGAACTTATTCTAAGTGTTTGACAATTTAACGGAAATTTGTCAGAGGTACCGCCGTACCTTCGTTTTTCGCAAAACTATTCTAAGTTCTAGATTATCTAAGAAATTCACTATGTTAAAACTATCATCTAACACTTAAGTAAAGTCCAAATTCGCTCAGCAAAATTTTAAGAAGCACTTTCACAAGTTATTTTCTCCTGGAACATAAGGTTCAATTCGTTCTACAGAAAAAAAATACTTACAGTTTTTGTCTCACTCACCCACTCGTGTCGTCTTTGTCTCGGACGAGCTCCGAACAGCGCCAGGCTATCTCCTAATGCGACCACCTACATCAGATGCACCTTCCTTCACCAGCTTGTCCACGTCCAGCTTGTGATTCTGGCGTGATACTCTTCCACCACCACCTGGCGGACTCCTCACCCTTAATCCTGGCGTTCAGCAACTGCTTCTGTTTTCACACACCTTTGCCATGTCTTGAGTCTTATATGAAGCCAAAAAGTGACTGTCATATTGTGATGTAGAAAATACACAATGCCATCTATTGACAACAAAACAAACTACAACACACATAAATGGTTTGTACAAATCCAATCTAGCACTCAGCATCGAGTTGGTATTCGCTGTGTGCGCGATGACAGCGCCCCTAGTGACAAAAATTATTGTGGACTTAAGATCTTTCAAATTATGGCAGCTGGATGGTTTGAGAATGATTTTCGGATTGTTTTTCTTCGAAATTAGATGAAAATATCTTAAAAATTTGTGCATATTATAATAAGTGATTTTCTTTCAAGAACTAAATATGACTGTTGTAATACGTACGGGATTTGGAGCAATACAACATGATATAACTGTCCAACCTCAAACTGTGCAAAAAGGGAAAAGAACCAACGGACAAAGCTACTTAATAAGACCTGTGATCATAAGACAAACGTCTGTGACACAAACTCCCTACAAACTTTTTTCTCTTCACAACAGCTATGCATTTATGTCTTTGCTCCAATTTCCATCTCGATATTGGAAACGTATAAAACATGCACGAAATTTCCCATTGTTTCTACGCTTTATAACACAACACGTACTGTGCTGTGACTCATATCGCGAATTTTAACGTTTTTACTTTAAAATACTTAATGATGTTAGTATGGAATTCTATGAAAATATAACAATTTGACACTGACAGTCCAGAGTTTTTTCACATTTCTGCCACATTGCGTGCTGCAATCGATTTGACGGCCCCCACCAACCACTTTGCACATAGCGAATAGGTACAGGAGTTTAGTCGGTTCGAGTCCAAACCCAACGTAACCGATAACCACAATTATCCTGTTTGTGGCAGCGAGTCGAATTGCAGCCTGTGATGAGGGAACGCTAGTTTGTAGTGGATATCCTTGTTGACCGGCAGAGAGCGCTACTACCTCTCAGGAACACACAACTCGCTGTCGTCTCACGATCTGGCTGAGAGTATGCGAAAAGCATTTCCTATACCTAAAATAAGAAAATAAGGATGTTAAGGATGGTAGTGATGATACACGGTGTGTCAGATGAATTTTTTTGTATAATACTTTCGTAAAAGTTAGGTATTAGATGTGGTGCGTCGGTTGCAGGTCTGGAGCGAGAGCGCGACGTGCGCGGTACGGTGAGGCGGGTGCGCGATGGGCGCGGTGCGGCGCTCGCACGCCGCCGCCGGGCTGGCGCTGGCCGCTCTGCTGCTGCTGCTGCTGGCGCGCCTGCCGCCCGCCCCCGCCGTCCCGCACCGCCACCGCGCCGCCGCACTCCCCGCCCTGCCCGCGCCCGCCGACGCTGCGCCCGCCAACCGGACCACCGCGCCTGCCAGCACCACCACAAAAAGGTATCCACATATCTCCAGATAACCCATTCACTGTTATTGTCTTTCAGCCTTCCGAACTCCGAGGATCCTCCCTGTTGTGGAAACAGTGGTATACCACTCTACACCATGCCACTAATTTTGTAATCAGTAGTAGTCAATATAGCTAGGCGGCTTTCTGCTGCTAAACACAGGGTTTCTCTACGATGTCGGCCATATAGCAGTGGTCAGGTCAAGTCCTTCATCGGGCAGGCGGTCGTAAAACCGATGCGTTTCTAGTCGAAAACGTAACTGCTCTATCGGACATCAGTTAAACTGGACCATAGGTAGATGTTATGATGTTTTCGTCCGCTCTCCGTTCCGACCAGAGCGATACAGCTCACACCAGATATTAGAATGACTTCTCCAGAAGTTAGAGATCTGCTATTTACTTAAATGTCAAAATAATTCCAGCCGTTATCGCTTTCCTGGCCGATGTACACCCAGCGTAAACACGTCACGTCTGCTAACAGGGCTGCTGCGTCTGCAAATAGAACATTGACACGGTAGGGATTAATTAATTAAATGTAATAGTAATGTTCTGGTGTGTTCATTGGGCACGAGCAAAGGTTTCTTCCATTTTTCTCTCCTGTGGGTCATCATGATGTTGTTATGTCGATGTTGTCGAATCATATGCTTCGTGTGCGTCTTTCTGTCACTTCCATTCTCATACTGTGTCATGGGTTCCATTATTTTGATTGCAGGGTTGTCGTTTTAACTTTAGACATCTCGTATTGCAGGTCGACGCCGTCTTCCTCGAAGGCGCCGGAGTCGCCGGACACGGCGAAGGCGGTGCCCGCGGTCGTCGCCAAGACTTTGCCCGCTGGTCAGTTCGCATTTTTATTACATTTTGTTTTTCGACCTCAGGTCGCCCGTTAAATTTTAAGCAAACAACTAGACGAGAAGAAAACGGTCGAGTAAGTGTCAGAAAAAATTGACTGGCAAGATTTCGCAGCGTATAATTTCGTGGCCCTCGCGTAGTTTTCTAGTGGAGTAGAAACGTCAGTGTACGCCAGGGGGCACGTTTAACTTGTTTCCTATTCCCGATTGCAGAGCACCCCGCACAGCCGGCGGGTGCGGGGGCGGGTGCGGGCGCGGGGGAGGGCGGGCGGCGCGGGCCGCGCGCCGTGCTGACGGGCGACATGTACGTGGCGGGGCACTCGGTGCCGCACCCCGAGCTGTGCCCGCTGCTGGGCGCGCGGCTCAAGCTGGCCATCCTGGTGACGTCGGCGCCCTCGCACCGGCGCGCGCGCGACGCCATCCGCCTCACGTGGGGCCACTGCGCGCTGCGCTCGGACGTGGCGCTGGCGTTCGTGCTGGGCGCGCCGCCCGACGCGATGCGCGACGCGATCGCGGCCGAGGACGCGCTGTACGGGGACATCGTGGTCGGCCGCTCGTTCGACTCCTACTCGAACCTCACGCTGAAGACGCTCTCGATGCTCGAGTGGATGGACTCGTACTGCCCGCGCGCGCCGCGCCTGCTCAAGACGGACGACGACATGTTCATCAACGTGCCGAAGCTGCTCGAGTTCGCGGCGGCGCCGGGCCGCGCCAACGCGACCATGACCATCTGGGGCAAGGTCGTGCGCAAGTCGCTGCCGAAGCGCACCACGCGATCGAAGTACTACGTGCCGCCGATCCAGTTCCCGGGGAAGGTGTTCCCGGACTTCACGACGGGCCCGGCGTACCTGGTGACGGCGGACGCCATCCGGCCGCTGCTGGCGGCGGCCCCGGCGGCGCCGTACCTGCGGCTGGAGGACGTGTTCGTGACGGGCGTGCTGGCGGCGCGGCTGGGCGTGCGGCGGCGCGCGGCGCCCGAGTTCTACAACAAGAAGGTGGCCGCGCACCCCTGCGCCGTGCAGCGCGGCGTCTCCATCCACATGGTGCAGTACCACGAGCAGTTCGACCTGTGGCGCAAGCTCCTCGACGGCCGCACCAAGTGCGCCAGCTAGCCGCCGCTCGCCGGTGTCTACTTCCCCGGATGATACGTAGCGGACGAGTAACGATTTGACGAACGAATACTGCGCTGTGACTCCCGGGGGAGACGCTCCTCGGCGCGTCGGAGAATTTTTTACTCGTTTATTTTTTTAAATCGTATCATATTTTTGTACGCGTGCGCCGCGTGCCATACGGAGAAATTATTTTTTAACCTTTACTTTTAATTCGATACTCGTGTGACGTCAAGTACAAAGTTACCGGACGCGCCGCGACGCCCGCCCCGCCCGCCTCGCGCGCACTCCCTAGTGCCGTCTCGCTTGCACGCGCGGCTAGTGCTACGGTGCCGTCTCGGTCGCGGGCGCGGGGCCGGCGTCGCCCCTTGCTCGCCGCGCGCCGACTCGCCGTCTCGCTCGCGCCGCTCTACTCGATAAGGACAGATGATATTGCTCTCGATGGATTGAAACCGACAGATCTTTCTTTGAATTCGACGACCGAGCGCCGTTCCCGTTAACTTTATGTCCGTTACCTCAATACTCGTAGCTACATTTTGTTATTTTTTTATAGGGTGGTCTATTTGTAGTGGTCCAACATTTTTTTAATGGATCAACATGCATTATTAAATTTTTTATAACTCATTGGATCTCTGATGTTTGAACAACAGTAAGTGGTGAGATTTTTGAAACTTTGATATTTTTATAATATTTTATAGCCTTTTAAATTATCATAAAATCACTCGTAGTATTTACCTAAGAGGTAGGTATTATGCTTTTGATATTATTATGTGGGCCTTAAGCAGGTAGCAATCAAATATTTAATATTTGATTCTGGAGTTAAATTGTTGTAGCTCTATTAAGAGGCCGTGCACCTAATTTCAGTGCAAAATTGAAATACAGTTGTACGCTTGTAGGCGTCTATGATGCGGGATAAAACGTCAACAATGTTGATCTTTTACGAGATAATATTTATAATTTATTACCTAGGTTTGAAAAACGATCGGTATTCAAAGTCAAAAATCATTTATTCATTTTGGGACAGAAAATTGCCACTTAAGAACGTCAATAATAACATTATTAGTCCATATGGGGCAGAACATGTCTCCTTATTTTTTGGATCCTACTAGACATAGACACAGACAATCTGGCAAGTGCTGAGAAAAAACGCCGCAACAAACTCAGTCACCACTAGCCGCCACGAAAAAAAAAAATTAAAATAATAAAAATATATATACCATATCTTCAATTAAATGTTAAAATCTAATTGTCAGGATAACTTGTCTCTTGTAAACCGATAATCAAACGTAACTCGAACGTCATTTTTCTTAAATAAAGTGACTTCTTTTGGTGATTTACCTTAATTTTTGAAATGATATAATAAAATCCATTCGCACCACATGCAAGTGTATTTTTTTTAAATCACGTTATATTTTGTTTCAATTATCATTCACGTCTTTACAATCAGAGAACAAAATGTACGGAAATAAGACGATTTCTAGGACGGCCTCTTAATTTAGTTTTAAATTTGCAACCCAAGCAGGTACTGGATTTTGTGCTAATATTAGTTCCTTGTATGTTTTGATGCCTTTTTAAATTATTTCAAAGGAAGAACTACCGTACTAGTTGTAAAAATTGCCAATGTTAACATGGATACCGGTTAAATGTATATATTTTAAGTATGTAATATGAATGGATTATTTCCTTTTGTGGAAGGTAGCTCCATAGAAACTAAAAGATGTTTATTGTATTGGCGATTTATTTAAATATTTAAGTAAGTAGAATGGGATCTCATACTAGGCAGATTATGTTCTGTTCGAATGTTTGCTCAATCAAAGTTGATCAATCAAACAAAATGTAAGCTGAATGTTTTAATATTATTTGTACAATATGGAATCGGCAACTGAACAGGTGTTAGTGTAGAATTATTATTTTTTCCCTTAATAACAAAAAAAAGTTTTATATTTTTCTGAATAATGGCGCTAGTCTACTACGGATTTTTGTCCGTGTTTGGATTACGGATTTTTGTGTTGACTGACAATCCAATCAGGTCCGAAACCGATATAAAAACTCGACCTGAACCTGGTTCGGCCATGACCTGGTTGACCTGGCTCGGTCCATAGTATTGGCGCAATTTTGTGACATACTGTATATTTGGTACAAAAAAATTCTTGCTTTCAATTGAACAGTTTGAAATTTGCGCCGTCTACTTCGACATCGGTATGTGGTTAAATTCCTTTCAAGATAAGAAGATACTTATGACACTTGGCAGTGTCCGTTTAACCCATACTATTAACGAAATTATTTTATAAAATATATTTTTAATCTTTAATTTATATAATTGCAAAAACACAATAATCTTTGCCTCTAAAAATCTAAGCAAAAATTGCAAACCAATAATATATCTTAATAATTTAACAAATAAATTAATAGAATTTCCTTCAAATAATTGATGCGTAAAACGGAACGTTAACTTATAGGGATTGACAATACATAATCGGAACTAAATCGATGAATCGGTTCGGTCGTCTTGTGAAAACCTCTGCGTTGATGTCAGTAGTACGAGAGCGTCTGCCTTGTATGCGGCTTGTGCTATCGTTATTTTTCGCATAGTTTCTATTTTGACTTGTACTGTTTTTGTAAAGTTTTCGTTATTGTTTTGCTTCTATTTGGTAAAATGCCAAAAAGACGAAAGAAGACTTGTTAAAACGCTGTATACGGTACTCTGGCAGTAGAAAATTGCAGTATATCTCTTATTTTGAATAAGTTAATTTGAATAAAATCGATTAAACTTTCTTTATAAACTTTCTCGATTTTCAAAAAGAATCGGTCAGAATAAGAATAAGAATGTATTTATTTGTCTCAAAGCAGATTACAGATACAACAGAATAGTATGAAGCTTAACATTGTAAGACAAAATGGTCTATGACTCAGTGGATGCAGGGGTCTCCTGCATCCAGCAAACTCTGTTATTCTGCCATAGCCATAATATTAATTTCATTAGGGCACATCACTCTTCGTGTCAACAGGGTAGTCACGTGATGTGTCATAAGTTTCTTCTCTTGAAAAGGGTATAGTTAGTTTAGTGACGTGCTTGTGACGTCATCGGGTCACCGACTGAATACTCATTTCTAACTGACATGTGCTAATGACAGCTATCAGTGATACAGTAATATGCATGCTGCTATAAACTCAGAATTTTGAATTGAATAAATTGTTACCGTACATTCGTGTGACATGCTTCTTTCATTTTGTGATTTAAATAATATAAAAAAATCAAAGCATCACTGTTAAGTAATATTAGTTTATAAATAAATATATTTTTTTATAATTTTATAGCGATCGGCAGTTTTGTTACTCATTTAATTTAGTTTTCTATTGCTAGTTATGTGAGCCATCCGTACAAATTCGTATAATGATAATTTTTGTAGCCGTGAATCTCTGCATAGATATTATTTTTATCAGTAATGTCTTGTGATGAGATATGGAATTATTTTTTATACAGTATACATAGTCATAAGGGTGTTTGTAGTTAAAGAAATCGTACACGTTAAACATAAAATATGTAAATTGTGTCATATTACAAATGGTACGCGGCCAGTGGAAAAAAGTGTAACTATAAAAATTGAAAATAGTTTTCATTAATTGTATCGTTATGTAACGTGTTTCGGTCTGTCGGTTATCGACATAAATACGTATCTGTCGACGTAGAGTAAGAAGAGCGCGGGCCACACCGCGAGCGAAGCTTACTTCACGAAGCTGCAACGTCTTCTCGTACTCGGGCTCACACACACCGCGGACTGATAGACCTAAACCCAGCGAAGTACTGACCTGTGCGAAGTATGCGCTAGTACGGGGCCCGCGTACCGGATTATTTTGCCTCCCTTCGCTCGCGTGTCACTCGATACTCGATAGCGGTGTCACTGTTCCGCGTGCGCTATGCACACCACTAGTTTTCGGTGGGACACCGATAGGGATGGCGATTCTTTCCGAAAAAGATCGTTCTTTAAATCGATTCGAATCGTATCCTGATGAATCGATTCACAAAAAAATCAAGGTTTAAAAGATCGATTTCTAAGAATCGTTTTTTTTTTCAAGTCGGCACTTACAATGTAAATATAATACATTTTATGAAAATCAAGAAATATGCATAATAAACGACCTCTAATCAGTAAAATCAGGGACTTTTTAGTTCAGGGAATTCGAGTTTTAGTTCAGAGATAATAGGTAAAAATCTACTTCGTGGGTGTAATTGTAATTGGATGATTAAATATAGTATTTATGTGAAGTAATGAAATGGGTGTTGAAATTATTGAATAAACTTGAAAGACGAACCCATGTGAGTGAGCGATAAATATGCTGATTTGCTCACTGAACATAAATAAAGGGTGTTGAAATGTTGTATGAAGGTACGTTTTTACCAAGACGAATCCTTGTGAGTGAGCGATAAATATGCTGATTTGCTCACTGAACATAAAGAAAGGGTGTTGAAATGTTGTATGAAGGTACGTTTTTACCAAGAGGTTTTGGCCAACTACAACGTGTACAACATATAGTATAGTACCTGAGGTAGGTTGGAACTAAAAAAGAACATTTAAACTAACGGCTAATGTCTGTTCTCTAGAAAGTAATAAAATAATTTAAGAGTAACCCAGAAGTAACCTGACTGAGCTAAAAGTTACAAAAGTAGTCTTACAACGCTTCAACAAATCTAAAAACAAAGATTACATGGGAACTTATTTTTTATTTATTAAAGAGAGGCGAAGGAAACTAAGCACACAGCTAACTCGCGAGTTTTTAAGTAATGAACCATATAACCGCCAACACCGTAATATTTACGGGTACAGCCAATTGTAAATAATTTTATGGTTACTAAAACATAAAAAAACGATTGGCGATTTTATAATGTGAAATATTGATTTTGTAAATCGATTCAGTAGGTACTACATATCGATTTAAAAATCGATCTCTTTGGCCCGATAAATCGATTATTTGATTAATCGATCTCAGATCGCCATCGCTAGGTTACGCGCGCAGCCGCAGATGCGTGACAGTGGACAGTGGACAGTCGTGACTGAGCGCGGCCTGCGCTAGCGCGAGTGGCGCCGGGGCGCGCGCTGAGCGACGGAATGAATCTCGGAATTGTGTAGATCTGTGGAAATTGTATTTTATCGATTAAGTTGTGCCGAACGGTTGTAAATATTATAATACCTAAATATATGTATACATGTGCGTAAACGGTTCTTTTATTTGATCTTCGCAGAGTTTAATGGCTAGCGCAAAGATATCCACCTACAAGGTGGACAGACGACCTGGAGACGTATTTTTGAATCATGCGAATTCCAATCCGAATACGAAATCGTAAGATTCGCATGCGAATACCTAAAATCACCATTTTTGAAAATACATTCCGTGAATTCTGCTACGAGTCCTCCTACCCACTCGTTTTTCGGTTTCTACTAGTAGAAAGTACGGAGAAATGAAATTGACAAGTACCTAAACATACGGTTGACAGAGATTTGTCATAATAACTTTTTATTTACGTTCGTCATGAGTTATTGCTTTATGGTTTATAGTATTTTCTGCGTGAAAGAAAAATAGTTCCAAGATTTAAATTTAATAGCAACACCTATTTCGAGTGATTCACAAATGCGTAAAATCGGAAGCAATAGAAACTATTTTCATACACGAATTGTTTTCGTGTTCGAATTCAAGATTCATTTCTAATGCTTCAAAATACGTCTCCTGCTGAAGGTGGCAGGAAGCCGCTGGATGCAATGCCGTTTTCAACCGGCAGATCTCTCTTGTGGCTGAAATGATGATGATGATTATCAACATATTTATAGTTTTGATATCAACACATTAGCCATAGAAGTTTTCAACTTCAAGATTTACATAGCTACTTACAGTAATTCTATATAATCAACGACGCTACACCCCCCTCGCCGTGAAATGTGTCCCTTTTATCGGTTTTTTCACATTTTCTCAAAAATGGTTAACATACGGAAAAAGTGTTAAAAGTAAAAATAATCCTCATCAAATGGGCAACGAAAAAGGTTAGATACAGTTTTTATAGGCCTTATGGTATTCGAACTATAGCTAGTTCAATTTTGGTAAAGTAGACTATAGCCAAAAATATTACGTAGCCTGCCCAATTTGTTCATCAATCAGTCTATCTATATGGGAGGATCTCCTCAAGATAATATTTTAAATAGAATTAGTTTTATCCCTTCTTTGATTGATACCTATCAAAATTAGTTCTAAGTCACCATTGTTTTCATATTTCCTTTATTGCCGCCACTCTCTAATGGGAATCGTGTTAAAGCTTCTTACAGGACAGGCATAGCCTAGTGTGAGAGGTTTTGTATTTTTCCCAAGCGAAATTTCAAATTATCTATGCAAATAAGTGACATCATAGGTACCTAAAGGACATTGTTCTGCGTCCATACATTGTTCGCCTAAGAACCAACAGTGACAAAAAGTACCTTTCTAGGTTCGATATGACACGCATTTGTATATAAGAACAATAATTCTTGACGGACACTTCTGAGAACTTATTTATTAGCATTTATCATAGTGATTTTAAGGTTATGTTTGATTGTCATAAAACATTATAATGTAGGCACTTTAGGCACAGAATTTAACAGTTATCATGTCATACTAAGTACTTGTTTTAGTTCACCTACTTCTATAATTCACTAGCAATGTTTCATAATATACTTATATTAATTACTCTACAATTACAATACCTACCTACCTACTTATTTAATTTCCATTTCTTATCATAAAAGTCCTTTTTTATTTGATTTCACGATCCTGAAGTGTCCGTTACAAAGTAATTAATGATAATTAATGCAAAAAATAAAACAAGAATTATGGTAATAGTCATATGTGTGTTGATTCTTAGGCGAGTTTTAACAATGTCCTTTAATTGCTTGTTGTAATTGTACTTTTTGGTAAATAAAGATTATTTATTTATTTTTGGTAAATACCTAGTCTTGCCATAAATACTAAAACAAAGAAAAAAAAAATATTTCTATTGCAAATAATATTAATTGCATTTACAGTGTGTTAGTTTAATACATCAATTTAAAATATAAAAGGCTTATTCGAAGTGGTCTCCATTGGCTGCAATACAGTCCTTTATACGTTGAATCCAGTTATCAATAGAAGCATGCACTCTTTCTATGGGAAAATTCTTGACTGCCAATCGTACGGATTGCTTTAGGGTCTCCAAATTATCATGGCGTTTAGAGCAAGCCGTACCTCTAAAACTGACCATAAATCATATCATATAATATATCCAGCGGATTAAGATCAGGGCTAGACGAAGGCCAGTCTTCAGCTCTGATGAAGACTGAAACGTTCGTTTCCAACCAAGACTGCGTAGACCGAGCTTTATGACCCGGCGCCAAGTCTTGTTGGATGGACCATTCTCGGTTATTGAACATAGTGTTGTTAAGAGAAGGTAATGAAGCCCCTACCTTCTCAAGAATGGTATCTTAATACACTTGTGCCGATGTTTTGATACCTTTTTCACAAAAGTATGGCTCAGTCACTCCTTCATAGCTAATACCCCACCAAACAATCACTGAAGTCGGATAGTGCCCACGTTGCACTCTGTCGACTAATACCGGTGACAGATGGCGGCGGACGCGGCTCCGGACTCGTCTTGACATTGTAAGGTCAAACGCTGCCATTGGTCGATCCTTGGGCTGGCGGAAGTTGTCTGAAGGATAGACCAATGGCAGCGCTTGACCTCACAATGTCAAGACGAGTCCGGAGCTGCGTCCGCCGCAGTTCGTCACCAGCTTAATTGGTGTAGCGTCAGATGGAGTGGGGGGGAGAGTTGTGAGTTTTGAACACACTCCGCGTTTCGGTCGAGATAAATACCTACGCGACGCGCACCTTCGAAGAGGCTAAAATCAGTCGAGTGTCACGCGCGCGCGCTGTTACACGTTCTTACTATTAAAAGTTTTTTGTACGCGTTACACTTCTGACTTTATTAAGAGTTTATTCACTATGAATAAGAAAATTAAAAGACATCAAAAATATTGCGCAGCATTTGGATGTACAAATTCCACCAGAAAAGATCCGAATTTGACAATTTTCACTCCCTAAGGATCCTAAAAGGTAAGATTTTTAATTCATTTTATTTAGGAAGTTATGAAACATTATGCGTAAAACCTCTAAAGGTGTGTATATCTATTTAAACGAATCTAAATTTAAAAGAGTTCAGTTATATCGATTTCAACTCATGATGTTTCATTGACTTCTAAATTACTTATCAAGTACGATTTAAATCAATGTAGGTATATGGTTAAAAATTAAAAAATAAGTATTTAAGTAAAAACCTCGCTCCAATCAACCCGGTCAATCTGTTGGCGTTTTGTCAGGTTAGCAGTTTAATAACGTAAAAATTATTGTTATTTTATTTCGTAGGTACTTACCTACTTACTTACGAAATAAAATCTCTCTATCTAATCTAAAGTACCTATTTATCAGTTAAAATTGAAACTCATTCACGGAATACGTTGATAACTGTTATTTATTTATTTATTCTGTATGTCATTCCTATTTGATACGCAGTTACCTAATTACCTACCTACTACCTAATTTATGCTGTATGGCCATCTTCTTCAGTTAAAGTAGGTACTTACCTATGCAGATTATTGTAAAAATAAAATCTGATCTACCTCCATACTAGTCGTAAGACTTAGCCTAGGTTTATTTAAAACGTCATTTGCTTACAAAAGTAAAGTAATATTATCTAATTGGTAAATAAATATTTAGATTAAATTATTCTTTAAAAGAAGACAACCCTGACGTCGTCAGAAAAGGTAAGAGTTACGCGATAGAAAGAGAGGCAACTTCTAGGTGAATATAACTGTAGGTGATTAGCGCTGTGCGATCTGAATTGCACTTATTTATATCGTAGCGTAGGTCCCTATTTCTTTAATTGGTTTTCCAAAGTGAATCTTCTGTAGTTGTACTATTAGCCACACAAGTTTCAAAACTTTATTTGTTGATCTGAAAAACACAGAATTACCAGATCATTATGAAATAGTATAGTATAATACTGATGTTTTAATACGTATATAATAGAAAATATGAAGGTGTAAGGGGGCCCAACCAAGACCTTTTGGGCTCAAGCCAACCACGCCAGTCGGTGCACATGCTGAACAACAGACGAGGCTCTGGCGCAGGCTTTCCTTTCGGGGTTGGGTGGTCAGACGGCAGTCGCTCCTGTAAAAGCCAACCCTGCCACACAACCATGGTGTGTACTAAAAAAAAAAGTCACCCATAGGGCGCCGCCACAAAACGGCGTGCAGGAGCATCGCCCGACTCCTGTGACAAATGGGCTAGGGCTACCGTGCCACGGGCTGGCTGGCACGGCCAAAGACGCGAGCCCCACAACGGAAACTCCGCTTCGTCACTTTAAACATTGGCACGCTAACCGGACGCGCGACGGAGTTGGCCGACGTACTTTTCGGGCGGAGGGTGGACGTGGCGTTCCTGCAGGAGACTCGGTGGAAAAGCAGCAGATCCCGGTTAATAAGGAATGGCTGTGGCGGTCGGAATCTTGCGATTTCCGAACGCACCACTTCAAAATGTCAGATTGTTGTGAAAAAAAGCGCGGGAACTTCGAAGCGTAAAGGCTTAAATGTTTTAACTTTAATATTTAAAAAGTTGTTAAATTATGAGTTTCAGCTGCAATTAAGACGATGGGGAGGCGAGCAGGAAAAAAACGAAAAAAGATGATGTTCCTGATCAAGATTCGGGGGGTCTCAACCGAGACTCTGCCAGCACATCGGAGTCGGAGGACGAGGGAGAGCAGGAAAGTAACCATGCCCTATATTACGTAACGGACTATACTAGACTGTATCCAGAAGACTCAATGGCAACTGAGTTTGTCGTTTTCGTACAATCCGTAAACAGTGACACACCAATAGGCAGTAGAGATCTTCTCTCCATTTCAAACTGCATAAGACGATACAACAAGGGTGTTAAGTATCTAAGGGCACTCAATAAATACAAAATCGGCGTATACTTTGAAAAACCAGGATTGGCTAATGCGTTTTTAATCAATAAAACATTTCTTAAGAGATTGATTAAGAGTATGACATTAAGCAAGTAATATAATGAATCAATCTTATCTTAAGTATTATAATTAAACTATTAATCTATCCTTATGAATGTGTGTGTGTGTGTACGTGTATGTGTGGTGAGTGTGTTTCAGCTTACAATAAAAAATACACAATAGTTTCAGTCTATTGTACAAAATTCTAAAGAAGCTTATATAAAGTTTAAAACTGATCCTTCTCCTGAAAATTATATTAACTTTAAAAAATTACAGGCTTTAAAAAAACGCATAAATAACACTGAAAAGTGTGGGAACTGGAAAGATTTTTGCTCAAATATTAACAGACTAACTCCAATATCTCGAATTTGGAATACCTTAAGAAAGTTTAATAAAAGTAGCGATTCAAGGTTTTTACAGATTAATGAATGTCCACCGTGGGTTAATGATTTTCTAAGAAAATATACCCCAGATCATGTAGAAGCTCCACCTCCTAATAATGATAATACGTCAAGTAATATTACCTCAGCTAACAGCTACTTGACAGACATATTAAGCTTAACTGAACTTATCTCAGCCGTTAAATCGCGAAAGGACACTACTTGCGGTTTAGATTATATTTCTTACAAGATGTTTAAAAAATTTTTAACGCGTTATGGAAGAATAATATAATCCCTGAAGAGTGGAAGGTTGATTGTTTAGTTCCAGTTCTAAAGCCAAATAAAAATAAAGATAGTTCCGATTCATATCGTCCGATTGCACGTATGTCATGCTTAGGTAAAGTATTTGTGCAGTTACTAAAGCAACGTCGTGAGTTTTTTATTGAAAGCAATCACTTGCTTCCTAATAATCAATTTGGATTTAGACGTGGACGCTCAGCTCGCGAGAGTTTAGGTTGTCTATCTATAGATATACAGAAATCTTTAAATGAAAATATTTTTTTAGTATGTGTATTTTTCGATATTATAGGTGCCTTTAATAATGTAAATCTTTCAGTTTTATCAACTTCGCTACTTTCTTTGGGCTTTCCAAATAAAATGGTTGTACTAATTCTTAAATAAACGAAAGGTTTATGTCAAAATAAACAATAAATTGTATGGACCTAGACTGTCTTACAAAGGAGTCTGCCAAGGGAGTATTTTGAGCCCCTTATTGTATATTATATATATATATAAATCTTAGACAAATTGAATAGCGTGCTTGTTAAACTTTACTTGTATTTAACTTATTTAAATTTAGATGTCAATGCAAGCAAAAGCAAAGTCGTAGTTTTTAAAAAACGTAATATTCAATTGCCTAATTCCATTATAAAATATAATAATGAAGAGTTGCCGACAGAATTATGCGCAAAATTTTTAGGTGTCATCTTTCAACAAAACTTCTCCTGGAAAACCTATGTCGACTGTCTCATAGAACGATCTCTCAGAGCTACTAATATTCTTAAATCCCTTAGTGGCACTAAATGGGGCGCTGACCCTAAAATACTGCTCGTTTTATACAAATCTTTAGTGAGAAGTCATTTCGAATACACTTTCTTTTGTTTTGCGTCAGACAAAAAGCTCGTTGAGAAACTTAATAAAGTCCAAAATAAAAATTTACGCATTATATTGGGTGCTATGAACACCTCACCGATTAATTCAATGCAAATTGAATGCAATTTGCCTCCGTTAGATATACGGTTTGATTATCTTCGAAAAATATTTTTGGTGAAATTATTGGTTGTAAATAATAGTCTATTGTTAAGAAAGTTATGTGACGCTAATTCACTTCATATTTAAATATAGCATTATGCGATGTTAAAAAGTTAAAAGATGAGAACAATGTTTATGAATGAATTAATGAATTACCCTGTTATAGTGGTCTTTATAGAAGTAAATTTCATAAGATGAAAATTATTATTAATAAAAAACTATTTTGTAAATATGATGTACATAATGAACTTAATTATTGAAAAGGATACAGACATATTTATACAGATGGTGCAAAAACAATAGAAAAGGTTTCTATGGCATTTTATGATCTAAACTTAAAGACTGGTCATGGAATAAAATTACCTACCGTTACAAGTATATACACGGCCGAGGCATGTGCTTTGTTAGCTGCCTTAGAGTACATAAAAAAGGTAGACAGTCAAAAGTGGATTATTATATCAGACAGTATGAGCGTTTTAGAAGCACTGTCTAATCTATGCCACAGTGCTAAAACTAATTACTTAATTCTAAAAATAAAAGAAAAGTATGTCGAGCTAATTAATGAGGGTAAAGATATTATCTTTTTTTGGACTCCTTCACACATAGGTGTGGTTGGCAATGAGCAAGCAGATTATTTTGCTAAACTCATTATAAATACTTCAGATCTAGTACCTGAAAAGAAAATTAAATTACCACATTCAGATTGCACTACTCTTATTAAAGAATGGACAGAGCATTGGCAACAAACTCTTCAAGCGAAGGGAACCTGGTATAGAGAAATAAATAACCAATACAGTCTCTCCATCACATTTTCTTTGAGTGTTCTGACTTCTCACTTCAAAGACTTATCTTGATTGAAAATTTATTAAAAGTCTATAAAAAGCCTGAAGACATCCCGCGCCGTCTACAGGATCTTCTCAAGAATCAAGAAAACTTTATGGCCCTATATAACTTTGTAATTTCAAGTATAGAAGAGCTTTAACAGCATTTAATGAAACGACGATGAACGTTTTACTATGCATTGAAAACATTTAAGATACATTTTAACTCAAGTCCTGGCTGTATGGTGAAAGCCTTTGCCTTTTCCAACCATCAAGGAAGGAAAGAAAGGAACGTTTAAAAAAAGGAAACGTTTAACGGAGTTTTAATTCGGCTCGGGGAACGCCGCCTACCTAAAACCCCAAACTGGTGAGTGGTGACCACTACGTTAAAACCGGACCCTGGATGTTATATGACGAAATCAGGGGTCCAAATCCTGAACGCAATATCTTAGTGTTAAGTGTGTTTAAACTCCATCCTTACTAAATGCCTACTAATATAATATGAATAGTGCCATACATTTTTCTTCTTTAATGTATATTATCAACTACGGACAGTCTGCAGCTTACAACCACGCAAGTACCCACCATAAACTATTTCAAGCCTCGCTGTAATTATTTACATTTTAAATAAATTACTCTATCAGCTGTTTTAACATAGAAGTCTTTAGATTTACTTTGTTTAAATATTCCAACATTAAACATAAATGTTAAGAATCAGCTTGGTTAACTATTTGATTTTAATTTGTGTTTTCCGCTGTTTCTGTTGTTTACTGGTTCTTATTGAATTTGGCAAAGTAGAATTCACCTTTAATTAGATCTCTTCTTATTATGTGTGCTATTGATTAATTGGGTAATTTAACTATTGTTTTTGCACTAACTGCACTTATTGTTTAGCAACATTTATTAAAATAATAATAACTTTTTTATGCATGATTTGTGTTGGTAAAACTGTTTTTTTTTGTATCTGTATGTGTCTACCATTTTAAGTTTCCATTTACTTTTTTTAAATAAACATTTTAGCATTATTGCCGTAACAAAATTTCAACCTTTAACCGATTATAACAAAACTACCTGAATAACTTTATTAATTTTTTCTTTTCAATTCTTGCTTCCGAGCTGTTCTTAATGTGATACTTAATAAATGTTTATTCTTTATTAATTTGCCTTATATTTGTTGTTTTTTTTTAAATTTTAACTAACACCTGCGGAGAATGATAATTTATATTTAATTTTGTTTGTACCCTATATAAACTCATGTTTACGCCGTTCGCCACTAGATGGCGGGGTTGTCTATTAGTTCGCGGTAGTAAAGCAATTTTTCTATGTTATGGTCTCTATTATACTTTTTTTAAATACACACAATTTAGATCAGGCTACATGGTGGTTTCATTTGATTCCTTTCCATAGTAGCAGTTCGAGGTCAAGCTTAGGGCAGTTTAGTAAACACGTTAGTCCACGCGAAACCTAATATTTATTTAAGTAATAATTATAACCTGTTAGTACCTATCTGTTTAGTAATACGCTGTCTATTCATTAGTTTACGTACTGTTTATTGTCTAAGTTTATTTCTTTTTATATTTATTTTATAGTTAGGTACTCTTTTTTCTTTTTTTGTTTTAATTAAAATAATGTATTGTGTTATTTTCTATTTGTGTGTGATGTCCAATGTATAATAAATGTATTTTCTTTCTTTCTTTCTTCTTTCTTTCTTTCTAAACATATGGTCTATCGAGGCCGAATTTTTGAGTCAGTGGATCCTAGTGAGGATCGACGGCGTATCCTGCAGTGGATCGCTGCACATACAAGGGTCGCCAGCAGCAGTTCCTGTGGAGCACATAGCCGAGGAGGAGGAGTCACCACAGCCTGCGAGGACGAAGCAAACAGCGGAGCTATCAGCGTGACGTCATCACATCGGCGTCCTAGCAAAAATCTCAAATATTCAAAGTAGTAATAATTTAAGTAATGAAACAGTTCTTTTGTAAAATTACCGAAAATATCTACCCACTACCCATCTTTTCTGGCGAATACACAGAGTAGCAAACTTTTCGCGATTTATTCGTATCATTAGTACATAATAACAAAACTTTAGATAATGTCCAGAAACTTCACTTTTTAAAAAGACACCTTTCTGGTGTGGCAGAGCAATTGATAAGGCCCCATAACTCAAGCGAATTACAGTCAGTGTTGGGATCAATTAGAGAAGCGTTACAATAATAAACGCTACCTGGCAAACTGCGTGTTAAACGATTATTTTCTCAAGAGACGTTTGACTTTTGAGACATCTTCGGGCTTAAAGGAACTTTTGGTACATCTGATTGTTTGAATGCGTTGAAAAATGGCGTAAATGTTGCCACATGGGATATAATAATTATTCATATTGTTACCTTTAAACTAGACCTGGAGACCCGTAAACAGTGGGAACTTAGCATTTCCAGTTGCGATGCGAATGATTTACCAACTTTGGATCAGTTTAAAGTGTTTATAGAGAACCGATTTAGAGCCTTTGAGTGCATAGTCTAAAAAGGCGCCGTCACATCAGGTTAATACAAAATCTTTATTAGCCACCAGTACTAACCACACCATGCGATGCGAGTTCTGCTCGGAAGGACACAAACTTTGTTTCTGCAAAAAATTCAGTAATCAAACTATAGAACAGAGACGTGAATTCGTATTCAAAAACAAAATGTGTTTTAATTGCCTGGGTGGCAATCATACGGTGTACGAGTGTAAGAAACCGACCTGTTGCAAAGTCTGTTCTAAACGTCATCATTCGTTACTGCATCTCCAATATTCTACCGAAAAAATAGGTCAACCTTCCACCTCAAAAAGATGAGCCACAAGCTTCATCTTCAGATAACAGCTCACCTATTGTCACATGCTCGTCAACAGGAAAGATACCAAATCCTAAACAGGTGTTGTTGGCTACTACACTTATCAATGTCCAATCTAGATCGGGAGTCTACCAAGTTGTGCGTGCATTATTAGACCAAGGATCTCAATCCTGTTTTATTACCGAAGATGTTGTACAACTATAACTTTCCTGTGATTTGTTTGTTTTGTGTGGTGTACAATAAAGAGTATCTATCTAACTATTAAGGTTAAAGAAGAATTCAGTACATGAAAGTATTATCACCAAAAGTACAGTCAATCTGATTATAAAATCTCGTTATGACCCACATTTTAAAATTCCCATTAAAATGTTTGTTTTGAATAACGTTACTTCATATCTACCCGAGAAACATATAGATTCATTTGAATGGATAGACCTTGCGAACTTAAATCTTGCAGACCTTCAATTCCACACGCCGAATAAAATAGACATTTTATTAGGGGCCGAAGTTTATAGTCAAATACCTAATAACGACATATTAAAGGGCCCCAATAATAGTCATCTAATAGCTCAATCCACTAAATTAGGCTGGATATTGTCTGGAGTAGTGAGTTCAAATGAAAATAGTTCCCATACATCAAAAAATATTACTGTACTACATACTCAGGTCATAGAAGATGACCTACTGAAAAGGTTCTGGGAAATAGAAGATCAGCTGACTAATACAAATAAAATATTTTCTAAAGAGGAACAAAAATGCGAAGATTTATATAAAACAACCACTTAGAGAACAATAGAAGGACGCTAAGTCGTGAAATTACCATTTAAAGATGAGGTTCCGTCTTGCGAAGATAGCAACTCACGAGAAGTGGCCTTGAAACGATTTAGTTCATTAGAGAAAAGATTTGAAAGAGATCAAGATTTGAAACAGAAGTACACAGAGGTCATTGAAGAGTACTTACTTTTAAATCACATGCGTCCTGTAAATAAAAACAATGGAAAAAAGGGTGTTTACATACCACATCATGCAGTTCTAAAAAAACGATAGGACGACAACCAAAGTCAGAGTAGTGGTCGATGCTTCCTGTAAATACAACAATGGATTATCACTAAACGATACACTCATAGTAGGACCCACCTTACAACCGGAGCTTCGCCACATAATACTGCAATAGAGAACATTTAGTATCGGTATCGTCGCAGATATTGTAAAGATGTACCGCCAAGTAAGAATCCCTGAGGAAGATGTATCATTTCAACGCATCGTTTGGAGAAACAATCCCGAGGACATCTTAACAGAATACGAGTTTCTTACCGTGTTGTTTGGAACAGCTTCGGCTCCTTATTTGGCTGTGGAATTCGTAAACTAGGTAGCTAACGATGAAGGAAAAGATTATCCCGCTGCCGCAGCAAAGGTACTTAATCCCTTTTATATGGATGATTTGATGACCGGATCACATACAGTAGAAGAAGGCATCGAATTATGTAAACAAATGAAAGAATTATTGACCAAGGGAGGCTTCGAGCTTCAGAAGTGGAACAGCAACAATCTGGTACTCCTGCAAGAAATAAATAAAAATGAATTAGCTAACAAAAAAGACGGAAATGAAACGAAAACTAAGCAGGAAAGAGAAAGAAGAAGAAACGACAGAAATAAATGAGGACAAAGAAGTAGATAAGGAAAAGGACAAAAGAGAGAACATGGAAATTAAAATAGATTCTGCGATAAAAATATTAGGGCTTACCTGGGACCGCAGTGAAGATATCTTTCAGTACATGGTGAAGTTGACGGAGATCTCCAAACCTGCAACAGAATGGTCAATCTTGTCAGATATCGCTAGGTTGTTCGATCCTTTAGGTTAGATAACTGTAATAGTTGCAAAATATTCATTCAGAAGCTTTGGCTAGCAGGCTTAGATTGGGATCAGGAACATCCTGTAAATTTATTAAAAGAATGGGACACTTACCGTCAAGAGTTACTAAGGCTTACCGAAGTATAAAATATATATTCCACGTTGGCTAGGCACGAAAAATGATGACATCTTAGTGGAGCTCCAAGAGTTTAGTGACGCGTCAAAAGTAGCATACGCTGCCGTAATTTATCTCCGTCGAGTGGACATACATGGTAATGTTCAAGTTTCACTGTTGACAGCAAAAACAAGAGTAGCACCAATTAAACAGGTCAGCATTCCACGCCTAGAGTTGTGTGCAGCTGTGCTCTTGACTCGATTATTAGTCGAAATAATGGAGGTTTTGAATATTCCGAAACAAAATGTCAAGGCATGGACTGATTCCACTGTAGTACTTGCTTGGCTAAATAGTTACCCGAGCAGATGGAAAATATTCGTTGGTAATCGTGTGTCTGAAATACTAACATCTCTTGATTCCACGGAATGATTCCATATATCAACGAAGGATAATCTAGCAGATAGCGCATCTAGAGGCATTTTACCTTCGGTATTGTCAGATCTCAAAATCTGGTTAGAGGGGCCGCAGTTTTTAAGAAATACTTTACGCCATCGAAGAGCAGTCTCAGCTCCTGGAAAATTCGTCAGTCATGCTACAAAGCGACAACAAGACCGTTGTGTCTTATATCAGAAAGGAGGGCGGCTCAAGATCGTCCAACCTCATGCACATAACGAAAAAGCTATTTGCCTTCCTCGACAAGTCACATATTCATGTGATCCCTCATCACATATCTGGAAAGATGAACTGCGAAGCAGATCGCTTGTCGCGCTGTCAAGCACCCCCAGAGTGGCATTTATTACCCCAAGTGACAGCAGTAATCTTAAAAAAATGGGGAACACCTACTGTAGATCTGATGCCATCCAGGTCAGCCCACGTAGTTCCACGGTATGTCAGTCTCGATTTGACCGACAGAAACGCCTATTACCACGATGGTATACCTATTCAGTCAGGAATGGAACTTCCCTCTTGCGTGGATCTTTCCACCCCCATTTTTAATACCGAAGGTTCTGTCTCATTTGAACACCGCGAAAGGAGTATTCCTAATTGTAGCTCCAGAGTGGGAGAAGGTATTCTGGATGCCAGACCTCAAGAATCGAGCCATTTCTCCCCCATTCACTATCCGGCGCCTTCATCGGGTACTAGTGGACACGTCGACCGGCCTGCCCCCACCACAAGTCCTCGAAATGACTCTACGAGTGTGGAGATGTGAGGCTGGACCACCAGCTTAACGGATTGAACCCCGAAACAAATAGGACTCCTAAAATCAGGTTGGTGCGATTCGTCTATTAAAACTTACCACCATGCTTGGTTAAATTAGTGTAAAATAAATAACGTTATTACACCTTATAGTCCTTCTGGATCAAACCTTGCAACATTTTTAGTAGACTTGTACCAAAAAAGTAAATTATCTTACCGAACTATTTTAGTATACAAGTCTGCTGTATCCACCTTATGTAACCCCGACTCATTTGAACGACTAAGATCTAATATTATTGTTAAAAAGGTGTTAAAATCAATAGCAGCTAAAAACCCTAAAGAAATTAGCAAGCCTCCTATCTGGGATACAGATGTACTTGTGACTTGGCTCCTAGGTAATTACCCAGATCAGAACAATTTCTACCAGTGCTTTCGAAGAGCAGCTGTCTTATTATTACTTTGTTCAGGGCGCAGAATCCATGACCTTACATTGTTAGCTGTGGACAGTAATCATTGTTTAATTTCAGATGATCACATCATTTTATGGCCTAAGTTCGGCGCGAAGACTGATAACTTGGATAACAGGCAGTCAGGTTGGCCTTTATCATCGAACGACAGTCAACGAGCAATTGATCCTGTATATTGGACAAAGAGAGTGATCGAGCTGTCATCGGAACGAAGATCCGTATGTAGAGTAAATAATTTATTTTTAACCGCCTGCGGCCTTCCGAAGGCTGCATCCCGGGCCGTGCTGGCGGGCTGGGTGCGACGCACCCTGGCCGACGCCGGCATTCACTCAAGCGCTGGCAGTATACGGCCTGCTGTTGCCTCTAAGCACTGAGGTAACTGGCGTTCCCAGGATACATTCATGAACCATTACTGTCGGGTGACGACCTCCTCAAGTCCAAACTAACGTAGTGTCTGCTATGTTCTCCCCCATAGCAAATTAAGACGTATCAGTATTTGTTATCATCTTAAATCATTGTTAAAAAAATCTTTATTATAGATTTTGTTAACTTTTGATATAAACACAAAACTAATTTATAAAAAATTATGTTCAATTGCAAACATTTGATTTATACTTACAAAATGATTTAAAACATTTTTGTTATCTTGTGAAGAATAATAAAGATTTTTACTCTGTAAGTAATAAAGTGTTGAAAGTTTATTTCGTAAAAAATGCCATAAGCATTTTATTTTCCCTACACATTACCTACCTCTATGTTTAAATTATACATAACAAATATTTAGATCTATATTTAGATACATATGTAAAGGTAGCGTAGAAGCACACATTATATTTTGTTGATGCGATGTCGTTGTCGTTGTAGAGGATGTTAATGTTGGAATCAAATGCTCTTGCTCTTCGTAAATTGTGTAATTAGTTATAAAAGTTTAGTACAAGTAGTAACCGACATTTTGCGTTTCGAATGGTTCGAGTCAGAGAGGGGATCAAATTATTGCACGTTCATAGGTGGCGCGGTGTTGCAATGCGAAAATATTGTAACTACTAAGTTTAATGCGACGGCTAAACATACCCCCGGCCTTGAAAGTACCCACTTTCAACCTATTTCAAAATTACGCGCAGGGAGATTATCACTTTGGGTCAAACAGGGGACAAATCTTAACAACTGCGCGTCGCACGATGCCCGAAGTCGTCTGGATATCAGCCACTCTGCATATGCCATCTTTCCCAGGAAAGGTCTTGACGATGCGCCCAAGATGCCACTTGAGAGGAGGCAGCCTGTCGTCCTTGATAACAACGAGCGTGTCAGGTTGAAGATCAGTGGTGTTCTTCCTCCATTTGGTTCTCGCCTGCAGCTCAGATATGTATTCTTTGGCCCATCGAGTCCAAAACTGTTGGCGGATTTGCTCCACTCGCTGGTAACGTGAGAGCCGATGCACAGGTTCGTCCTCAATGTCTTGAGTAAGAGGCGCAGTGAGTGGACGGCCAACCAAGAAATGACCTGGACTTAAAGGATTGAGGTCCTGTGGATCTGATGACATAGGGCTAATAGGACGAGAGTTTAGGATGGCCTCAACCTGTGTCAACACTGTGTTAAATTCCTCAAATGTCATATGTGAGTTTCCTATCACGCGACGCAAGTGGTACTTGCAGGACTTAATCCCAGCCTCCCATAACCCACCAAAATGACTTGAATAGGGAGGATTGAAGCGAAATTTAATGCTTTGGCTAGTAGCAAATTCAATTATTTGTGGCGAACAAGTAGATAAAAATTTAGAGAAGTCATTTGCTAGCCCCACAAAATTTTTACCGTTATCTGAAAATATTTCGATTGGTTTTCCACGTCTGGAAATAAATCGCTTTAAAGCCAATAAGTACGCATCCGTGGAGAGGTCGCTGACAGCTTCCAAGTGTATAGCACGCGTGACGAAACAAACAAACAAACAAACGTAACATTTTGTAACCCTAGAACCTCTACCTTTCCGATTAAGTATGGTCATTGGACCTGCGTAGTCCACTCCACATCGCAAAAATGGAAAAGTTGGAGTTACGCGCTCCTCAGGCAAATTACCCATTAGAGGATTAAGGGTTTTGCCTCTCAACCGTTTGCAAGTAACACAATCATGTACCACTGTCCTTGCGAGGTTCCTGCCGGCAATAGGCCACCAGATTTCTCGAATGTTGTATAAAAGGGCTTGCGGGCCCGAGTGCAATAATTGTTTATGCTCATGACGAAACAATAACAACGTAAAATGATGTTTTGACGAAAGCAAAATTGGATGTTTTTTGTCAAAACTGAAGTCAGGTGAGTCTCTAATACGACCGCCAACACGAATGATTTTTTCGTCATCAATAAACAAATTTAATTTTGACAAACTATGTTTATTAACTAGTGTCCCGTTATCCGATAACGACGTGTACTCATCTGGAAAGGATTCCAGTTGAGCCAGCCTCACCAAACTCATGTCAGCTTCTCTCAATTCGTCCACGGTGAGAACACCTACTCGCTTCGTTTTATTGCGCGCGTTATAAATAAAGCGGTGTACATACGCCATAGCACGTCTCATGCGAGCGAACTGAGAGAATCTAACGAACTGGAAAAAAGTAGAAGGCGGTACCTGTTCAGAAACAAGAGAATGCGTCACACTTGACTTCAATTCCGGCAGGCTATCCTGTGTATCATGTAATTGTGTTGGTAAGTCGGAACAGCTGAAACTAGGTTCACTAAGGAAAGCCGGGCCCTCCCACCATAATGATGATGAAGAAAGATTCTCCATGCTTACGCCGCGCGAAACCAGGTCAGCTGGGTTTTCTTTTCCACTTACGTGGCGCCACGGTAATTTGTCAACTCATGAATTTCAGCCGTTCTATTTTGGACAAATGTTTTTTGTAAATTAGGAGGCATGTGTAACCAGCCTAATACTATGGTCGAGTCGGTCCAAAATATAATGTTGTCTACATAACAGTGAAGCGATTTGTGTACTTTGTCGTATAGCCTGGCACCAAGTAAAGCTCCACACAATTCAAGCCTAGGTATGCTAACTGGCTTTATGGGTGCGACCTTGCCCTTAGAACATAACAGCCTAACCGTGATACCCTGATTTGTAACTGTGCGTACGTATATGCAAGCGCCATAAGCAGTTTGCGAGGCATCGGTAAAAATGTGTAGTTCTATACGTATAGCATCGCTAGCTATAGCCTGGCGTGGTATGCGGATAGTAGTGAGCGCCGATAAGCCATTCACAAAGCGACCCCATGCGCGCGCGACGTCACTCGGGACTTCGTCATCCCAATCTAATTGTATTAACCATAGTTGTTGTAATAAAACTTTAGCAATCATTATGGTTGGACTTAATAGGCCCAATGGATCGAAAATCTGTGACACATGCGATAAAATTGAGCGCTTAGTTATCTTAGAGGTGTCACATCTAAATTGAGTTTTAAAATGAAATTCGTCAGTAGCATGATATATACCTAAACCCAGCGTCTTACTTTGCACATTGTCGCCTAATGCTAAGTCTTTAGAGTCGCTAAATGATTGATCACATTCAAAATTAAAAACCCATTTCCGTAATGGAAAACCACCTGATTTTAAAACATCCTTAGTTTTCTCGCATAAGCTTAATAATTGTGCCTTATTGTCAAAACTCAAAATCATATCGTCGATGTAAAAATGATCATTAATTATTCGTTTAACATCAGGATCTATACAATCGAGTGCGAGCTGTTTTAAACACCTAACGCTAAGAAAAGGCGCGGACGCCGTCCCGTAGGTCACAGTGTTCAAGCGATAGATACCTATCGGTTCGGACGGATCGTCACGCCAGATGATCAGCTGTAGGTCGCGTTGTGACTCATGCACTAGGCACTGCCGGTACATCTTCTCGATGTCAGCGCATGCGGTATACCTATACTGCCGAAACCGTAACAATATAGCAACAAGGTCACTCTGAAGAGGTGGTCCTACAAGCTGAAGGTCGTTCAAAGATTTCCCACTAGTGGTCGTTGCGCTGGCATCGAAAACAGCGCGCAACTTGGTGGTAGTGCTATGTTCACGAAACACGCCATGGTGAGGCATAAAATAGTGCGGTGCCCCATAAGAATACACGCGTGTCATGTGACCTAGGTTTATGTATTCATGAATAAAATCTGCGTATAATTTTTTATAGTCAGGGTTGCGATCTAGGCGCTTTTCCAAAGCTAAGAAGCGACGTTCAGCTTGAGGAAATGATTCACCTAACTTATCAGGAGATTCTTTAAAAGGAATACGTACGCAGAACCTTCCGTCACTTTCACGCGTAGTAGTTGTCACGAAATGTACCTCGCACGCGTGCTCCTCATCGCTGAGCATCTTACTAGTTCTGGGAAATTCCTCCAACTCCCAAAATCGGCGTAGTTGCGCGTCAATACCGTCAATCGAATGGCTGAAATTGCAGAGAACAGACCTAGTGTTATAGCGCGTATGTATGGGGCCTGACACAATCCAACCCAACATTGTGTTATGTAAAAAGGGTCCGTTTGGCAACCTCATTTTACCATCGCATAATAATTCCCAGAATATATCTGCACCCAGTAGAAGGTCGATATTTTGAGATTCTAAATATTGCGGATCTGCCAGCTGTATGTTGTTAGGAATCCTAAACTGGTGTGCGTTATGTTTACATGCAGCTGGTAATGTAGATGTGATATTAGGCAAAACAAAACATCGTATTTGTTTTGTAAAGTCTTTTATGCGCGACCTTATCTCGACATCACATATTTGCGTAGATTGTGTGATCGAGTTGCCTATCCCTCGAATTTCGTATGTGGACTGTAGTATGTTAGCGTTTAATGTATCGCATAATTGTTTTGTGATAAAGCAATGTTGGCTACCACTATCGAGGAGTGCGCGCGCGAGGTGATAATTGTTGTGTGCATCGGCAACCTCGACTAAAGCAGTGGATAATACCACAGCTCGCACGCGTTCGGATTGATTAGAGTGACATAATGCGTTATCAATGTGTGCATTGTTTACCTGGGACACCTGAGAGAAAGGTATTTGCATGGGGATGGTGTCCGCGGGCACTGCCAGGGGCGCGGGGGACGCGCATCCAGCACGGGCCGTGGCGTTGGTCGCGTGGAGGGACACGGCTTGATCAGTGTTGAACGAGTCGTTGTGAATTAATGTGTTATGTTTTTTATTACACCTCCGACACGGGCCGAATTTACATGTCCCTAGCGTATGTCCTGAGCGTAAACAGTTTTCACACAATTTATGTTTCGATATTAGTTTTAGTTTAGTGTCTAAATCAGAGTCCAGAAAGCTTTGACATGCATATAGTGGGTGATCAGCATTACACATAAGGCAATTCCTGTTACGTTGTTGCGGCTTATTGGTGGAAACATTGCAGTGTACCTTGTTGTTTTGTGATGCGAAATTTTGTTTTTTATTTTCCTGGTTGAACTTGTTGCTAGGACTATGGGATACAAGCAATGTTTCCAGCATGTCAGCACGTTCCTTTAAGAATTTAATTAGGTCGTCTACCTTTAGGCTTTTCTTAGACTCAGATTGATTTAGACTAGTGCCTTTATATTGCTCCCACTCCCGCTCAGTGGTCTCATCTAACTTAGAGGTTATTATGTAAATCACTAAAGTATCCCAGTGTTCTGTAGGTTCCCCTAATATTTTTAATGCACGTAAATTCTTTAGGATTGTGTCTATGAGCCGCCTTAGTGTATGTGGTGACTCCTTAGATATTTTGGCAATAGAAAACAGTGATTTTACATGATTGTGCACCAACAAGCGATTGTTATTGTATCTATTAAGCAGTAGTTCCCAGGCCACAGAATAGTTAGCTGCTGAGAACTCCAGGGAATCTATAACGAGTTCTGCACTTCCCTTCAATGAAGACTTGAGGTAGTGGAACTTTTGAATGTTAGAAATTTCTTTAGAACTATGTACTAGGGACACAAAAGTATCTCGAAACTCAAGCCAATGTTCATACACACCGTCAAACGTAGGCATATTGATAGTTGGCAATTTAATAGATTGTAACCGGCTACTACACACATCAGAAGACTCAGCGACCTCCGCATAGGAGTTCAAGATACACTCAGCTCGAGCCAGCACACTGCAATAACCATCCTCAAACTGTTCTCGCTGTGTTAACTGTTGTTCTAAATCTGCATCAGAGGCAGCCTTTTCGATTTGAGTTTGAAGATGGTTAAACTCAGTGAGCAAGCTTTCAGCGCCTTTCATGCGTAACTTCAAATCGATACGTTTTTGGGTAGGTAGTTCTTGATTTAATAAATTATTAACGTAATTTGAAAGCCTAGTTAATCTACCTTTTAATATTCCCCGTGATTTGACTAAATCCCTGAGGAGATCGTCGTCATTTTGTCCAGTAAGAGCCAGTTTAAAAGGCGATTTATCTGACGTCATTATGGTGAGTTATGGGAGTGACTTACGGTTTAATCCTGGCGTTGGAGATCAAATAGTACCAGCTGCGTCACAAAGTTGATAACAAATGTTGAACAGAGCACTGAAATGCGTAAAAAACACAATATTAACACAAATGAAGCCGGGAAGGTTGGTTAGGGAAAGATTGGCTGGCCGTACCAAATAGCGCTTCGTTTGCAGCAGTAATCTTTCCAATCGCCTTAACACTGCACCTTTCCTCGGTATTTGTCCTCTTAGCTCGCTTCTTTAGGCTATTTTTTCCTTTGCGACTAGAAAAGCCCATGCGGAGTCCAAAGGTCGTCCAGCCCTTTCTGCGGGTTATTTGGCTTAGAAGGTCCACACGATGTTGATGCGATGTCGTTGTCGTTGTAGAGGATGTTAATGTTGGAATCAAATGCTCTTGCTCTTCGTAAATTGTGTAATTAGTTATAAAAGTTTAGTACAAGTAGTAACCGACATTTTGCGTTTCGAATGGTTCGAGTCAGAGAGGGGATCAAATTATTGCACGTTCATAGGTGGCGCGGTGTTGCAATGCGAAAATATTGTAACTACTAAGTTTAATGCGACGGCTAAACATATTTTTATTGTTAACTGAAATACATCCTCCACTAGGCGATAACAAACACGTCTCACTATATAGGCTTCGAATGACGGTACAGTGAGTTAATATACGCCTTTTACTCCTGCCTGGTGTAAGTTCGAATACAATGACTCCAAGAATGGGTCTTACAAAAAACGAACACTTTCGCCACCTGGTGGAGGAGCAGGGAACTAACAAAAAAGGAGGGAAAAATCGTGTAAAACTGACGTATGTGCGCCATAGATAAGGAAAATAGGGTTGCTATTCTCACTATATTGGCTTCGAATGAGGTAAGTAGGTAATAAGCGTTTTATTGGTAGTTAAAACGCGTATATTAAGCCCGATGTTAGTGATGTTGTTCTAGAACAAATGAAGCAAAACTTTCTATTCACTCTAAATAAAACTGAGGAAGAAAGACTACAAATTGAAAGGCAAACAATTTTGCAGAGCGAGTCAAGCGCATGGCTCGAACTCCGGCGTTCTTCGTTAACGGCTTCGAACTTCGGAAAAGTTATAATAATGAGGCCAGATTCTAGTTGTGCTAGTATAGTTAAGCAATTGTTCTAATATATAAATTAATATCGATGCTGTGCCTTTGCTGCACGGAAGAGACTATGAGAAAAGAGCTCTAGATCAACTATCTCAGCAAAGAGTTGAAATCAGACAAAAAAAAAACAATAAATTTTTGGGGCTCCCCATACTTAGTACTAAAACTCAAAAACATTTTTTTTTATCAAACCCATACGTGTAGGGTATCTATGGATAGGTATTCAAAAATGATATTGAGTTTTCTAATATCTTTTTTTTTCTAAACTGAATAGTTTGCGCGAGAGACACTTCCAAAGTGGTAAAATGTGTCCGGGGCTCCCCTGTAACTTCTAAAATAAGAGAATAATAAAACTAAAAAAAAATATATGATGTACATTACTATGCAAACTTCCACCGAAAATTAGTTTGAACGAGATCTAGTAAGTAGTTTTTTTTAATACGTCATAAATAGTAAACCGCAATTTACCTTTTATTACTCAACTCAAATATTATTATAAATTATGTTACTTGCTGCTACGGAACCCTTAATGGGAGAGTCCGACTCGCACTTGGCCGCTTTTTTGGGTAAAAGACAAGTCAATCGTCAATCATCAGGTAAAAGAAAAGACAATTTTGCTGGTCAATAAAAACCATAACTGGTATTACCAGGTTCAAGGTCAGTTACACGTAACCCGCCGAAGAAAATGTTTATTTGGGGTATCTGGTGGAATATAAAGTATTGGGAAGAAAACGAGTACATCCTAGTATGACGCTAATCCGATAGATGTCACTTTTAGATGTTACTTTAAAATTCAGCGTAGTTCAGCAATGTTTCGCTAGGTAGCGTTTAAAAACAAATGGTTCGTTATACCGTAATTCGAAGGAGGTGAGGATGTAAAGTTGGGTGACAAGAAGCCGAAACGCTCAAGGTCATTGAAATAGGGAATAGCAATAGCCTTAAGGTGGAACGTCAAAGACATTTTTACACAAATTTGTTTTGTCGGCAAGCAAAACCCGGCACTCGCAATAAAATCACGGCCTAACAACGTCTAAGTATCATCACCCGGGAATACAACAATTCAGTATCAAAGCATCGTCCAGATATGACAATAGGTACGGTCGCGGTTAACACAACCCTTGAAATACGCGACCTATCTGCGAGGCCAATATTACGCTCTACATTGTGAAATTGTACCCCGGCCTCCACCAGAATTGAATACAACCTAGAGCTAGCGACACTGTAGACCCAGTATCAACATCGCGATACCCTCTTTGCCTAAAACACTTACCATCGGTGGCGTCACTGATGTACCGTCAGACCATAGACGATGGTCAGACGTAAAAACATTAAAATCAGACAGTTTTGCGGTCGCGCGTTTCGCGGTACAATTTTCGCACTTTGACCTTACGGCCCCTGGTTTACCACACCCGGTATCGCACTATTGTTGTTCACGGCACAGATTAATATATGTCTAAAGAGTTCACGGCCCCGTTCGGAAAACAGAATATTGTTGACTGTAGGCATGTTTAAAAACGGACTGTTGCTAACCGAGACGCGATAAAGCAAATATTAAATTAAAAACAAAAAATGGCTTCACTTCTGAACCACATCTAGTTGCAGATCTATTTAATGACTACTTTGCATCGATCGGAGAGCGAACTGTCTCACAGGCCGGCGCAGGCGGTGACGCATCAGGGCCCCGCGGCCGCCCCGTGCTCTGCCCCACCGAGAACTCAATGTTCCTCAGCCCGGTAGGCTGCAAGGAAGTAAACAAAATCATAAAAAAAACAAACGGAGCTTTGGTATAGATGAACTACCGCCTATCTTGTTTAGACACTGTGCAGATGCATTAACACCACCTTTTTGTTCACTTATTAACCAATCATTTGAAGAAGGTATTTTTCCTACTATTCTAAAAAAAAAACATTTTGTAACCAATTTAAAAAAAAAAAGAAAAAACAGAGCCAAGTAATTATCGGCCCATAGCCCTTCTACCCACCGCTTCAAAACATTTCGAAAAGGCAATGTGTGACTGCGTCTATAATTTTTGTGAAAAATTTAATGTCTTCAACGAAAACCAAAACGAGTTTCGCAAAAACCGGTCTACTACCCTAGCAATATTTAAAATAAATTTTCAAAAAACAAAAATTATGACTTCACCCATATCAGAAAAAGGCAATAAATATAAACTTCACTTACAACGGTATTAAATTGGAATCGGCCAACACATTCACATTGCTTGGCGTAGAAATAGATACCCACTTAAACTGGAAAGCACACGTCCAGAAAATAAAATCAAAACTATCTAGCTATGCGTATGCACTTTATGAAGTGAAAAAGACAACTGACCTTGAAGCGGCACTCAGTACTTACTATGCCTACGCAAACGCATGGCCACTGGCATGGCTAAGCTACGGTCTCATTCTATGGGGAAATAGTGCCGACGCATCTACCCTTTTCATTCTCCAGAAAAAACTTATTAGAATCTTAGCCTATAGGTTTTCAAAGGTTTAACATACTTTCCCTGCCATGTATGTACATTCTAGAAATGTGTAAATTTGTTAGGAAAGACCCAAACTTATATCAAAACCGCGCTAATCTACATTACTCGCTAAGATATAAAAATAAATTGATTCTACCTACTGTCCGTCTAAAGCTTCATTCTTCCAGCCCATACGTTATGTCCATACGAATTTATAACATATTGCTGGAGTTTATGAAAAATGAAGTACCTAAATGATTTAAAATTTATAAAACAACTAGCTTTTGCCCGCGACTTCGTCTGCGTGGTCTTTATGGGTATGAAAAATAGATGTTGGCCGATTCTCAGACCTACTCAATATGCTCACAAAATTTCATGAGAATCGGTCAAGCCGTTTCGGAGGAGTACGGGAACGAACATTGTGACACGAGAATTTTATATATAAGATTAAAATTAATGTTAATAAAAAAATGTTATTACACAATAAACGAATAAGTACTTAAATGACAATAATCTAAAACAATAAATGAAATCCAAAGATAAATAAATATTTAAATGCCTAAAAATACTATTTATTTCTTTTGTTATTTAATATATTATTTAATAATTATCATATGATCTCTTAATGTATTTTAATTCTTTACAACTTCTTAAAATAAACAAATTGATCTAATTATGCATGGCGTCATCCTCTCTGCCCACAATACCTATCTTATTGTTGTGCCCTACAGGGTCTATAATGATCTGTTTTATGTATCTAATTATAACACCTGTGAAACATTATAGAATGCAATAAATATATTGAATTGAAAAAAAAATCAAAATTTCGGCCCCTGTAGACCCCACATGCCATACCAAGAAAACGTCAGCAGTATACAACTTTAAAGTTATGATTTTCAACAAACCACATCAATGTCTCGCTCTAAGTGAAAGAAAAAGCAACGCTATTGCCGACGCATTACTTTAGAACCAATTTGATTACCGAAAGGTTATTATGTCAACCCTAAAAGATAGCCTTATGTCACGGACTTTTTTTAGAACTTTTCAATAGGAATAATTCCGTCATAGGTATATGATTTGAAAATGAAAATGAAAAATGAAAAAATATTTATTTGTTAACAAAGACACTTTAAAATAGCATAGAGGTAGACTCTTTCTTTTAAGTGCATAGCACCTGTTTTACCTGATTTTGGTGTAACTTTCACCGTTTACCCAGCGCACGCGACAAAAGCTTTCAAAAGGATTTTTTTTCCTGTTTTTGCCACATTTTTAGGGTTCCGTAGCCAAATGGCAAAAAACGGAACCCTTATAGATTCGTCATGTCTGTCTGTCTGTCCGTCCGTCCGTATGTCACAGCCACTTTTTTCCGAAACTATAAGAACTATACTGTTGAAACTTGGTAAGTAGATGCATTCTGTGAACCGCATTAAGATTTTCACAAAAAAATAGAAAAATAATAATACATTTTGGGGGCTCCCCATACTTTGAACTAAAACTCAAAATTTTTTTTTTCGTCAAACCCATACGTCCTATCAAGACCTATCCATTGATACCCCACGTATCAATGGATAGGTCTTTAAAATAAATGATATTGAGGTTTCTAATATAATTTTTTTCTAAACTGAATAGTTTGCGTGTGAGACGCTTCCAAAGTGGTAAAATGTGTGTACCCCCCCCTGTAACTTCTAAAATAAGAGAATGATAAATCTAAAAAAAATATATAATGTACATTACCATAAAAACTACCAGCGAAAATTGGTTTGAACGAGATCAAGTAATTAGTTTTTTTTTAATACGTCATAAATCGTAAACCGCAAGGTACCTTTCGTAATGTTTTGAATTTCATTTTGCAATAAAAATACCATAACTAAGACTCGATTGTCGTGATGGGTGAACATTATATAGGTACCTACAGGTTTATACGGAACCCTCGGTGGGCTAGTCCAACTCGCACTTGGCCGCTTTTTATTCATACTCCGCTCCTATTAGTCGTAGCGTGATATAAAACCTTAAACCTTCTTCGATAAATGGACTATCCAACACAAAAATATTTTTTCAATTCGAACCAGTAGTTTCCGAGATTCGCGCGTTCAACCAAACAAACAAACTCTTTAGCTTTATAATGATAGTGTAGATGAAAATATATTTAAGATCCTCTCAAGAACCGCTTTCATTTGATATGCCAAGGTTCAGTTTACAAAACTTTTTTTAAAACCTAATTTGGCCTAAAACCCCCATATTAAAAGTTTGTTTGTTTACGTTACCCGTCCATGTCCACAGGAATTCATTGTGTGTGTGAACTTAATCGGTCCAGTAGGTTCGGAACAACTCGTCTAGAACGTAATTTTCATAACATTTATTCATCATCATTATTAATCTAATCACATAATTCAAAACAATACTAGTTTTTTCTATGGTGTTTACAGAGAAACGTTTCTACTTAATAACCAGAAGCCCGCCATCTTCTCCACTCGTGCCGTGCTCGTGGTCCGAGTCGGTAGTTAGGTAAATAGATACGTAACTATATTTTATTGCGCTTCTGAGGCTTCTGGTAGCTTGAGTCGTCAATACACATCGTTGTCCCGCGTAGTGACTGCTGCGGTCGCGTGGACGGTGTGGAACTGAGTCGTGTGAACTTTGTCGGCCGGGGTTCGGGCTACCGGTATCCGCTCCACGACACGTCTCGCCGAAGGCAAAAAACAAGGTGCGTCTAAATACGACTAATTTTATTCATCAGTTAGTATCTCTATGTCCAGCAGTGCGTGATATTACTGGGTCAAGACAAGACAAAAGAGTATTTACATTAAGTAATTCTCATAATTAAGTTAGCCTGTCATCGACCGCCGCTGTACATTATCAAAGTCAAAGTCAAAAATCATTTATTCAGTTTAGGACAGTAAACTGCCACTTATGAACGTCAATAATAACATTATTGGGCTCTACTAGCGCTTCGAGAGAAGACACAGACAATCTGGCAAGTGCTGAGAAGAAAAGCTGGAACAAACTCATACCTGCCCGCCTGGCATGAACAGGATAATAGCGATTTATCGTAACCAATTGTATTTTTTTAAAAATATGATAGATATTGCCGCCATGTTGAATTTTTTATCGCAACAGCGATCATAACATGTGACGACATCGGCACGCCGATTCAACATGGCGGCTATATCTATCATTTTAACTGTTGGTATCGATGAATCGCTTTATCATATCGTGTTTTGATAGTCATGCTAGGGGGGCTGAACTCACCGATGCTTTCTAACACCACCGTGTATAGATCAACAGCCAACACCCGCCCTAAGCACTTTAAGTATTACACACCCGTCTTTAATTTCGGCTGACACACACATGTGCCTGGCCGTTTTTCCCCTATCCACCCTAAGGACGACGGCCCAAGCCGAGGTCCGAGCCTAGAGGCGCCCTTGAGGCCCGAGTCCGACTCACTCCCAGATCGGGCCCGCTAGAAAGGAGCCCGACAGCGGTCCGGCCTGTTTCGACAGTCTCTCTCGATCCCGTCGGCGCCACCACTAGCGGCTTAACCGCTTGGTAGGGTTCCTTATGCACTCGACACTGACCCGACCACGACCATACTTTATCGGGCTAAACTGAACATATGGAAACAATCTTGTACTGCAACAGAGCTGAGCTGTAACTAAAAATGTTGTTGTTGTGAGCTGTAACTTTAGCACACGTTCTCCTGTCAATACAACCCCGTCCTTTAAAATAATATTTGAGGATTTCTATGACCTCTTTTGGATTTTATATAGTTCCAAAAAGATTTGAGATCCTCCGCTAAATGTTTTTTAATCCCTACGTCGCTCGTGGCACAGTCCTATCATTTTTTTAACCCTAGCCCTACACAATGAAAATAATCCGTAATCGGCTTCTAATTTACTAGCTTTGTATCGTTTAATTGCTTTGTATTTTATTTCTCGAATTAGTTCGGCTGTATACCACTAAAGATAAACATACCTTGAGTCCCCCTGTCTACCCCTTGTTATTGGAACAATTCCATTAATATTGTCATAGAAAAACTGTAAACTAGAATCTAAATTTTCCATTTCATGTATCGGAGACCAATCAATGGAGGCCAATGATGAATATAATGGCGGAAAGTTAGCTTTGGTAAAGTTCCATTTCGGATGTTTATATTGTGTATTCGTACCATCGAGTATATATATTATATCCTCGATGATTTGTACTTACCGGGCTTCCCGCGGCTCGGCCGACACCGACACCGCTACCTCGAGCTGTGGATGATACGCATCCACCGACACCAACGCCTCGCCAGCGATGGAGACTTCAACCGACTTATATTATTCGAGTATTCGCGTTATAAGCTAAAATATACATTATACACTGGTATGGCATGCGCCTGAAACGGTGACCATTGTACCACTTGCATAAAGCGGCTTGAGCATGCATGAAAAATGTTTTTTTTTTCCAACCTGTTCAATCCCACTGCTGGGCAAAGATCTCCCCCAGACTTCCATCGATCTCTATCTATCGCCAATGATTCCCAATCCCTCGTTAGGTTAACCAAGACGTCACACCATCTTTTTTTGGGTCTACCTCTTCGGCGACCGCCGTCTATAGGTACCCATCGGGTGACGATTTGGACCCACCTGTCCGGATGCAATGTGAAGAAAATGTAAGCATACCACCCTATGTATGGCAGGCTGGTCGCCTAATTAATTTATTTAAACTGGGTGCCTGTTCATTTTGGAGCACAATACCAAACTTACTAAAGCACATAGTAAACAAATGCTCGCTTAGTACTGCATTTGGCTGGAGTCACCATTTCAGTCGGTCCTTTCGGTCTAGTGGTTCATTAAATTCTAATTTCTACCTATCAAACATTCTCTGAATAAGTTAGCAATCCAATTATCGTGACCTCAACTTTATATGAAACTCTATAGGGATGAGAGTTCAAGCAGTATCTGCCGCCTGCGACTTTACTGTCTGCTACTGTCTTGTAAGTTTAAAAAGTTAATAAGTCTTGAAACCTAAGTTCGCGTTTCTGTTAGACTTCACAATAACATGACAGTACTTATCGCCATATCAATAGCAGCGTAGTGAAACATTCGTTTAATGGACCAGTGAGATCACCAAGTTAGCAGTTGCTATCCATTTATCGTGAACTCTACTTTATATAAAACTCTATAGGGATGCGAGTTCAAGTAGTATCTCTTGTCATACTTAATCAATAACCATTTGATGGACCCCAGATTTTAAGTCAGACTTTTTACTTTCAAGCAGTAAAACTAATTTAAAATCGGCTCAGTAGTTCCGAATCTATAGGTTACATAAATATATTACATACATATTTACATCAATTGTAAAAACTGTATTTTTGTACTCCATCAACCTTAAATATGAAATGAAATGAATGAAATGAAATTGTTTATTTCGGACACATATGATATCCATATAAGTTGTTAGTATGACTTAATAGCTATGTTAGTAATTATAATATACATATATTACATGTATATCCTATCCTATCCTTGCACATTGGGTTTTACGTGGATTGCCACCCAATGTGCAAGGATAGGGCCATCAGGTTTGCTAGCAATTACCTTCAGGAGAGTGTTGGTGCTGCCCCGCACTCTGCCCCACAGAGAGGCCACACGTTTGCGTAGCACGGCGTGAAAGCCTTCGGTGCGGCAGTTGGCGAACATCCCCGAGGCACTACAGCGCCAGGGCAACCCCAACAGCCCCCTGAAGGCGTTGTTGTACTGGACACGCAGCGCACTGAAGGCTTTTTTGGTGTAGTTGCTCCATAGGTTACAAGTGTACAATGTCTGGCAATATGTTTTGAATATTGTAATTTTCACCTCTCGAGAACAGCGTGCAAACCTGCGAGATAGCATATTACCCCTCACCAACAGTGGCCTGCGTTCCCTCTCCATATTTATCTCTGAGGTCGTCTGTGACCCAGTGACCCAGATATTTAAATTGCTTGACGGTTCGTAGAGGAGTACCGTTTAGTGTTAAAGGCGGAATCGAGTAAGTTTTTGTCCCTGATTTAAAAACAAGTATCTCACTCTTCTTAGCATTATATTTGAGTCCATGGGCCCCAGCATACCTTTCACATATTGATAGCAATATTTTTAATGCATTGACTGATGGGCACAGCAGTACCATGTCATCGGCGTAGCTGATATTATTGAAGAAACAGCCATCGACCGAACAACCGTCTCCGGCACTGCTGAGCCCCTCAATCAACCCATTTACATATATATTAAATAGCGTGGGTGAGGTTAAACCTCCTTGTCTTAAACCACATTTTAACTTATAAACCATTGAGTGCTCCCCTGCCCATTTAACCATGTTTGACTGATTGTCATACCAATATTTAAACATATTAGTAATTTCAGCTGGTAAAGTGCTGGTATACAATTTATTCCATAACCTATCATAGGGAACTAGGTCAAATGCCTTCGACAAGTCCAGGAAACATGCATAAACTGGTGTGTTCCTGACAGTATAGTACCGAACAGTTTGCTTAAGGCATAGGATTGCAGATTCGGTTGAAAGCCCCGGTCGAAAACCGAACTGGGCATCATGCAGTTTTACATGCTGGTTTAAATGTTTATTAAGCACACTGTCCAGCACTTTAGCTAAAGTAGTAGCCAAAGAAATAGGTCTATAGTTAGACTTGTCGGAGGCATCGCCCGTCTTGCATTTTACAATAGGCACTACAATAGTCCTCATGAGGTCATTTGGTAAGTAGTTATGTCGGATACAGAAGGTGTAAAACATTGCAAGAACCCTTGGCAGGTGAACCCCCGCGTATTGCAGGTGCTCGATGCTAAGTCCATCGTGTCCGGGTGACTTGCCTCTAGTCATTTGTCTGATAATCTTAGAGATTTCAGCTGCAGATACTCTTATTAAACTGTCACACACACGCCCCTCAGCCTCGAGCACCGGCGCACCAGGGTCCACCGGCAAGGGCTCCACTTTGAAATGATTCATGAAGAGGTCAGCGACATCACTGGGCTTACTGACACCTTCAACACTAGCTGGTAGGCTAACCTTTGGGTTTAGTTTATTGGTCGATTTCCAAAACTGTACAAAATTTTTAGACTTGTGGTGTGAGGCAATTATGTCCATCTTTATTTGGTCCTTATGATTTTGACAGAATTTAAGTTTGGATTTAAATTGTTTTCTGACTTAGGTTTACCATATAAACACCACTCCTGAAAACAAAGCCTAGCTATCCGATGAGCCCCCTGCACGTGCTTATTCCAACCCGTAACATAGCCGCCCCTCCTGACTTGTCTACTTTCACAACTAGCGATAGAGGCCTCACTTAGAATTGTTACAATTGAGTTATACAATTTGTCAATAACTTTTCTATGGTTTATATCATTACATAAACGATCACAACAACAGCTTAATTCTCTGGGAAAGTTAATATCTCTAAGTTTAGTATTACACTTATTAGAATATTTATTTATCTGTGCCTGGTCCCTTTCTCCCCATACCACTCCATTCATTATATTCCTGTTACTGTCCACACTAGGTGTAATTAAATTTTTGGGTACACTCTTTTGCAAATTACAAACCACTTCTACAGGTATATGGTCCGACCAATACACATCATAACGTATGCTAACATTCTCAACTGAATGCTTGGCTGAAACTGTAGTCACGCAGTGGTCAAGCCACCGCCTGCATCCGTGGCTATCACTCACATAGGTATACGAGTCCACGGGCAGTAATTCAGTGTCTACTATACAAAGTTGTTGTTCAATACAAAAACTTATTAATTCATTATAGAAAGGCATGTCAATGTGCGCATTAAAATATATGACCTAGGAAGTATTTTTTCTCTTTTTAAATCAATTTGCAGAAAACATATTTTCACATTTTACATCTACTCTATGGGTTTTGTGCTGACGTCATATGCATGCCCTATGAATGACACTCCGGGGAAGAATACGAATCGAATGAAAATCAGTCAAGCCGTTAAGGCTACAGGAGGTGACAATGGAACAGACATACAAACATACATACATTCACTCGAAAAACATTACCCTCCTTCTGTGTCAGTCGGGTAAAAAGAAAAGTCCTAACTCACTCATTCATTCACGGACTGACTTATCAACGCCCAGCCCAAACCCTTGGATCTATGATTAATAATTGGATTGGATAGTGATGATACTTTGCAAAGAGGTTTATTTAATAACATAGACAAGGAATAAAAACGGATTTTTGGAAATTTAATAATGTAAAAATGTCGAATACAGTTTGTATAATAAAAATATAATACTTCTTTAAGATACTCGCACGCACTTATTTTATAGGTAAAATAAAATCGCCATCGTGAACTGAACTTCTACAACTTCTACAACTGAATTCAAGTTAAAATCTTTCTGAGGCTCATTTGGGCGAGGTGATCTTTTTTTTTTGGCCAGTCTTGTACTTATTCGACTTCGAGCACCCTTATATTGGACCTTGACGCCATGACAATATCTTTAAAATCTTGAAAGTCATATATCGTCGCCGTAGAACGAAAAGTCACCAAGTAGGTCGAAACGTGTTTCGAGTTATGAAGGTTTAAAGTTTTATAAAACAAAAAAAAACATTACTTGGTTTTGGTACGAAATAATTCTAATTTTATAGTTTTGTATCTTAGAAAATAGACAAGGGCATAATGTGATGTTATTATTTTTAATAAATTACGTATAATTATTGGAATAATGTCAAAATACTAACTTAATTATTTTTCGCCCTCAAATCCTGTACCAAGATTTTAGGTTATAGAGTTTTAGTGACTTTTTACCTGTATCTAGGACCATTGTTAAAAAGAGTAACTCTAATTAGGTAGAATATTACTTGTATAAGAAGTTCAATAGATCAATTTCAACTCTCTTATTTACACTGTTTTTTATATAATAGGTATTGGATAAAAACAAGGCAATGATATGCGGAAAACAAATGCGTTACTTATTATTAGTTTATTAAAAAAAACACAAAGAAACACAATTTATGACAAAAAATTGTCTATAACTAAATTAATCCGACTCTTCACTTTCATCGTTGATATCAGTGTCCAATGCCCTATCTTGAACGTCATTGCTGGTCGGTAGAGACTCATACCATGAGTGTAGTTCTTTGGGTATGATGCCCTTGTGAAAGAGACCAATAAGGTCTCTTTTCTTAGCCTCTGAAATCGGAAGTGGAGCAGAATAAGCCATTAGAATAGCATACATACGCTTTTAATTGAGCTATTAAATCGCTTTTTCTTGTTCTAGGAACCACTTTTTCTTCTTTTTTAAATACGTCAAACTCAGAGTACGGGCCATCGTGAGTGTAACGAAAATTAACTATGCCTGCAAATTGCTTTTCAAACCTAAGACATTTGATTTTCACCCACATAATTTTCTTTCCGTCTATATCCTTACTTGTATTACTGACAAAATTTTCATTTAGAGCCTTCACATCAAGCATTTCATTATGAGTAAGTTCTTTTACTATATAAGGAGATGCTGTTTCCCGATGTCTCTTTGAGCGTGCGCGATACATGATTGACTTCCAGTCAATCAATGAGTAAACTGGCATGTCTTTGCTCTTTTTCTATGGCGCTGTGCATGGAGTCAACCTCCATGTGCGTGTGACCACTTTCCAGGTATTTTTGCTCAAAAACGTCCAAATGTAAATCGGGTCTTTGGATCAGATGAACCAAAAAGGCAGTTATAAATTAGTTTCGATTTTGCCCTGCACAAGTGTCACTATAAATACAAATTTATTTAACAGTAGATGGCACCTGATTGATCCACCAGTTTAAAGCACTGGCAATTTCAACACTTCCTCTTTTGCCATTAACTTCGTTCCACGTTATACAATAGGCTTCATTAGGAGGCTTTGCTGTATGAATCCTGTAGTTCTGGACATTGAGTTTCCTTGTGTAGTATAGAATGCCGACACCACAAACAGGTATATGTCAGCAGTCAGCACAAGATAGGTTTCGTCTGTAATAGACCGTTCCTTATCACGTTCTTTGGCAGTTTGTGCCGCGATTTTTCTCTCAATATGGGCATCATATACTTCTTTGAGATTATCTGGCCGATCTGCATTATCGAACCGTGTACATTTCATGCAGAGATCCTTTTTTGGAGTGAAAAATGACAAGTTAAATTCAGATCCAAATATCCTTTTATAAACATAAAAAGAACACGAACACCCACGTCGAAGCTCTTTGATATTTCATGATTAGAAAGTTCTCCCTGAAAGTAATGAATACAAATAGAACAAGGCAAAAAAAGCAATAAATACGGTGCATTAGTAATTAGTGGCTTATAAAACTAGTAGTTGCCAACAGTCCCGATACAAAAGCTAATACAATTTTTAAAAAATGGTTATACTCTTAAGTTCTCTTAAGTAGTAATTATGCATGTGCCAAGGGTCATAAGGTCAGTATTTTTAGGTTTTGTATAGCATTTCAAGTCAATTAGTAGGTGATGAAGAGGTGCAAGCCAGTGACATTATAAACGTAAGTAAAGTAAGTATACGTTAGCAAAAAAAGAAACTGTGTTCAGTAGTAATTTACAATACTTTTTACACTTCCTAACGTTACTGACTGTACCTTGATACGTCATGTTATTTGGAAATCTTTTGTTTTTAATGTGCCTAATGTAAAAAGGATTCTTAAATGAATATCACTTCACACTTCAATATATCAAAGAACAGCAAGCACACACACAATCATACACTTCAAGCTAGCAAGTACTCAGTGTCACAACAACCAAAATAAATAGTAGAACACATCATGAGCTATCAAAAAGGCAACCCACTGAGTGATAAAATAAAATAAAAAGTGGTAAGTAGCAGTAGGTATAAATAATTGCATAAGTAGAAAGAAGAATAAAAGTCACCAACGCGTGTTCCCCAACGGCCACCGAACCCAGATAGAAGAGCAAAACTAACCAAGTCGCGCGCAAATATCACTTACGTATCGTAGCTCTACAAATTTTAGATTGAAATATTCACCAAAAGGATTTAGTGAATATTCGAAACAAATTTCGGTGGCTGTAGCATTAGGATAGAACTTATTAAAAAAGTTTGATGATTTCTCGCGTTTAGATTATGTTCATGTAAATGTAACTAAAATGTCGGTCGAGTAGTCATTAAGTTGAGTTAAGTTAATATTGCCTTTGATTCAATCCCAGTTATGATTTATTTGTAAAGAAGAAAGGTAATCAAACCAACTTAAGTACAGAATTGCAATCACACCGAATAATGAAAAAGTATTTAAGTAAATTAATTAATTTTCGACTAATGTGTTGAAAACCAAATGAAGAATAAGTGATTTTTTGCTAAATCGAAAATGACAACTATGATACGTATAGACATGGGCGTAAGGATGATATTCGTAGAAAAAAATGGACATTTTGATGACATATCTAAGTCAATTTTGGCCAAATGTCGACTTGGTGATTTTTCGCTCTACGGCGACGATATATTTCTTTGTCTTCTCATCTTGAGTTCAATATTTGCATGAACTGAGTCAGCGGACATATGAGTGTGACCTTTGGTCAAATAGCCCATGCTAATTGACTGTATATTGTTATCAGAATTGTTTACAATCTTAGTTAGTGCTCTGTACAAGGTCAAATTTTTGTTCTGAGCTGTACAATTATCAGCCCAGATGTAGAAATGTTGGACATCACGATGAGATTCAAAAAAAGCTACAATGGCATCTACTATATTATTTGCATCCCTGCCTGCTTTTCCTTCGTGCCATAGAACACAAGTTGCCATGTCTTTTGATTGCTTTTGTATTGGCGCAAAGGTTAAATTGAATGTCACTAAGCGACTCATAAAAAAGCATCTTTAATAGCCGGCATAATTGGGAGAAGGACAACCTTTTGTAGGTCCATTGAGAAGTACTTGACCAAATTGTTGCCTTTAGTGGACGATTCGCCATCTAATCTATATTTTTGAATAGCAGACTCTGCCTTCGATTTATGGCATTCGTGTTTTTCCTTCATTTCTATAGGTATCGCATTTTCATCTACCTGCATAGCTTCTTCGTAGATTAGGCATTCCGGACATTGATCACCTTTCGGCATATGGAACGATATCCTTAAATCCTTCAGCTGTTGCCTGTAAACCTCTTTGCAACATTTAAAACCAGGATACTTCTTCTTAAAATCGTTGTACATGTCTTTTAAAGTCAAATGCCTAGGCAAATACTTCGTGTGTGGAGAGTTGTGCCGGCGATAGTGACTGCTTGTTGGGTGAAAGCTTAATATATGATCTTTAATCACTTTTCTGTCTATATTTTTATCAGCTCTTTTCCCTCTTCGGTCTTTTGAAACAACTGCGTATAAACTTTCTTTTTTAATAGCTTTGCTTAATTCAGTTATCACGCCATCTGTTTTGTAGCCTAGTGTACCCAAAAAAAATTTTCGGCAAACTGAAACCAACTCTGTATCATTTTTTGGGAGAAAAAAATAACGACTTTCGTTTTATACGTAGATGCAATGTGAATTGGCATGTTGAAGTTTGCGACGTTTGACTTTAGAAAAACGCACGCATTTATTCAGAAAACTGCGTCTAGAAGGATAGTTTTTATTCCAATATTGTGTCCATATATATTTTCTATCGTTTTCAGAGAATAAATTGCACTGACGTTTACATTTTCCTTCACAAGGATTAGCTTTCATCGGGTGTTTCAGCTTATTTTTCGAAACCCTGGGATTAATTGGTCTTTCATCTGAAGTCTGCTGATGTTCCTCACTTGGGACACTATTGATATAAATTGGACCAGGGTACTTAGCTATATAAATTGTGCTTGCAACATCAGCCCTTGTATCGGTAACCAGTGATATTAGATTTTGTACATTTAATGCTTCATGGGAATTAATAATCGACGGGGATTCATTATTCAAAATGAAATCACGAAACGTTTCGCCACCAGAGTCAGTCGAATCATTATTTAAATTTTCATCAGACAAAACAAAGTCTGGATCTTCCACGGAATCATCCAAATCACTGGGAGTTATTAGATATTCAAACTCATCATTGCAATCCGAAGTTAAGTCTGCATTACTATGACTACGTTTATGGCATTGGTGCTCAGAAGCAAAAGAACTGGATGGCTGTGGCTCAGAAGTAAATGAAGTGGACGGCTGTGGCTCAGAAGCAAATGGAGTAGACCGCTGTGGCTCAAGTAATTCTAATGATTTATGCGTGCAATTATGATTTTGTGCACTGAAATAAAAACAAAAACCCAGAATAAAAGCAAATCCATCACATGTTAATACGCGGCATACTTGCAAAAATACACACATAAGCATATCATTTTAGTTAGGATTAGTTTAGGCTAAACATTTGCCACTTGGTCAGGCTGAAGAAAACAATATTAGATTTGGGTAACAAAAACGCATGACATAGCAAAAAAGGTAAAAGAATCAGGTGCGCCAACTTATTTTAACAAACAGTAATTAAAAAGTTAAAAAAATATATGTTAAAATCTATTTAAAAACATATTGCTTCTGTTCGACAAAAGAAACAGTGGTGCATCTTATTCTTAATTATAATGTAGGTAGTTTTATAATTTAGGTTAGGTTAAATTAGACTAATCTTATAAAAAACACAATGCAAATCCTTAAGAAAACCAAAATATTTAACGTTAAATCTTACTTTTTATCTTTATTGAATTACAGCAAATAATAATAATTAATCACAGATAAGTATAGGTAAATCTTATAGCCTGACTTACCTCGCTTCATCCTGGTCGGTCATAGCAGCAGCTAATATTTTTTTTGAGCGATAAAATTGAAACCGCCGACTCATTATTATTACTTAGCAAGCTTACGAAATAGCGAACACCGGCAAAAAATTGCGACATAACCTTCCGTATTTAGCGCTGGCGCAATACTAGTACGAACTGAGGACGAGAGCTTGAACTAGCAGGATCTTTGTGTGAGGTGGAAGAAAGTTTTTAAACTTATAAAGGGCGCATAACGTTGCAGTAACCTTTCTGCTGACCTCATGGATCTGCCTACTCCAGCAAAGGGTGTTGTCTATGATTAACCCGAGATTTTTGACACTATCACTGTAAGGAACTACTATGCCATTAAATAATACAGGGCTAATCGCCGGTAAGTTGATTTTGGCTAATTGCCTCGAGCTACACTATAGCCTGGCATTTAGTAGGGTTTACCAAAATACCAAAGCGAGACCATTCAGCAATGTAGGCAAGATCGCCATTCAGGGCAGATATAGCAGTGTCCAGGTTTTCCACGTTTGCTTGAGCATAAAGTTGCAGATCGTCTGCATACAAATGATGAGAGCACTTAAGTTTGGGGGTTATAAGGTTAATAAAAACAGAAAAGAGAAGAGGTGAAAGGATGCCACCCTGGGGGACACCGGCCGCCAAATCGTTCCAAACGGAAAACTGGCGGCCGACACGCACAGACTGTTGGCGTCCGTGAAGGTAAGATTTGAACCATTCTAATGCTTCGGGCAAGACCCGCAAGTGAGACAGGATTGAGAGAAGTACATCGTGATTCACTGTATTAAACGCATTCGAGAAGTCTGTCAGGACCAAGACAGTGACCATAGATTTCTCCATTCTCTCACGAATGTCCTCAGTAACCTTTAACAAGGCAGTCGCGGTACTGTGACCTGGACGAAAGCCGGACTGGAATTCGCTAATTAAGTTATTACTGAGTACAAACCTAGAGAGCTGTTTATGGACAGCGGCCTCTAAGACTTTAGAAAGAAAGGGAAGAATAGAAAAATGGATATACTTGGTGACCGGCAGAGAGCGCTACTACCTCTCAAGGGAACATACTTAACTCGCTGTCGTCCCCACGATCTGGCAGGGAGTATGCGGAATGCGATTCCTACACGAAAAAAAAAGAAAATAAGGATAGTAGGGATGGTAGTTGTCGCTGCGTATCTTGATCACAAAGTAAAACCACAACTGAAGTAGAACTCAATTTATTAGATTTTAATAAATTGAGTTCTACTTCAGATACAAAGATATAAGTAAATCAGAAAACTTAAATCGCTATCGCGATGTAACACGCTACAGCGCCATCTAGTTTGATCATATGGAACATATATTTTGATTACTGCTAGAACATAAGGGTTCCTTATTTATCGTGTTTCTATACGTACATAACATAGTGTTTTATATTGTGACATGGACTTAATGCAGAAACATTTTCTATTAGTTAACATTAGGTGAATATCAAATTAACATAGAACAATTTGAGCAAACTTATTTCGTACTAAACATCCTGCCCACCAAAAGGATATCGTCCTTTTCCTATCACATAAATGAGATAATATACTTAAAAACTAATAGCATGAAACAAACATGAAGATTATGAATACTCCAAATCTGGTATGGTAACCAACGGTTCCCCTGTTAAAAAATATTCCCCTGTTAATAATTACTCGGTGCCTCTTATCGAATCCCGCAGTAGCCTGGTTGATGCGACCACCTACTCTTAACAATCCGTCAATATCAAGAAAAAGACTAAGAGTATGAAGCTTGCTCTTAAGACAAAACTCTCAACATTCTCGAAAGATTAGAAAATCTTGTCCAAATGAAATCTTCTGTCGATTGAACTAAGGTTGTAAGAGTTTTGATGGGCCTCTCTTCTTGGTTGGTAGTAAATTCCAGTTCAGTAGAATAAACGTGACTATGTCTTATACTTCTGGGACCATGCCACCACAGGTGGTGCTCAACTAATTCGCCAACTGTCGTGCCCCTAGACGCACAATCGGCCGGGTTTTAGTCTGTTGGCACATGGTTCACTATCGAGGATATTGTGAATCTCTGAGACTCGGTTGATAACGAACGTGTTCCAACGGCTCGGTTCACCTCGGAGCCAAGCTAGAACGACCGTTGAATCCGAAATTTGGGCCACCTCAAATACTAGCTTTGTACCGAGGAGTGCGGCACACAACTCCAGCCTTGGTATGGATATTTCTTTCTCAATGGGTGCCACCTTTGTCTTAGCCGTCACTATATTCACATAAATATTCCCGTCGTTACCTGTGGTCTTGATGTAAACGACTGCTGCATAAGCTGTCTGAGAAGCGTCGACGAAAACGTAGTTCCACGGGATTACCTTTATTCAAATTTAGCCATCGAGGTATGCTAACCCTTTCCACGTGGTTTAGGTCATCTCGAAATTTGAGCCACTCATTTAACAACTCCGGTGGTAAACTTTGATCCCAATCTAAACCGGATTTCCACAATTTTTGTATGTAAACCTTTGCAGTAATAAGAACAGGTGCAATACAACCTATGGGATCATAAAGCCTCGCAATATTTGACAACACCTTACGTTTAGTCATCGGCTCTTCACATTCTGGTAAATTATATGTGTACTGAAAATTGTCATCATTTTTATTCCAGGCAATACCTAAAACCTTGATTGTGTCGTTGATTTTGAACGTGTGTGACTCATTTGAACTCTGTTTTTCCCTTTGAATGTAATTAAGCAATAATTGACTATTACTGCACCACTTTTGAAGTTCAAAACAAGCGTCTTTCATCAGGTTATTCAACTCATTGTAAATCAAAGTCAAAGTCAAAGTCAAAAATCATTTATTCAATTCAGGACAAAATTGCCACTTATGAACGTCAATAACAACATTATAGGCCCCTAGGGGGCCAGAACATTCTCCTTATTTTTTGGGCCCTACTAGCGCTTCGAGACAAGACACAGACAATCTGGCAAGTGCTGAGAAGAAACGCCGGAACAAACTCAGTCACCACTAGCTGCCACACAAAAAATATAAATCAAAATAAACAGGTAGGTACATCAGTTTAGTGCAGGCTGGACTGACCATACATTCTTGTCATCAAGATAGTCTTGAATTTTATAATACCCCTTAGACATCAGTGTAGTTTTGACATGTGACTTAAATTTATTAATAGGAAGTTTGGTAACATTGTGAGGTATATTATTGAAAAATTTAATACAATTTCCCAAGAATGAATTACTTGTTTTGGCCAATCTAAAGTTTGGGACCACAAGTTTGTTTTTGTTTCTGGTGTTATATGAATGAATATCACTTTTCTTTATAAAAAGATCTAAATTTTTGCGTACGTACATGATATTATCAAATATGTATTGAGAGGCCACAGTGAGTATGTTAATTTCTTTAAAGCAATCTCTCAGGGATTCACGCGGACTAAGTTTGTATATAGCACGAATAGCTCTTTTCTGTAAAATAAAGATGGTATCGATGTCCGCAGCAGAACCCCACAAGACATAATACTATGAAAGTAACTGAAATACACCAGCCTTGCCGTTACAACGTCAGTTAGATGTCTAATTTTTCTAACCGCAAAGGCAGCTGAAGCAAGTCTCCCAGCCAGAGTGTCAACATGTGGTCCCCATTGCAACTTCGAATCCAATGTAATGCCCAGAAAAACAGTGGAGTTTGATAGATCAAGTTTTTCACCATTTAGTAAAATTACTGTGTTAGCTTGTTTCACGTTAGGCATAGTAAATTTAATACATTTGGTTTTTTTTGTATTAAGAAGCAAGTTGTTACTTGTGAACCAATTTAATACCTTAGAGAGAGCTCCGCTTACATCGTCAAATACCTCTTCGCCTCTTTTTAATTTGAAGATTAAAGAAGTATCATCAGCAAACAGAACTATCTCACAGGAGTCTTTAGAATAGAAAGGGAGATCGTTAATATAGATAAAAAATAGCAACGGTCCCAATATTGAGCCCTGGGGCACTCCCATTTGAAGCGGGGCGCCAGAAGAGTTAGTACCATTAACGTTTACTGTTTGTAATCTGCCTGAGAGGTAAGAATTTAACAATTTTGATGCGTTATTAGATACATCGTAATGTTTTAGCTTCATAATAAGTGTTTGGTGATCGACACAATCAAACGCCTTCGATAAATCACAGAACACACCTATCGCATCATGCTTATCTTCATACGTACCCAAAATGTGTTTGACAAGTGCCACCCCAGCATCTGTTGTATTTCTACCTTTAGAAAAACCAAACTGTTTCTCGTGCAGTAAATTGTTAAGTTTAAAATGGGAGAGTAATTGACTAAATATAACTTTTTCAAAAATTTTACTAAAAGCAGGTAGAATGGAAATTGGCCTGAAATTGCTTGGGTCACTTTTTTCTCCTGATTTGAACAAAGGTATAATCTTACTATATTTCATTAAAGTAGGGAATTGACCTTGATCAATACATTCATTGAATAAATGTGCTAAGTGAGATGCTACGAGAGGTATAATGGGTTTTATTGTGTCAGTTCATATGCCCCACATATCCTCAGTTTTTTTCTGTTTCAATTCCATAAAAGTTTTGACTACCATTACAGGATTAATATGAGTGAAATCAAATAAGGAGTTGCACCCGTCAACACTGGACACAAGCAGTGATTTTGCATGCAGAGCAGATGAATTAAGTTGTTTTGTGGTTTCGACAGGTATATTACAGAAGTAATTTTCGAAAGCGCCTGCTACCTCATCATCGGATTTAATTTGCTTATTATCAATTTTTAGTGTAAATGTGTGATCGCGATGTTGTGTTTTACAAGTTTCTTTGTTTATAATATTCCAAGTCTCTTTAATTTTATTACTCGATTTATTAATTTTTTCACGTATATAATTAGATTTAGCTACCATACAGACCTTTTTAAATAACTTTGAGTATTTTTTAACATATTCTACAAATATTAGGTCATTATTCCTATACACTTTTTGATTATATAGTTCAAACATTTTCCTTCTACTGATATATATACCAGCAGTAGCCCAGTCACTGAATTTCGGTTTGAAATTGTTTATGACTAATTTCTTTTTAGGAAAGTTTTTGTCAAATTCGTTTTTGATTAGTTCAAACAATTCTTCATATAAGTTATTAACATTGTCATCAACAAAAGGTAATAGCGGTATTTTATCACTTAAGTTAGTTTTACATTTTTCTTTGCGAGTATCAGTGACTGGTCTATATTGAATAACACTTTTAGACGGCACAAAACGGTGTTCAAACGTGACTGACTGACCGCAGTGATCAGATTTTACAAAATTTACGATAGATTTTTTAATCACAACACAGTTACAGAAAACATTATCCAAGCAAGTAGCTGTTGTAGCAGTAATTCTAGTCGGTTCAGCAAATACAGGCTTTAAATTAAAAGATTTAAAAAGACTTAGAAACCTAACCCGATAGGTTTTTTCTTCATCTATGATATCGACATTGAAATCTCCACATACAACTACCTTCTTTTTATTAGTAAATATTTTCCTGAGTAATTCTTCCATTATGGACTCAAACAATGTAAAATTACCACTTGGGGGTCTATAAACACAAACAATAATATTTATGGCATCGATTTCCGTCTCATAGCCTGTTAGCAAATCATCCATGTAGTAATCTTCTAGTGTTATTTTTGCAGCTACAGGATACTTCACTTGTTCGTCCTTTGCTAGCTGTTGAAGCGACTTCACTGCCAGGTATGGTGCACACGCGGTTCCAAAGCTAAGTGTTAACAGCCGGTAGTGTTCGATCGGTCCCTCGGGGTCCGAACGTCACAATATCCTCTGAAAATCTGCATCATCATCACAAACCTATAATAAACCTATGATGACGAATAAATATTTCATTTCATTTCAAACTAAAACCTGCCTGTACATCTGAATGATGTCTGCCACGATGCAAAATGGATGTGTCCTCCACCTCATCAGTATGTGACGCAAATCTTGTTGCAGTTTTGGTCCGACCATTAACGAGTCATTTAAAGATACGTGGTTTACCCCTTTGCAGGACGCGTCGTCGTATACAACCCTGACTTTTGTTGTCTGCTTATCTTCGCGGACCACGGCGTGGTGTGGGAGGTAGACGGCGTAAGGGTATCCTATCTCAAACGGATATTGAATCTGCTCCATGTGTTTTTGTTTTAGATAATCATCCAAAACTTTGACGTACTCCACATGTAATACTGTTTGTTTACTAAGTTTCTTCTCTAACAGTTTGAATCTTCTCAATGCAATTTCCTTAGATCTTCCATAAATACATTTTGGATCTGAATCTCTAAACGGCAACCGTACTACGTATCTCCCTTCACAATTTCTAGTAGTTGTTCTCTCATAAATTTCTTCACACCTTTTTTCTTCCTTAGTCAGTGTCTTTTTTTATAAGATCTGGTTCTCTTTCCATTTCCCAAAACTGCTTTAAAATATCATCTTATTTTATTCGCAGGTGGAGAGTTTTTATTTCAGGATTTGGTTCATCTGATAGACCAACTCTGCCGGAAAGAATCCAGCCAAGCTGTGTGTTTTGCGCAACTGGACCGCCGGGCGACGGATGCTTCAGAAGGCCGCTCAATATCAATTGACTAAATGCTTTGACTCCTAAAAGTACATCTATCTTACCAGGTGAGCCATAATCAGGATCTGCCAAAGGAAGATTTTCGAGATCTGGCCAATCAAAAATGGAAGTTTTACTCGATGGAAGAAATGAAGTTAATGACGACAAAACGTAGGCATCAACTGAAATAGAAAAGTCAGGATTATGTAGTGACTCTAGTTCGAATTTTACAATGTTCCTAGTCTTAAGTTTACCGTCACCTACACCGGTCACTAGCTTAGCCATCGACTGGAAAACGTTTTAGGCCTAAAGATTGGACTGTACTTTCACTAACAAAGGAGGCTTCAGAGCCTTGGTCAATCAAAAGTTGCGCCGTTTGCGAGTAGCCATTTGATTTGACCTTGGCTAGTGCCGTGGCTAATAACACTTTACCTTGCTTATCCTCCTTTACAAAATGAGCTACGACCTTCTTTTCGTAACATGATGACTGCTGAACATTGGTTGGTGACTGCACGCTGCTCGTAGTTCGTGCCACCACGGGCACTTGGTGCTCACCCCTCTCGAAGTGCAGCAAACTGTGGTGCTGTCTACCACATCGGTGACAGCACGTGGACTGGTGGCAGCTCTTCACGTTGTGGGTGGATGAAAAGCAATTGAAGCAGAGTCTCTTTGATTGTATAAACTCAAATCTCTCTTCAGGAGACTTGCTTGCGAATTGCTTGCATTGATATAGCAAATGTTGGTTAGAACAAAATACGCAGACTTTATTGTTCTCTTTTTTCTCATCTTGTACAGCTGCGTGAAATGTCTTCTGATTAGTGGCTTGCTTGGTATTTGGACTGTAGTTGCTTACTGGTTTCGCATTTGGTTTAGTTCCGCTTATTATCTCTAAGGTTCTGAATCTCGTTTCCAAAAATTGAACTAGTTGATCCCACGTCGGAAATTTATCAGAGGCAGTACGACATCTCAGTCTCCTACAATCGTCGAGTTTCATAATCAAGCTGTGAAACAATCAAGTAATTGTTGATAACGTCCCATGATTTGATGTCGACGCCTAAGTTCCTTAACGATTTGAGACTAGCCGACGTGGTGTCAAGCAGCTGTTATTATAAAAATTAGTTGTTTGTTATTATAAAAATGAAAGAACTGTGACACTAATTAAGTAGTTAATTTTATTATTTGAATTGTTAAAATATAATATTAGTAACCTATTTTGTTGTATTAAATAATGTTGCATGCCTATAAGGTAAGATGTAGCTGACCCAAAACTGTTTTTAAGATCTCTGTATGTACTTACATTCTGCAATAAAAATATTTGAATTTGAATTTGAATGGCTGACGCGGACTCATTACTGATTGGTTTTTGAGAAAATAATCGTGTTAGAATCTCATTAGAGTTGTATCGCTTATTATTGTACCGACGTGTTAATTTCTCCCATGCTTCATTGTAATTTGTCTCAGTAGTAGATAAACTTCTCAACAGATTTTCAGGTTCACCTTTAAACTGCTTTTCAGGTAATGGAGCTTCTGTACTGCACTTAAGTTTGCGTTGTTATGTATAAGGAAGCTAAACATATCTTGGAAGCTTTGCCACTCTTCGTGAGCACCCGAAAATAATGGTAATTGAATTTGGGGCAGCTTCACTTCAACATTCATCTAGACATTTAGATTTTAAGAATTACTTATTGTACTTGCTTTTATAGTGCTAACAGCGCTGCTTAATTCATTTATGCCTATTTTCATTTTTATCTTACAGTCCGTGTAAATGCTTTCGACGGATTCGTACGTATCTTCTGTAAAACAGGAAATAGCAGTCCGGGCTTCTTTGTTTACAGACCCTATTATTCTAAAATGAATGCTGGTAAACTGTTTCCATAGTGATTCTAAATTCTCTAGTCTTGTTTGAATGTATACCAAATTGAATCTATCTTTCGGTGTTTTTTTATAATTTTCAAAAGTTTTTCTAATTTGTTCTTGTAATTCGGTTTGTTGTAGCAGCAACGGTTCCATGATGATAGGGAATGATTTCTATTAACGGCGGACAACTCAAGCAAATTTTTCTAAGTCTTGTTCGATCACGAAAATTTTACAAGTCCCGATTTTGCTCAACACGCTAAGTCCAAACTCCATACAAAATCGAACCGAACTTTTTCTAAGTTATTTTACGGCACGCAAATCGTCTAAGTGTTTTACACCGTAAATTTTCTAAGTCCGGCACAACACTGACACGTCACTTGATGTTCACTTTTGCACTGTCACTGTACTCACGATTTTTCTAAGTCCAATTCCTTTAATCCCGGGTTTCGGCACCAGATGTCGCTGCGTATCTTGATCACAAAGTAAAACCACAACTGAAGTAGAACTAAATTTATTAAAATCTTACAAAGATATAAGTAAATCAGAAAACTTTAATCGCTATCGCGATGTAACACGCTACAGCGCCATCTAGTTTGATCATATGGAACATATATTTTGATTACTGCTAGAACATAAGGGTTCCTTATTTATCGTGTTTCTATACGTACATAACATTATAGTGCTTTATATTGTGACATGGACTTAATGCAGAAACATTTTCTATTAGTTAACAGGTGAATATCAAATTAACATAGAACAATTTGAGCATACTTATTTACTATTCAACCGACGGTATCAGATGTGGTGCGTCGGTTTCAGGTCTGGAGCGTAAGCGCGACGTACGCAGTACAGTGACGCGGGCGCGTGATGGGCACGGTGCGGCGCTCGCACGCCGCTGCCGGGCTGGCACTGGCCGCACTGCTGCTACTGCTGGCGCGCCTGCCGCCCGCCCCCGCCGTCCCGCACCGCCACCGCGCCGCCGCCCTCCCCGCCCACCTCGCCGTCCCCGCGTCCGCCGACACCGCACCCGCCAACTGGACCACCGCACCCGCCAGCACCACTACAAACAGGTAACCACTCACCTCCAGATAACACACTCACTGTTATCGTCTTTCAGCCTTCCGAACTCCGAGGATCCTCCCTGTTGTGGAAACAGTGGTATACAGCCACACCATACCGCCAATTGTGTGATTAAAATCACAGTGGAAAACTTGTTCTTTTCAAATCTAGCTAGTCGGCATTCTGCTGCTGAACACAGGGTTTTTTTTACGATGTCGGCCATATAGCAGTGGTCAGGTCAAGTTCTTCATCTGGCAGGTGGTCGTGAAACCGATGCTTTCTAGTCCAAAACGTAACTGCTCAATCGGACATCGGTTTAACTGGACCATAAGTAGATAGATAGATAAACTGTTTATTTGCAACACAAGCACACTTTATAATACATTTTACAATAAATTATAAAAAAATATTTAGTAACATCATTAACACTTAAGTCCACTCTTTAACAAGGTGGTAACTAATAATAACAATAATCAATTTAAGGAATTTAATAATAAAATTTATAAAGTAATTTAAAAAATAACAATAATAATAAGAAAGTTAGAAGTAAAAAATAATAGATGTTAACTATAATGTTGTTGTCCGCTCTCCGTTCCGACCGGAGCGATACAGCGCACACCAGATATCAGAGCGACTTCTGCAGAAGTTAGAGATATGATATACCGTATATTACCTTGTACGGTCCGTCACCGTACATTTTCTTACATCAGCAATAACGTTACTATGTGCGGCTGACCCAAATTCAATACTTTTATTAATTTTATAATTAGTTCGCAATTACATGCCTAGCAAGACGGCTGCGGCTCACATCAATTTATTAACCTATCAGTTTTGTGTAATTTACGTGAATCAATAAATAATCTACGCTCAACAAGGAGTTTTGGATTTACACTTCATCATCATCATCAGCATAGCAAGAAAGTTGTATGATTAGCAACAGACCGTACATCTTTATGGTCCTTCGAAAAGGCTCAGTGTTTTGTGGATCTTATGCATAGAGCGAATCGGTTCATTGGCCTCCCAGAAGCGGGTCTCACCAATCGAATTGAGAAAGCGCATATCTATGCCCAGGACAGCAAGGACATTGAGAACCAGCGAGCAAGCAATTCAAAAAGCATGTCATGATTGGAAGATCTATTTGTTAATCAGCATCAACTTATCGAAGCAATCCTTCAAATCTTAACTAACTTTAAAAAGGATGGACGTGATAGAAAAACAACCAACAACATCAATCGCAGGATAAACACTAGACAGCTACTGGATGGAATTTAACAACAATCATCATCAACTGTGGGTATGCCAGGACAAGTATCATGCCTACTTCACCGAAAATAAGTACGAAAAAATAAAAGCTACTTACGAAAGTATCAAAACAACGCTACAAACATACGATACATCAGCGGAAGCAAGGCCGCCGGCTCCTAGTATACTAAAACCTGCGACACCATTAGCATCATCAGTCTCTGCGCCTCCATAACCATCCAAGGAGTCACGAGGCACTAACAGCAAAACTGAAGATTTACTCAAAAAGCAAGCAAGTAACTTCAGAGCATTCCATCGTACAACTTCGAACATAAACATTGATTCTGTAACAGAAAAGTGGGAATTAGAAGATCTCCTTCATTCTCTACAATGAAGATGGTCTGCTATTGACAATCTACACTGGGAAATCGACAGTGAAACCCAAGGTACCAACAACGACTATGAGCGAACATTTTCATCTTACGAGCAAATGTACAACAACACTAAACGATCCATTAACAGCAAGTTTTGGTCTGTGGCCCATCGAGAAAAATCTACTCCGCAGATGGACATACCTACTTTCGCGGGAAACTATCAACATTGGACATCTTTTAAAGATTTATTCGTCGAAACAATCCACAACAAACCCTCGTTATCAAATGCCCAAAAAATTCAGTTTCCCAAGGGGAAGGTAAGAGGAGAAGCAGAGAGATTGTTACAAAACCTACCTATTAGTTCTGAAAACTACAACGTATGCTGGCAAATACTTAACCATCGATACAACAACAAGAAACTCATATATACCTCGCCATTCCTGCCATGCAACAGCAGTCTCTAAATCAGATCAAGCGTCTTCATGATACGACACTTGAAACAGTCAATGCCGTAAAAAACCTGGGCATTGATATAATCACCTGGGATCCACTCCTGGTACACCTACTTTCGCAAAAGCTAAACAACGAGTCATTCAATGATTATAATGAATGTCTGGAGCAACCACGAGACTTACCAAGACTATCAGATTTCTTAAAATTCCTGGAATGTAAGTTTACAACAATGGAGTCCTCACGTAAAAGCAAGATCAACCTACAATAAGGCCTTAATCATAACAACCTATAACAAAGCAAAACAAAGCAAGATTTCAAGTTTATTCTAACAACAACACGGCTGAGCAAACAAACAAGACAAACAATCAAAATCGAGCTTTTAAGTGTCCACTTTGCAATAACGATCATGGAATCTACTTTTGTGAGAAATTTCTATCAATGTCGCCACAGCAGAAACTCAGCACAGTATCAAGACTCAAGCTGTTCCAATTGTTTATATAACCATCATGGAAAATGTACCTCACTAAAAAGATGCCGTAAATGTCAAGGTCAACACAACACTATTTTGCACGAAGCATTTGCAACATCTAACATCGCAAGTCGTCCGAGTACATCGAGAATGGCTAATCATAGCAACATGAAGTCTCCAGCGCAACAGCACGATACATCTAAAATATTATTAGCCGCTGCAATCGTCCAGGTTCAGGCCGCCAATGGCCAATACTATCACTTGCGCGCACTCCTGGACCAAGGGTCGCAGACATCCATAATAACCGAGAAAGCAGCACAACTTTTATCTTTACCAAGACGTCAATGTAAAGGGGTCATAACTGGAATTGGAGCAAAAGAAAATAATTGCAAAGGAATAATAAACATCAATATCAAGTCGAATTACAACGAATATTCATTAAATACCGATGCACTGATTATGAAAACTTTAATAAATAACCTACCGAGTCATACATTATTAAGACCATGGGCGTTCTTGGAAAACATACAACTGGCAGACACTGAATTCTACAAAAGTCGTCCTGTAGACCTACTGCTGGGAGCAGAGGTATACTCACTCAAACAATCACCAAACGCCAATCGCACAACAAACTCGATTCGGGTGGATATTAAGTGGAAGCGCTAATTCAACAACATTACAATGCAACGTCATATTAAACAACATTGAAGATTTACAACGATTTTGGCAAATTGAAGACATTACACAAGAGTCAACATTCTCATCTGAAGATCAAGCATGCATAGATTTTTACAAGTCAACAACCATTCGACGTGAAGGTGGGAGATATGAAGTAAAACTTCCCCTTAAACCAAACTTCCAACAAGAATTGGGGACATCGAAACACAAGGCCATTGCCCAATTCACACAGCTGGAACAAAGGTTTACAAAGCAAAATGAAACCGCAAATAATTACAAAACATTCATTGACGAATACCTAACATCGGGTCACATGCAGCCGACTACCGGAATATTTCTTACCTCACCACTGTGTATTACGATCGCAATCAAAAACAACAGCACTTAGAATTGTATTTAATGCATTTGCGAAAACCTCTACTGGAATGAGCCTCAATGATCTTATGTACAGGGGCCCAAATTTACAACAAGACTTTCAGTTTTTAATTTTGAAATGGCGACAATACAAGTATGCATACACAGCCGATATAGAAAAAATGTTTCGACAAATATGGTTGAGTGAAGAACATCAACAATATCACAAAATCATATGCAAGCGAAACCTATACAAGTTTATCAATTAATCACCGTCACGTATGGCACCAAGGCCGCACCACTTTTATCAATGATGACGCTAAAGCAACTGGCAGACGACGAAGAGCAAAACTATCAAGAAAGTCAAGCTGCTACTGTCTTACGAGATAGCTTCTATATGTATGACCTAATTCATGGAAGTCGTTCATTATCTTCAGCAAAGCAACTTAAAAATGATCTCACAAAACTACTTAAATCAGCCGGTTTTAACCTAAGAAAGTGGTCATCCAGTGGTATCAGAGTTAGTCGAGGATACAAACAAGGAAGAAAACTTTGACTTTGGTGGAACTGAATCTACGGTGGAACCCACGGGAGGATAATTTTACGTTTGAGTCAAAAATACAGACAAAACAGTCGAAAACAACAAAGAGAACATTACTATCTGCTATATCAACTATCTTCGATCCTCTCGGGTGGCTTTCACCTGTCACAAATAAGCTCAAGCTACTATTTCAATCTACATGGCTGTCAAACATGGACTGGAATGACACACTGCCAGATGACATCAATTTGTAATGGCAAAAAATCATAGATGACATACAAAACATTAATAAAATTAAAGTTCAAAGATGGCTCGAAACTCAAGAAAACGATGTCATTGAACTGCATGGATTTTGCGACGCATCAATAAAAGCATACGCTTGCGTCATATACTGCATAATAACACGAAGAGGTCACAGTACAGTGGTTATGGTCGCTGGAAAAACTCAACTAGTTCCGGTCAGCAAAACGGTCACGTTGCCTCGATTAGAGTTATGTGGCGCAGTTTTATTGTCACAATTAATTGAAAAGGCAAAAGGCTTTACCGAACTATCAAATCAAGTCTTACGGCTAGACTGATTCAACAGCAGTACTGGGGTGGCTGCGAGGTGATCCCAACAAGTGGAAAACCTTCGTGGCAAACAGAGTCAAGCAAGTGACTCAAGTATTGCCTGGAGGCGACTGGCGATACGTAAAATCTCAGGAAAACGAAGAGCTGAAACAGAAAAAGCAAGTTAACGCATCTACATATCAAGACAAAAAAACAACATGATTATCAACGAAGTTTTACAGAAATACAGCACATTCAAGAAAATAGTTAATATCCTAGCATGGATATACCTTTCTAAACTGACGTCACCTAACAAGAAAAATCTACCATCATATCTTACCTTAGAAGAGATAAGAAGTTCTAAGTTAAGAATAATCAAGCAAGTACAGCAAGAATATTTTTCAAGAGAGATAGATGACCTAAAAACAAATAGCAGTGTCAACTCGAAGAGCAAGATATTAAACCTAAACCCACGACTTGATGAAGAAGTTGTTCTTCGAGTCGGTGGAAGACTGAGACACGCAGAGATCAGTACAGACATGAAACATCCCACCATTATTCCACATGCAAGTAAACTTACAGACCTGTTGATAGATGAAGTTCATGCCCTCACTTATCACGGAGGAGCACGACTAACAGCTTCATTCCTGCGTCAACGGTACTGGATTGTTGGTGGTAACAGAGCCGCCAAAAAACGTTTGCGTCAATGTGTAGGATGCAGGCGATTCGACACAAGCAAACAACATCAGATTATGGGTGAGTTACCACATGCTAGAGAACCCTGAATGATTTACAGAATTACCCTTGAACGATATAATTGTACATAGAAATCACTGTTCATCGTTCATCGATACAAATATTTTTTTTTTACCGACAGCTCGGTTCGCCGAAAAAAATATTTATCATTCTTTATACACAATTATATCGTTTAAGGGTAATTCTGTAAATCATTCGGAGCCCCATGCTAGAAGTAACCAATCCCGCCCATTTTGTCACACTGGAGTGGACTTCACCGGTCACATCATGATAATGAGCAGCATCAAGTGCACAAAAGGTTATGTAGCAGTTTTCGTGTGTATGGCGACTAAAGCTATACATCTCGAACTTGTGTCAGATTTGACGACACCAGCATTCCTGGCAGCTCTAAAAAGAATGGCTGCTAGACGAGGAAAGCCACAACATATCTACAGTGAAAATGGCACAAACTTTGTCGGTGCCAACAAGGTCATACAGCAAGAATATGAAATACTGCAAGATACTATTAGCAAAAACAACAGAGAGTTCATGCAAGAAGTTACGGATATGAACATCCAGTGGCACTTCAATGCTCCCTCTTGGCCTTCAGCAGGCGGTCTATTTGAGAGTGCAGTGAAAACTTTAAAATACCACCTCAAACGCGTCGTTGGTGAACAAAAACTGACGTACGAAGAATTCACTACCATATTGTCACAACTAGAAGGATGTTTAAATTCAATGCCATTGTGTGCCCTCAGTGAAGACCCGGAAGACATGGACTACCACACTCCATCGCACTTCCTTTCAAGTGGTCCTGTGCTATCATTATTCGAAACAGAGCACGATTTAAGGACAAGATGGTATCTTTGTCAAAAAATTAACAACGATATCTGGAAAAGATGGCGTTCAGAATACCTCAGTCAACTAACTACCCGAAGCAAGTGGAGGAAAGATCAAGAAAATATAAAAATTTACGACGACGATAATCAAACACGAAGATAACCTACCAGCAGGACGGTGGGCAATTGGACGCGTCATCGATGTCCATCCGGGATCCGACGGATATGTGAGAGTTGTTTCACTAAAAACCAAGAACGGTTACCTGAAACGACCGGTAGTGAAGCTATCTTTACTCCCTATCAATCAAAACTCAAATCACGACCACAAGCCAACAAACACAGCCAGTACCACCAAACCATCAAAAATCGTAGATAAACATATTAGAAAACCTTGTTTTAATTTGAAGACGCTAGCATTGGCTATGTTATATTTTATGAGCATACTTACTAACTCATCAATGCACCTTTATTAACACTCCGCTGAAATCAAATCAAAGAATATATTTTGATAGTTTCTGAATCCAAGTTATCAGACACGACTGGACAATAGTGGTATATTACAAGATGGAACCCTATTGCCAAGGAATCAAAACGTTTGAAATGTTTTTAACTATCTAAAAGAAACATACAAGAAAAATAATGAACAAGTACAGTGTGGCGTCATTATCGGGCAACTATGTCACAGCTACGCTGAACTTCAACACTTCAATACAGTATTGATGACGCAACATTCACGCACGCGCTTACGCAGAAGGCGCGGCCTCATCAACGCAATCGGATCAGTTGCAAATTCGTTGTTCGGAGTCTTAGATGAGAAGTTTGCTGAGCAATATCAGAAAGATATTACCCTCATACAGGACAACCAACAACATTTGGCATCTTCATGGCGAAATCAAACGTCGATTGTTAAAGCTTAATATAATTTACTTAAAAGAAGCGAGGACGCCATAAATAAGCAACATAAATTAGTAAACAAACACCTACTACAAATAGAAAACGCGGTGAACACATTAAACTCAAAGGTGTACAACATTTCGCAATTAAACTACATAACATTGACCGCTGTAGCTGCAAGTAACATGATATTCGAACTGCGAAATATTCAAGAATCACTGTTAAATACCATCACAGATGTCTATCACGGAAGATTTAACTTTCATCTGTTATCACCCGAGCAACTTAGAAATGAGCTTAGCGTCATAGCAAGTCAGATATCAAGTGAGCTAACTCTGCCTATTGAAAACATACACACAAGTCTACAAAACATCTATCACTTACTGAATATTAAAGCCAGGATGTGCAATGATTATCTTTTGTTTGAAACAAAGGTTCCACTGGTTAGCAGAGATTCCTTCGAAATATTTCACGTCATCTCAGTACCGACCGTGACAAATCATAGCAAGATGATAGATACTGTCCCGATTTCGGAATATTTGGCCATTAATCTAGCAAAAGATGCTTATATCACTATGAACAAGGAAGATATCACTACATGTTATCAGCAAGATCAAACTTATTTATGTCATCTGAAGAAACCTGTATATCATCTTAAGCAAGAAGAAAGTCTATGAATTCGACATTAACAAGAAACAATGTAAAACAGTCATTCACCCCTGCATCAAAAAGTGGGTCGAATTAAATACAATAAACAAGTACTTGTACTTTTGTTGTGAGAAGTGTCAGTTACGTATATGCGCGGATCAGGTGACCGCGCCACAGCTGGAGCGAGCCGGCGTCGTCAGCATTTCACACGGGTGCATTGTCAAGTCTGACCGATTTACGGTGCACGCTCGTAACCTTGATCGCAATGTTATCAACAAAAGCTTCGATATCAATATACAAGATATTAGTCCGATCAACAACATCTTTAACGCCTCAATCCCGATAACATCCATAGTGGACGATACCATCAATGATCGTCAAAGACAACTTTCAGACATAGAGAAAGGATTGAAAGATTTGAAAGAGCTAGCAGTATTAAGCACAGATGTATCATACCACGATGTACATCAGTACGCTCTACTCTACATCATAATCGGCCTCGCAATCATCATCGGCTCGTGGTTGCTGTGGCGGCGGCCGGCGCTGGCGGCGCCTTCTGCGGCAGAACGCTCGACAGTGCGCCGCCTCTCCTCCATTCGAAGCAGCACGCGTGAAGACGAAGACCGTCAACCCAACCAGATACATAGTGTTCAGTGTTTAAATAAGTCAATGTCGCCCATAGTAACGAGCGATGCATCTTTATTTTTTTAATTATAGTTATATCTCTTCCTCATCTCTGGCGGCCCGCAGCATGTACGGTCCGTCACCGTACATTTTCTTACATCAGCAATAACGTTATTATGCGCGGCTGACCCAAATTCAATACTTTTATTAATTTTATAATTAGTTCGCAATTACATGCCTAGCAAGACGGCTGCGGCTCACATCAATTTATTAACCTATCAGTTTTGTGTAATTTACTTGAATCAATAAATAATCTACGCTCAACAAGGAGTTTTGGATTTACACTTCATCATCATCATCAGCATAGCAAGAAAGTTGTATGGTTAGCAACAGACCGTACATACCTAATGTCAAAATAATTCCATTCGTTATCGCATTTCTGGCCGATGTAAGCCTAGCGTAAACAGAGCACGTCTGCTAACAGGGTCGCTGCGTCTGCAAATTAATAAATAAATAAATAAAAATAAATTATTTGTAATGTTCTGGTGTGTTCATTGGGCACGAGCAAAGGTTTCTTCCATTTTTCTCTCCTGTGGGTTCATCATGATATTGTTATGTCGATGTTGTCGAATTATGCTTTGTGTGCATCCCTCTATCACTTTCATTCTCATACGTGTGTCGTGGGTTTTAATATTTTAATTGCCGGGTTGTCGTTGTAACTTCGGACATCTCGTATTGCAGGTCGACGCCGTCTTTCTCGAAGGCGCCGGAGTCGCCGGACACGGCGACGGCGGTGCCAGCGGTCGTTGCCAAGACTTTTCCCGCTGGTCAGTTCGTATTTTTATTACATTTTGTTTTTCAACCCGTCGCCCGTTCAATTTTAAGCAAACAACTAGAAGAGAAGAAAACGGTCGAGTAAGTGTCAGAAAAAATTGACTAGCAAGATTTCGCAACGCATAACTTCGTGGTACTCGCGTAGTTTTTCTAGTGGAGTAGATATGCCAGTACGACGTTTAACGTGTTTCCTATTCCGGATTGCAGAGCACCCCGCACAGCCGGCGGGCGCGGGAGAGGGAGGGCGGCGCGGGCCGCGCGCCGTGCTGACGGGCGACATGTACGTGGCGGGGCACTCGGTGCCGCACCCCGAGCTGTGCCCGCTGCTGGGCGCGCGGCTCAAGCTGGCCATCCTGGTGACGTCGGCGCCCTCGCACCGGCGCGCGCGCGACGCCATCCGCCTCACGTGGGGCCACTGCGCGCTGCGCTCGGACGTGGCGCTGGCGTTCGTGCTGGGCGCGCCGCCCGACGCGATGCGCGACGCGATCGCGGCCGAGGACGCGCTGTACGGGGACATCGTGGTCGGCCGCTCGTTCGACTCCTACTCGAACCTCACGCTGAAGACGCTCTCGATGCTCGAGTGGATGGACTCGTACTGCCCGCGCGCGCCGCGCCTGCTCAAGACGGACGACGACATGTTCATCAACGTGCCGAAGCTGCTCAAGTTCGCAACGGCGCCCGGCCACGCCAGTGCGAGCATGACCATCTGGGGCAGGGTAGTGCGCAAGATTCTGCCCAACCGCACCACGTGGTCGAAGTACTACGTGCCGCTGAGCGAGTTCCCGGGGAAGGTGTTCCCGGACTACGCGACGGGCCCGGCGTACCTGGTGACGGCGGACGCCATCCGGCCGCTGCTGGCGGCGGCCCCGGCGGCGCCGTACCTGCGGCTGGAGGACGTGTTCGTGACGGGCGTGCTGGCGGCGCGGCTGGGCGTGCGGCGGCGCGCGGCGCCCGATTTCTACCACAGGAAGGCGGCCGCGCACCCCTGCACCGTGCACCGTGGCGTCTCCATCCACATGGTGCAGTACCACGAGCAGTTCGACCTGTGGCGTAAGCTGCTAGACGGCCGCAAAAAGTGCGCCAGCTAGCCGCCGCTCGCCGCTCGCCGTCTCGAACTCGTGAGACGACCGCCGGGAACGTTCGATCGGACGGATATTATGAGATTACTTCGACTTAGGATATAGAGTCGCGGAAGAGAGTTCTTCTGCCGAAGACGGAGTTAGAGAGAAACGGTAACCCCCTTCCCTGAATGATACGTAGCGGACGAGTAACGATTTGACGAAATAATACTGTGCTATGACTCTCGGGGGTCGCTCCTCGGCGCGACAGAGAATTGTTTTATTCGTTTATTTTTTAAATGCTATCGTATTTTTGTACGCGTGTGCCGCGTGTCGCGTTGAACGACGGAATGAATCCCGGAATTGTGTAGATCTGTGGAAATTGTATTTTATCGATTAAGTTATGCCGGACGGTTGTAAATATTATAATATTTAAATATATGTTTACATGTGCGTAAATGGTTCTTTTATTTGATCTTCGAAGAGTTTAATGGCTAGCGCAAAGATGTCCACCTACAAGGTGGACAGACGACCTGGTGAAGGTGGCAGGAAGCCGCTGGATGCAGGCCGCTTTCAACCGGCCAATCTGGAAGTCAATGGGGAAGGCCTATGTTATTATAATACCAAATTAGTGCCTATGTTCAGCAGTGGACGTCAGTGGTGGTGGTGGTGGTCAGTGGTGGTGACGTTGATGATGATTAGATTGAAGGGATTACGCGTCATTCATAATAGGAGTTCCAGAAAGCCAATATGAAGTTTTATGTAATCCAGAAAACTGGGCGGTCAATATTGAGTTTTGCGAGTGGGTGTGGTTTCGGAGATCATCTACCAACAAGGCTAAAACCTCACCCACAATCGCAGAGTAAAAATATTGAAATTTATTATCAGAATGTAAGAGGTCTTCGTACAAAGTTAGACAATTTCTGCATAGGTATCTCTTCTTCAAACGCAGATTTATACGCCATTACAGAAACTGGCTGTAATGCCTCTGTCCATGACTCAGAAATAATTCCTATCGGCTACACCATAATACGCTGCGATCGAGCGGATGGACGAAAACTTGGCGGCGCGTTTCTCGTGGCCGCACCGCGCTTCCAGCTACGGCAAGTGCCAATACCGGGTGACGTCAACATAAACGATCAGCTGTTTGAACTCGTTTGTGCTACAGTGTACCTACAAAATAAGTTGTTGTTTTTGTTATGTGTACTTTATATTCCGCCACATAGTAGTGATACTGAGTATATCGTCGCCGTAGAGCGAAAAATCACCAAGTCGACATTTGGCCAAAATTGACTTAGATATGTCATCAAAATGTCCATTTTTTTCTACGAATATCATCCTTACGCCCATGTCTATACGTATCATAGTTGTCATTTTCGATTTAGCAAAAAATCACTTATTCTTCATTTGGTTTTCAACACATTAGTCGAAAATTAATTAATTTACTTAAATACTTTTTCATTATTCGGTGTGATTGCAATTCTGTACTTAAGTCGGTTTGATTACCTTTCTTCTTTACAAATAAATCATAACTGGGATTGAATCAAAGGCAATATTAACTTAACTCAACTTAATGACTACTCGACCGACATTTTAGTTACATTTACATGAACATAATCTAAACGCGAGAAATCATCAAACTTTTTTAATAAGTTCTATCCTAATGCTACAGCCACCGAAATTTGTTTCGAATATTCACTAAATCCTTTTGGTGAATATTTCAATCTAAAATTTGTAGAGCTACGATACGTAAGTGATATTTGCGCGCGACTTGGTTAGTTTTGCTCTTCTATCTGGGTTCGGTGGCCGTTGGGGAACACGCGTTGGTGACTTTTATTCTTCTTTCTACTTATGCAATTATTTATACCTACTGCTACTTACCACTTTTTATTTTATTTTATCACTCAGTGGGTTGCCTTTTTGATAGCTCATGATGTGTTCTACTATTTATTTTGGTTGTTGTGACACTGAGTACTTGCTAGCTTGAAGTGTATGATTGTGTGTGTGCTTGCTGTTCTTTGATATATTGAAGTGTGAAGTGATATTCATTTAAGAATCCTTTTTACATTAGGCACATTAAAAACAAAAGATTTCCAAATAACATGACGTATCAAGGTACAGTCAGTAACGTTAGGAAGTGTAAAAAGTATTGTAAATTACTACTGAACACAGTTTCTTTTTTTGCTAACGTATACTTACTTTACTTACGTTTATAATGTCACTGGCTTGCACCTCTTCATCACCTACTAATTGACTTGAAATGCTATACAAAACCTAAAAATACTGACCTTATGACCCTTGGCACATGCATAATTACTACTTAAGAGAACTTAAGAGTATAACCATTTTTTAAAAATTGTATTAGCTTTTGTATCGGGACTGTTGGCAACTACTAGTTTTATAAGCCACTAATTACTAATGCACCGTATTTATTGCTTTTTTTGCCTTGTTCTATTTGTATTCATTACTTTCAGGGAGAACTTTCTAATCATGAAATATCAAAGAGCTTCGACGTGGGTGTTCGTGTTCTTTTTATGTTTATAAAAGGATATTTGGATCTGAATTTAACTTGTCATTTTTCACTCCAAAAAAGGATCTCTGCATGAAATGTACACGGTTCGATAATGCAGATCGGCCAGATAATCTCAAAGAAGTATATGATGCCCATATTGAGAGAAAAATCGCGGCACAAACTGCCAAAGAACGTGATAAGGAACGGTCTATTACAGACGAAACCTATCTTGTGCTGACTGCTGACATATACCTGTTTGTGGTGTCGGCATTCTATACTACACAAGGAAACTCAATGTCCAGAACTACAGGATTCATACAGCAAAGCCTCCTAATGAAGCCTATTGTATAACGTGGAACGAAGTTAATGGCAAAAGAGGAAGTGTTGAAATTGCCAGTGCTTTAAACTGGTGGATCAATCAGGTGCCATCTACTGTTAAATAAATTTGTATTTATAGTGACACTTGTGCAGGGCAAAATCGAAACTAATTTATAACTGCCTTTTTGGTTCATCTGATCCAAAGACCCGATTTACATTTGGACGTTTTTGAGCAAAAATACCTGGAAAGTGGTCACACGCACATGGAGGTTGACTCCATGCACAGCGCCATAGAAAAAGAGCAAAGACATGCCAGTTTACTCATTGATTGACTGGAAGTCAATCATGTATCGCGCACGCTCAAAGAGACATCGGGAAACAGCATCTCCTTATATAGTAAAAGAACTTACTCATAATGAAATGCTTGATGTGAAGGCTCTAAATGAAAATTTTGTCAGTAATACAAGTAAGGATATAGACGGAAAGAAAATTATGTGGGTGAAAATCAAATGTCTTAGGTTTGAAAAGCAATTTGCAGGCATAGTTAATTTTCGTTACACTCACGATGGCCCGTACTCTGAGTTTGACGTATTTAAAAAAGAAGAAAAAGTGGTTCCTAGAACAAGAAAAAGCGATTTAATAGCTCAATTAAAAGCGTATGTATGCTATTCTAATGGCTTATTCTGCTCCACTTCCGATTTCAGAGGCTAAGAAAAGAGACCTTATTGGTCTCTTTCACAAGGGCATCATACCCAAAGAACTACACTCATGGTATGAGTCTCTACCGACCAGCAATGACGTTCAAGATAGGGCATTGGACACTGATATCAACGATGAAAGTGAAGAGTCGGATTAATTTAGTTATAGACAATTTTTTGTCATAAATTGTGTTTCTTTGTGTTTTTTTTAATAAACTAATAATAAGTAACGCATTTGTTTTCCGCATATCATTGCCTTGTTTTTATCCAATACCTATTATATAAAAAACAGTGTAAATAAGAGAGTTGAAATTGATCTATTGAACTTCTTATACAAGTAATATTCTACCTAATTAGAGTTACTCTTTTTAACAATGGTCCTAGATACAGGTAAAAAGTCACTAAAACTCTATAACCTAAAATCTTGGTACAGGATTTGAGGGCGAAAAATAATTAAGTTAGTATTTTGACATTATTCCAATAATTATACGTAATTTATTAAAAATAATAACATCACATTATGCCCTTGTCTATTTTCTAAGATACAAAACTATAAAATTAGAATTATTTCGTACCAAAACCAAGTAATGTTTTTTTTTGTTTTATAAAACTTTAAACCTTCATAACTCGAAACACGTTTCGACCTACTTGGTGACTTTTCGTTCTACGGCGACGATATGATGTTATTTAAGATTATTGAAGAATTATGTAACAGTTTTAGAAATATTATTGTAATTGGGGATTTTAATTTGCACTCATGTTCTTCGGCAGTAAGTAATTACTATGAATACTTCCAGAGTTATTGTGGATTCACTCAGGGTAATAAAGTAGGTAACTGCAACGACCGCCAGCTGGAATTGGTTTTGAGTGCATTTGAGGGGTGCGAGAGTGTGAATGTGCGCGCGGCGGGGGCGCCGCTCGTGCCGGTCGATGCGTATCACCCGCCGCTCGAGGCGACCGTGTGCCTGCGCCGGCGCCCGCGCTTGCTGAGCGGCGCGACTACCCCGGCTGGCCCGAGCAGTGCACCTCCACAATGGAACTTTAATAAGGCTGATTTTCAATCACTGTACTTATCTTTAGCATATATAGACTGGTCCCCGATGTATATTTTGGATTTGGAAACGAGTTTAAATTATTTGACAAAATAAACTCTGTTCTTCAATGCTGGGTCCCACGAAAGAGGCGTCAACAGGAAAAATCACATTATGTATATCCAGAGTGGTATTCTGCTGATGTCATTCGTGAAATAAAGTTGAAAACGGTTCTTCATAAGAAATACAAAACGAGCCTATCTAGCGCTGATTATGATGCATTCGCCCGATGTAGGACTAGAGTTAAAATTATGATTAAGCAAGCAGAGGAACAATATCGGCGCCGCGTTGAAAACAACCTGCTGGAGGATCCGAAGACCTTTTGGAATTATGCTAATTCCAAAAGAGGTAGTAGGAGGAGTAAAAAATCTTTATTTAAAAACGGAGAGGTGATGACCGCAGAACAGTGTGCTAATGAGTTTGCCAAGTGCTTTTATTCGGTATACAGTACGGAACAAGCCAGGTTAGATACAAACAAAGCTATAGTGGAAGCCGGCGCGGAGAACGGGGCGGCACGGGTCCACCTGGATAGCTTGCAGCTGGAGGACGTCCAGCGCGCACTCGAACAGCTCAAGCCAAAGAAGTCAGCGGGACCGGACGGCATTCCTCCCTATATATTCAAAGATTGTCGAGCCGTGCTATCGGAGCCACTTTTGTACATCTTTAACCTTTGTTTAAAATCAGCTGTATTTCCGGAGAGGTGGAAAACTACCAGAGTTGTCCCGGTACCAAAGGGGGGTTCCGGAGAGTCTGTTGACGGGTATAGGCCAGTCGCAGTGCTCTGCACACCTGCAAAGGTTTTGGAATCCGCGATACATAAAATAATATTCACGCAAGTTAGCTCACAACTTTCAGATGCACAGCATGGATTTAGGCCGGCAAGAAGCACCACCAGTAACCTTCTTAGTTATATGGCTGACGTTCTACCAGTGGTGGATGCTGGGGGGCAAATCGATGCAGCATATTTTGATTTTAGGAAAGCCTTTGATTTGGTAAATAATGACGTATTATTGAAAAAATGGCGGCCATCGGTTTCACCCCCCACCTGCTGGACTTCTTTGCTGTGTATATGAAAGATAGGCAGCAGTACGTAGAATACGCGGGTCATATATCGGACACATACTTTACCAGGTCGGGAGTGAGCCAGGGGAGTAACCTTGGACCCCTCCAGTTTATAATCTTGATAAACGATCTGCCGCAAGTAGTGAAAGATGCGAAATGTTTATTGTTTGCTGACGACCTTAAACTATACTTACCTGTTGATACCGAGGAAGACTGTGATAAGCTTCAAAGAGACATAGACAGAGTGGTCTCCTGGAGCAAAGAAAATCTTTTGGAGTTTAATACATCAAAGTGCGTCACTACCACCTTCTCCCGCTCACGTGATCCCATCCAACACAACTATGCGGTAGACGGAACGCCATTACTCAGAGTAGCAGAGGTAAAGGATCTGGGTATTTGTCTTAATGCAGGCTTAACGTTTCGTGAACATATAATTTCTATATGTAAAAAATCATATAGAAACTTAGGATTTGTTCTTCGACGGGTTCATGGATTTACAAATATAACAGCTATTGTCACACTATATAACGCCTTAGTACGCAGTCAACTCGAGTTTAACGCAGTAATATGGGATCCATGCGAAACTAAGTACAAGCTTATGCTTGAACGGATTCAGAATAAGTTTGTTCGCTATATTTGCTTAAGGCTCTATGGTGTATATCCATTTTATCCACTCGTGTACCCGACATTGTTCGTTTTGGGTATGGTCGGGTACAATGAACTACGGGTCAGAAGAGATGTGGCGCTCGTTTCTCACATTTTTAAAATTTTAATTGGAAAGGTACATAGTGCAGATATACTGGGGCTCGTAGGGTTGTGTGTGCCCGATAGGTTCGTGTGGCGCCGGCTGCTGGCGGTGCCGCGCGCGAGGACGCGCTTGCTGAGCGAGGCGCCGCTGACGCGTGCACTTCGCTCTCTCAATCTCATAGCGGATCACTTAGACCTGTTTTATTGTAGCCTGAGTGAATTCACAAGAGTGGCACTGTCTATATCTTGTTATTATAATAACTGAATTATATTATTGTGTAGTCTTACAAATTAGTACCTAGTCTAGTTGCTTCACTATCGCATTGGGTGCATACCTGTAATGATAGCTTTAAGTTTTGGATAAATAAATTAAAAAAAAAAAAAAATGATTTGATTATCAACATATTTGATATTTTTGGTATCAACACCAGAGCAGTTTCCAACTTCCAAGATTTACATAGCTAATTATGAAATAGTATACGTATTAATGTTTTAATATGTAATGGAAAATGTGGGGTTTTGTTTTAGAGAAATAAATTGTTATACTATAATTGATGTATTTTAAACTAAATTTGTAAATAAGAGGCATTAACTGTAAAAGTAATAAATGAGTGAAAGAGACAACCCTATACGAAATGACTGTTGCTTTGTTTAAACAAATTCTTCCGTCTTGATTGACTGGCCGCCTCTTGACTACTGAAGCTCGAGTGTAGGCGAATATAAACTCGGACTAAGTTGTAAAACACATCGATTATGGCCAGTTTCTTTCTTAACAGGAAGGGGGTGAGGTCTGGCTGGCGGGCTGACGGAAATGGACGGAAAGATCGTCCCACTATTAGGTATGTGTGTGTTTATGGACTAATAAAAAAAAAAAATTTCAATGGCAGCTTAGAGAACACGTACGTACTGTCTCTGAACAGGCGGGAAGCAAGTGGTTTGTAAAGCACCGCTCCCGACGTCCAGAATATACGGTCAGACAGGTAACTAACTCCCTAGTGAGCGTAGAGTCCCTTTTACCCCAAGACACTAAGTCCCTAGAGCCCTAGCCCCACCTAACAATAGATACATAAATAGAAAGAGGAGTGAAGAGCTGCTCCCAGGTCGCCCAGGGAGGCTGTGTTAGGACGGTAGGTAGGCGGTGTGGACCCGCTGCCAGTCTGGCAGACTCACCAGACTGATCATAGTGACGGCTAAGGTAGTCTTGGCCGCAGCGGAGGGAAATGAGAACCAACACGGACTGGTTGATATCTGATTTATTTAGTGTAATGTCATGTTTAAATACAAAAGTTAAAGAATGTACACAATTACAAGGTTTTTACATGGGTCATCCGCCGGTTTGTAGGTAGGTCTGACGGCGCAGCAGACAAATGTACGATCGTAGCTCGTACAGTCTCTTTCGGACAGCCTAATAGTGTGGTGTCTCACAAAAATGATTGTATCTCCAAATGCATTACGTACTTCATAAATAATATTGCGGAGTATTTTTTAGTAGTAATCTACTCAATCATATGTGTTATTTTGAAACGCAGTTGACATAAGGTCTTACTGTTACGTGGCTCCTACATCACGGTCCAACTATAATTAAAATGAACTTACTTATACATAACTCTGCGGAAGTAATCAAAGATCGAACGACGCACAAGTGCAAACGCTGTACTAGGAACCTAGTCCTACCTAGACTACCTGCCCGGTTCCTATTATCGAGAAACCATTCGTTTTGCTTAAGCGTAACACACACAGAGAGCGTGCGCGGGACGGCGACGGGTAGGGTCGGTAGTACGGCGGGTCTAATAACATACGTTTAAATGGGCGCCCACAGACAGGGGGCGGGAGCGGGACGGCTCGCCGCGCACGCCGTCTGTGTGTGGGCGCCCACTTAAACCTATGTTAATAGACCCGCCGGACTCCCGTCGTGACCCGTCGCCGTCCCGCGCACGCTCTCTGTGTGTGTTACGCTTTACTGATGGTAGAATTGTCTACATGACGTATCTCAAAAATAATATAAATCAATGATTTAATATAAGCATTAACTTAAGACTATTATTATGTACTTACCGGGGTAAATCCTTGTAACAACCCCTTTAGCTAATATTTATAGGCGGGTTCTCGCCTTGATCAGAATCATCCATAGCGTCCTAAGTGGGTATTTATGTAGGTAGCAGCAAAAGATTTAGTTAAGTCACAATCAAAAACAATTTAATTCGCCAAAGTATCTTCTTTACAGAATATCAATTAAATTAATGCACTAGTAATTTAAGAATCACATAATTAGTCGGTTTAGATTATTTCCAACACAAAATGGCACAAGATTACGCGGAACAAAAGCGATTCGACGGATAAGTGGTGCGCTTGCCGTTGATTGACGTCCGAGAAGAAGTTCAACATGGCCGCGCCAACCATCGACACGACGCTCCGCAAGACGGACAGGTTGTCAATCTTGTTCCGACGTATCTCAAAAGATGGCGCTAGCGATGCATAGCATGATGGCGCGTTTAATACCATCTAATCCTGGATCACTCTCAGATTTTAGTTGACACAAAAGGGAATGGGCCCAATTCCCGTAATTTAAAAGTAGTAATAATCCGGTGTCGATCCGGTCCCAATCGCATCAACTTCCCAAACGGTATTCACGTACACTAAAATTATGACATTAAATTGCCAAACTATGAAAAGCGATCGTGATGTTAATGAAAATGGATCATGCCAAAATGGTATTCTACTAAATTATATGTATTTACTAAATTTAATCTGCACTTGATTTGTCAAAATCGGTATTCTCGTCGCTATTTATACGTCAAATTTGTGTATGAAAAGTGATTATAAGCGGACTGATATGTGATTGTGATGAGACTACTCAAAGTCAGTCCTGTCAACAGTATTTTTATAAGTTTTTCATTAATTATGAGTAATTACGGTCTCCGCTGGCTTTATTTATATGCTGCGTATTGTGCCGACGCAGAAGCAGCAGGCGGCTTACCCAAATTACCCTAAAAATAGATGGGCAAGCCAATGGTTCTAATAGTCTAAGATCTCATTGCGAGCTTTTACAAAGAACCTAACACAATGTCTTATCACGGAGATCAAGCCCTTCATAAGGTCTGAGAAAATAAAAGGTGCCCTAAATGTAACTTGCAAGGTATGTACTTATTTATTACTACTTAGTTAAAATCATAAAAATACTTACTATATTGACAACTGTAATTGACAATAACTTTAACAGTCCTTTTTTCTTAGAATTTTAGCACTCGGGTTTAGTTTAGTGGCCAATTATACAACAACAATTATGGTTTTCTAATCTGTAACAGTTGCTTTTTCTTAAGATAGTCTGTGGCAACACCTGACACAGAAATACGAACCAATGCGAACGAAAAGTTACTACAAAAGGAATTTATTGCGATGCGATTGGGAAGGGAATGCGATGTTAACGAAACTTTCAAGGACGCTGCAGCTCACCTCTGCCTATCAGACAGAATCCTCTACTTGCGGTTAGTATTGACATATTACATTGTTTTTCTAACGGGCCCGCTTGGTAGAGTATGGCCCAAACCACCTCATAGTTGAGTTATAGCCTGTGCCCTGCTCTGTGGACGTGTATAGGCACACCTCTATGAGCAACAAATCCAAGTTGCATCCCCAGTTACTGCAGAAAGGGCTACTTTGCGACATAGAAGAGTTATTTGTTTTTCCATTATCATTTTAGCCCTGAATCTGGGACTGGGAGTGATAGTTTTTTGGAGGAATACAAAGGTACTTAAATAATAATTGTATAGTGTGAAATTTATAAAATGTTTTAATATAATGTCCTTTTTTAAATTAAACAAAGCTTTAAATTAAACATCGCGATTGCCCACAGATTTGCAACTAACGCGTTCTTTACGGCTCTGGGCTGTTGGCGCGGTGCGTTGTAGCGGAGGCGCGGCGCCCGCTCGTGGTCGCTCGCGCTCAAGCGCTTGTGGACTGGACAGGCAGCTCGGGTGCACGAAGGCGGAAACATTTAGCGATATTGTGAAGCACACAGCATGCGTTTACAGTTTGGGCTGCTATTTTCGGTTTGTAGGGGAGAGGCACCTGTAAAGTAATTTGACTTTTATAACAGGTTAATTTTCATTTTTGTAGGAAAGCCTCTCTTTGAACTCGCCAGCAAATCGCAAGTGTAACAATGATCTAATAGATAATAGTTAAGATTAGATAAGCGTAAACAATTCCATATTATACACATACTGTGACTGTGCTCAATAAAATATTAAATTATTATTTATACTGCAAATGTGTTTTAATAAACTAAGGAATAACAATCTACCTAAATCTTGATTTGAGGACACCTATAGCCTCTGACGAGAGAGGCTTTATAATTATGTTCCTGATAATAATAAGCTTATGGAGTTCCATTCTGACACATTTAGTAGGTATTATAACATTTTTCCTTAAATGATATCCACTTTCTCCTGTAACAATAATAACAATAAAATTATGGTAAAAAATATTATATTTACAAGCTTTATTTTATTGATATTGGTAAGTATGGAAGTACAGGGGACACGAGTAAAACACGGGACGGCTGTCAACGCACTGGTGTTTATTATATTAATTTTATAAAAAAATAAAAACCGACTTCAAAAAACTAAAACGCTAAAAATAATCTTAACACTTAAGTACCTAATCAGTTACTTTTGGAGTCGGTGCAAACGAAAACATTGGTCTCTCATTGACTGGCACCGACTCCAAAAGTAACTGATTAGGTACTTAAGTGTTAAGATTATTTTTAGCGTTTTAGTTTTTTGAAGTCGGTTTTTATTTTTTTATAAAATTAACTTATTTCTTCCATTTTAGTGATAAATCCTAATCAAAACAAATCTTACGAGTGCAAACATAATTTAACTGCTGAACACCGATTTCATTTCCTATTTTTCCACCCTTAGGGGTGAATTTTTTTCCAAAAATTTTTATTATAGTATCTTTGAAGTATAAGCTATTCATTAAAAAAAGAATCATCAAAATCGGTCTACATTTGGCAGAGATATAGGTAAGATAGATACTAAAATCAGTTGGCGTGGTACGGAGTTTATGCAATGTTTGATGATTTTCTTATAGATCCCATCATCAGAATTTAACCAAATTTATATGGGACCATTCTGAAAGTATTACCTTTCAAACAAAAAAATAATTATCGAAATCGGTCAACGCAGTAACGAATGATCGCTGAACATACATAAAAAAAAAAAAAGATACCGACGAATTAAGAACCTCCTCCTTTTTTGAAGTCGGTTGAAAAGGTGAAGGGGCGTGGACGCAGCCACGCTATCGTATGTGTATAGCTACAACGTATGCTACCTACGTACAAATATGTAACATTCCTCCCCCAAATATTACAGCTAAGTCCTCAAAAGAAGCGTCTATAATCGACCGGGGGACGATGTCGCTTAGTCGTTTCGATGTTTCCTTTTTCGGAATTTCCCTCATCTGAAGTAGCATCGATATCATAGAACTCATCGTCTTCCTCAGAGGGGGGTCTCTGCACTCCTCTCGTCATCGTCACGCCACACCACGAAGGGGAGTTGCGTGGCGTTGTGACATCATCAGCTGTTGGCAGTGGTGACAGGTTGTCCCTTATCTCTCCTCCCTCATAGCAATCAGAATTTCCGTTAGTAAGCTGCGACGATTGTGATGATGATGATGACTTAAAAGGAGAGTTCCAATGTACTTGTTACTAAAAATGTTAAAATTTTTAAAATGAATAAATGAAAAAAAATGAATAAATGATGATGATGATTCGATTGGTGACCGTGCTATTGTGATGTCATCAAGCACAGAGGCATTATGTGTATCGAGGTTGCCAGCCCCTGGTCTACTCTTACTAATATTTTTTCCTTTAAAGTGTAACATTTGGTTTTTATGTTTTCGTACACATAAAGATGTTAAGCAATCTTTAACTAAGTATAACATTGTTCCAATTTTCTTTATTATTATACCCCTAGCCCAACTAAACTTATTATTATTTAAATGTTTTTTATATAAAACTAACTGATTAGGTAGAAACTGCGAGTCCTTTCCTCCATGCGCTTCAGTTTGCGAACACTGTTTGTTTTGAACATGTTCAGCGAGTGAGGGCGACGAGGGCAACTGCGGCGGGTTCAGTAGGTCGAGTCGCGACCGAAGCCGGCGGCCGAACACTAGCTGAGCCGGTGATGTGCCCGTAGTTGTATGAATAGAATTTCGATAGTCAAACAGATACTTTAATAATTTTAATTTACATTGTTTAAAGTTATTACTTGTTTGTAAACTCGACTTAATTCCCCGTTTGACTATCTTTACATAGCATTCTGCCTGGCCGTTGCTGGCAGGATGATACGGCGGTGACGTCATATGCGAGATTCCATTCAAGTTACAAAAATTATTAAACTCTTGAGAACAAAATGAGGTAGTCCAAATCTAGACATGTAATCGTACACTTTTTCTATTACAGCGGGTGTAGTGCAGGTGCTCATCTCGTAAACTTCCACCCATTTTGTATAAGCATCAACTATAATTAAGTATACGCGTCCATTTATAGGGCCTAAAAAGTCTGAATGTACTCGATAAAATGGGCGTAGAGGGAAAGACACCCACTAAAAAGCTTGAATATCAATTTGTGCCCTTAAATAATTCTTAGTAATTTTGAACGCGCATCAATGAAAGCTGTAAAAATGAGTTTCATAACCCCATACTAGAAACGAGACAAAACACTAAGGTGATTATTTTTAGTGCCAAACCATGCCCAAATAAGCTTTGTCAACGAATCCTTCTTTGGAAAAAGGTTCTGTCGTCGATTCACTCATGAATGAATCGTTTTGTCGGCGAAACGTTCGTAGTGGAAAGGTTCTGTCGTCAATTCGCTTATGAATAAATCGTTCTGTCGGCGAATCGTTCGTAGTGGAAAGGTTTTGTCGTTGAACAACTCATTTAAACGAAACATTCTGTCGGCGGCTCATCCGGCAGAGAAACGTTTGTCGAAATTAAGTGTCAGAATCGTATTCTATTAATAGTTGTAAACTTTTGTGACTCACTATCTAAACAAAATTGATTGTACGCCATAGACAAATCTAACTTTGTGAATTTCTGCCCGCCACATAATTTAGAGAACAGCTCGGTTATAGTTGGCAGAGGGTATTGATCAACCACTAATTGCTTATTGATGCTGACCGAGTAATCGACGCACATTCGAACAGACCCGTCGCGTTTCAGTACTGGCACGATCGGTGACGCATAGTCTGAGTGGTCCACCGGCCGAAGCACACCTAATCCGACCAACCGATCAATTTCACTTTCGACTTTATCTCTTAAGGCGAACGCTACAGGCCGGGCCTTACAAAATACAGGTTTAGAACCCTCCTTCAACGTTAATTTTACCGTGTACTTATTAAAACATCCTAACTTTCCTGAAAATAAATCAGGATAACGTGTATTGAATTGAGCAACATCGATAGTTTGTTCACCGTTAAAATGAATAGGGCTAAATTGTAACTCGAAGTTGGTAATAAAGTCTCGACCAAGTAGCGGCGGACCGCCGCCGCGCTATACGAACACGTCGAGTGTGCGGGTGCGCCCGCCCCACTGCAACGGCAAGCGCGCTACGCCGGCACAACCTAGCACTTCACCCGTGTAACTGACAAATATTTTTTTGTTGTTGCTAACGGTTCTTTGTTAAAATGTAACTTGAAGGTACTTTCAGAAATGACCGTAACCGCCGATCCGCTATCGATTTCGAACTGCAAACCTTTTCCATTAATGTACACCGTTTCAACTAGTGGTTCACCTCTATAAGAACGGATATTAAACAACTCACCGTCGTCGTCTTCGCCGCCCTCATTTACCTCACTCGAGTTTAACGAAACAAAATTCACTTTTCTACACACTCGACGTAAATGGCCTTTTATGTTGCACTTCCTACAAGTATAGTTTTTAAACGACAGGACTCTGCCTTGTGGTTCGTATAACCACACACCGTACACTTCTCCTTTGCACTGTGACGCATCCCGGCATTATGGTGTTGGCCGATCTTGTACAGCTGATCAGGCGCCTGCGGCACGACGCCGGCGGCAGTGCTGGCGGCGGCTCGTGCGCCTCGCATGCTCTCGGCCAGCTCCACGGCCCTAGCAAACGTCAGCTCCGCCAGTCCCTGTACATACATCTTCTCCTTCTCTGGTCCAGATAGCATTCCCATAATAAACCGATCGCGCAGCGCTTCCTCGACGTTGCTAAACCCGCACTGCGCGGTCAAACCTCGCAACCTGGCGGCCCACTGTGAAGGCGTCTCTGTCGGCTGTTGAGTAGCGGCGTAAAACTGGTGGCGCTCGCTAAACCCGACCTGCTTTGGAGTGAAGTGTGTGTCAAGGATGTTGATAATTTCCTCATATGGCACCTCCTGCAGTTCCTTGGGCAGCGCAAGATCCGCTGCGAGTTTGTAGGTGCCCTCGGTGAGTGCGCTGAGCAAAATTGCCCGTTTTCTGCTTCCCTCTGAACTGCCAAAAGCATTCACTATGAACCACTGTTCCAACCTGCATTTGTATATCTTCCACGTTTGAAGATTGTGATCGAAATTCGATAAGAAACCGAAATTTGCACTGGTCATTTTTATTTATTACGAACGCGGGTAGTCGTCGCCACTGGTAAGTATGGAAGTACAGGGGACACGAGTAAAACACAGGACGGCTGTCAACGCACTGGTGTTTATTATAAAAGGTGAAGGGGCGTGGACGCAGCCACGCTATCGTATGTGTATAGCTACAACGTATGCTACCTACGTACAAATATGTAACAGATATATTTGTATTTTATACATTAATAAGTTAATACAGAAAAATATGTATAAGTGTGTATGCCCATTGCCCAATTTAAATAAATATTGTCCATCCTCATATAATTTCATTAAGTGATGGTTAAATAAGTGGACAGTCCCTCCACATTGAGGTGTCCCATAGGACAAAAAGGGATTTTTATACAATAGTTTGGTGGGTACGACCCGCTTGCAAAAAATGCAAGAGTAGGTAGGTAATCTAATTAAAACCTGGGGGGTAACCATGAACTCTTACAAAACCAACTTTGTTTGGTTGCACTTTGATATGAGATTATATGTTAGGTCACGTGATTTGGTACCATGATCTACGTAAAACAATCTTGTATAAGGCTGGGAAAGACCGAATGGTATGTAAAAATAGTATATGCGTTGCAAGTGGTCCGAATCGTCATAATTAAATTAACAAAATGTCAGTGAAATCAATAAATACCTATTCTTGCGTACTAAATTTGCCAATATATTAAAGAAAATCTATTTTACTTCTACTAGGAGGCATGTCAGCAGCGCTGAAAATTAGTCTATCGTAGATATCACCTTTACTAAATGAGCTACGACTGAGCTCTGAGTTTTTCATAAATGTTTCGGAACAATGCATTGTCCGATACCAACCTACTTAGTGCAATGGTGTCTTGACAGTACTTATTAGAAAAAAGTAAAAGTCATTATTTGTTGTCAACATTCATAAATAATTTATTTTACTTTAGAAATAGAAATATGAATTACAGAAATACAAAATAATATTTTCAGTTAGTAAGAAATGAGATTAGAAAATGGTTTAATGAAACATCATAGCAAATTGTATTATATACGAGTACGTCGAACAACGTCGATTCACAATATTTTTTATAGTAATAGTTTTATTGCAGATTAGTTTCAAGAAAAGTACAATCAAAGCATTCAAGTTTTAAGTAACCCTTGGTACTAAAGGATAAGAAAGCTTATGCTGGGCAATGATTAGGAACGCAGGAAACTGTAAGCTGTGTAAATTAAAATTCGATGCACAGAGCATACAAGTGTACCTATACTAATAGTAGTTTCATAAAATCATTGTAAAACGCCAATTGACACAAATAAATAGTGAAATAAATATGTACGCTTTATTTTAGTACTATCTAGTTTTAATAAGAACCCGGTAGTTAAATAAATAGGTTGTTAAAAAATCCCGATTGATAGCTACTCAAGTGGGTAGTTAAATTCATCGTATAGAACTCAAATCGTCTTGCGATACTCACTTATTTGCGACTCAAGAGGGGTCTGTCTTACTATGCTCTTAAATACATTCTCCGCTCCAGTCAGTTTCCAAAGGTATAGGAAGCGGGGTGCGATATAGTCCTCTCTGAACCAGGAAAAGACCAAGGGACGTTTTTCTTATAGCTATCGACCCATCACATTACTTAACACGTAGCAGCTGTTCGAGCGTTTGCTTCTTTGAATATGCTAGTTAATTTCACTAGATGTCAAACAATTTAGTTTCCGCAGTGGCGAGTCCACCAAGCTCCAGCTAACACGCTGCCCGCGTGGTCCACCAGCTCAACGATCAGCAGGACAATACGTCCGGAAAGATGTTATTGCCCTGGACATGTGTGGGTTTTTTAACAAGTTAGGCACGTCGCACGTTCGATCGTGCTCATAATAGCCCGTACCCACCACCATCTCCACAACCAAGCTTGGAGGCGGGATGGCGAACGCAGTTTTTTATAATAGTTCACACGCAGACGCTGCTGCCCATCTCGTGCTACAGGAATTAGTCGCCTCCTACGACACGCCTTCTGTTGGTGTGTTCTTTACTGCCATCTCGGCTTACTTTTACTTGATCTTTTCTTTTTTTTATTTAATTGATTTTTATATTACCTTTTTTAACTGCGTTTTGGCAAATGAACGTTTGAATTTGAATTTGATCTTAATAATGGCAATACATACTATTGCCATTACTAAGAGTAATACTTAGTAAATATAATTACTAAATTTTTTAAGAAAATGTGTATCTCGTATGTATGCCGTGTGGGGACGGCCGTAAAGAATACTCTTCCCCACCGCCAACAGGAGGCGTGTCGTAAGAGGCGACTAATTCCTGTAGAACGAGACGGGCAGCAGCGTCTGCCTGCGAAATGTTATAAAAAACTGCGCTCGCCAACCCGCCTGCCAAGCGTGGCGAGTATTGGCAATCCCCCCCAATGAAAACCATTTGGGGAGGCCTGTGTTCAGCAGTGGACGTCCATGGCTGAAATGATGTATCTCGTGTTTAATATAGTACGATAGTACGAAGGATGCGAGTCCGACTTGCACTTTATAACATTACTAACTTACTACCTTATGTCTAAATGTACTTAATTAACTTGAGATTCTACCAAATATGTATAGAGCGTACTTTATAGGTACAAGTAAGTAAAGTAAAATGCAGTAAGATAAAGTGGCAGTGGGCCAGCCATATCTATCGCAAAACCGATGAAAGGTGGACTAAATTGAGTGGAGACCACGCCACGGTAAACGTAGTGTTGGACGTCCCCCAGCTCGATGGAACGATGAGCTTAGGTTAGGAAGATGGCTGGAAGTGGCTGGAGATCGTGCTCTTTAGAGGAAGGCTTACGTCTAGCTGTAGACTGCAATAGGCTAACACGGTGGTGATGATGGTGACTTTTTAGGTCAATAGCTTAACTATTTTTAAAATATTATATTTGCTACTAACTTTGTCTACGTAGAAAAACCTTATGTGTTGGGCTAGATCAATACCCATGCATGTGTGCCTTTCAGCTAATTAAGTTTAGCCGTTAAAGCGTGATTGAGAAACTAAAGTATTAACTGTTATATTTATAATAATAATTAGTAAAGGTATGATTTGGATCTTGGCAGTCGCTGCCCATCATTGCGAATGCACCGCTCTGTGTCTGATACCGGCGGCTGTGTCGCGCTGGCAGGGAGCGTGGTCTTCTCGCCTGCCGCACAAGAAATCCAACAATTGACAACAAATTAAACGCAAATAATGTTTTTTTTGTCATTTATTCAATGCACAAACAGGGTTTAATGTTTTAGGTTTACATAAAACTTTTTACGTTTACGTTTAGTTAACCCGTCCTCGATTCAGAACCGTTCGGTAACTAATTGTCCACCAGACGATCACGTGACACTTATGATTCAACAGGATTTAACATTAGTGTCACGTGGTTTATCGGTTGACAATTAACTCTCAAAGGGTTCTGTATCGGGGGGTCACAGAAACCAGACAATGGAAATTTTATTGTTGGCCACATGTAGGTGGTGTGAGCTTAGAAAATGTAGTTTACAAAAGACCTATACTCAGTGCCTACAATAGAATCTGATGGAATATTAAGAGCATAAACATATTTGTTTACCTATGTCCCTCTAATTACTTGCTTGACTTTTAATGTACTTGTGGCGTTTGATACGTTTATTATTTTCATTTCTTTTTATTATGATAGTAAGTAAATTTGTGTAGCAAGGCTTTAAATAACATAAGTAAAGACTCTACAACTAAATGTAACAGTAAGAACAACCTGAGGTCACGTATCTATGGTTTATGATTTGATGAGCACTTCAGGCGCACTTTCGTACTCGTAAGTTTGCTCTGCAGCAGGCCCCTAATTAAGCAGTTTTGGATTAAGCTTCATTACGTAATTAAAATGTATCAATACCTGTAAAAATAAAATGTTTAGCTATTGCTCGCAGATCCGTATTCATTGGTTTGAAACAAAAAAGAAGTAGGTTGGCATGATAGCTTCTCCCTTGGGAACCTTATTGTATATTCTCAAAATAAAAGTCGTATACTAGGTCGTGATGTATTTTATGCTCCAAATTGAATGTAGATCAGTTTTAAGACAAAAAGCTCGTTTTTGCTCCTGCTGTTCTTATCCAGGGTCTAGGATCTCATTATAATAAAATAATAATCACTTTCTCTGGAGAAATTAAACACTACGAAACCACTCGCAAAAGTCGTGAAATGCGTGCCTGATTTTGCAGAATACAATTTTAGAATCGGCGCTAGAGGTCGCCACGAAAACGTCGACTCCGTAAACAAAAATTGCTTAAAAATGTAAAAAGAGATCTACACACCAGGATTTTCTGTCGAATCAGTGTCTAAGAAAACAATGTCTAAGTAAAAGTGTTATCTCAGTGTAAAAACTCAAAAAATGAAAGAAAAATGTCAATGTTTATGAGTGCAACAAACAGCGAAAGGTTTATAAACAATAATACAAACAAAACAACGACACAGTGAATAGAAAACAAACCATAAAAAGTGAACTATAAACTAAAATTACCATGAACTAAACCAGTGTAAACAAACAAATTTTATAATTGTGAAAAACTGTGCTAATCTCGTGAATTTTATTTGGTGCAAACGGGTAGTAGAACTTTTTGTGACAACCACGATCGAAATTTTAAAACGGACGTATTTGGCGCACTTATGAATGATCCCTAAGCCAATTTCGCCCGCTACGCTTGCATCAACGTTGGCCCAACGGTGAACTGCCTTGACTTTACGCGTCGTATCACCCAAGTCATTCAGTGTTCAAATCCCAGCGGAACGCGGTATATCATCTTGTCTTTTTGTGAGAAGATTGAACATTTAATTTCATAAATTTACCTCTAACACCATCTAGCGCAAAACTTAAGAACGATTAAGAAAAATCTACAAGGTTGTGGTACGAAAGTTTCATGCGAAATTGATAGTTCCACAAATTAACAAGAGATGGCAGATCCAATCAGGATATGTGCTGGTTGCAAAGAACAAATACCACATCGCCGCTATTTAATTTGCTACCAATGCGAACAGACTTATGACATCGATTGTGCTAATGTTCCTGAAAAAAGATTCCTCAATACGATGACAAATGAACATAAAAATAAATGGAAATGTCCCTTGTGCTTTAGTAAAATGGCAAAAATAAATAATACAAACACGCCTGTCCGGCGAATACGTGATAAAGAGGAAAACGTAAATATAGAAAGCCGAAAAAGACGTCAAGAAATATCGCCAGTGCCCGACGAGGACTCTTTCAACCTAATTGAAGGAGATACTCTATTAGACGACTCAACCCAAACACCAAATGTTGTAATAAATACTTCACCGATACTCAACCAGAATGAACCAGTAACTCTTGATCAGATAAATATTATTATTCAACAAAATCTGCAAGAGAATAATAAGTCATTTTTACTAGCAATTCAGAATACTATTCAAAGGGAAATAGAGAGGGCTCTTATTGATTTGAAGACTGACTTTAAAACGAATATTACGAACATCCAAATAAAACAAACATCAACAGACAAGAATATTGCAGAATTAGAAGAAAAAATTAAATTATTGCAGATTGAAACTAAAAGATTACAAACAGAACATGAAGTTATAAAAAGGGAACTCAATGATACGATTAAAAACACACAAAAATACCCAGAAAATTGTAACTATAATAATGAAAAATATATCGTCCTTCATGGGTTAGCTATGAAACATAACGAGAGCGACGACGAGCTCTTCGACAGAGTTTCATACATTTTCTATGATATTTTAAACATAAACATATCACAATATATAGAAGATATAACTGTCATAGGAAAAAAAGGCAGTAGAAACCCACTTAAGATAGAATTAACTACCAGAAGACTACGAAACCACATCCTTAAAAACGCCCCCTACTTTAGATACAACGGTCTAGGAGTGAGTGAATACCTAAGTGCATCGGACTTAAAAGAAAGGCGAGAACTTAAACGGTCTCTTCAAGAAGCACGCAAAAATGGCCACCACGCAATTATAAGGGAAAACAAACTGATCATAAATGGTAGATTGTCCGATGTAGAGTCTGGAAGGGCGACGATTACGAATAAGGAAGAACATAACACAACAAGAGAAAATAATACACAACATTCTGAAACAGGCCCGAACACAAACCTCCAAATTAGTTCCAAGAAAAACCATTCCTTTCGAAAGTAACTTTTGTGTTTTCTACCAAAACGTGCAGAGTATAAATAATAAAATATACCTACTCGAAGACTTTATAAATAGCAACCAAAACGTGCACTCTATATGCCTAAGTGAAACGTGGCTAAATAAGGAAAAACTACAGACCTTCACGATACCAGGATACAGGATGGGATCTCACTTCTGCCGAGCAACTAGGACAACAACTGAGGGTGGTGGTGTGTGTATAATGATTAAAGAAAATATAGAGACGACCACGAGGAGCGATATCGAACAAATGTCCCACGAGAATGTCTTTGAAATATGCGCAGTCGAGTTTGCAAAAAATAATATTTTACTAATTAATGTATACTGGCCTAATAGTTCTAAGAACCAAGAAGTATTCCTAGAATGTATAGAAAATCTTTTAAAACTGTTGTTAAAAAAAGATAGAACAAAAACTATATTGATAGGAGGAGATTTCAATGTAAATTTCCTAACAAATAACAAACTAATGAATACCTTAAAAACAGTTATGCTAGAATATAATTTTCATCAGATTGTAAAGGAACCAACGCGAGTCACTCCAACCAGCTCAACTTGTGTTGACCTCCTATTCATTAATAATAAAAATTGCAATTATGAGCTTCTCACCAAAGAATTCGGCTTTTCTGATCACAGGGGGAATATCTTTACTATACCGATTATTACACTAACTCCTAAACACTTTTTAACGGTAAAAAGAATTTACAGCGAAAAAAATATAAATGACTTTAGAAACGAACTTAAAACTATCAACTGGAATAATGTGATTATACCTACAGAAAATCTAAACTATAACTATGATGTTTTTAAAACTACTCTTCAAGCTCTACTAAGTAAACACATTCCTAAACTAACTTTAAAATCACACATAAAAACTAAGAACTTTAACCTAACATCTGGTATTAAATTATCTTGCCATAACAAAAGATTGCTACAACTACTAAAGTCACAAACAAAAAGTAAAATTATACATAACTATTGCAAAACATATAATAAAACTCTAAGAAAAGCGTTTCTTATGTCAAAAAAGATTAATAATTCAAATAAATACGCAAATGCTACCAACAAAAGTAGAGCCATGTGGCAAATTATCAATAACGAAGCAAAGTCGAAACCTCGAGCGCCAAAACAGAACATTACATTAAAACACAACCTTAAAATATACAAAGACCCAACATTTATAGCTAACTATTTTAATCGACACTTCACAACAATAAGTAATGCACAAAACCTAATTGCCTACAAAAAGAACACCGCAAAAAATTATCTACAAAACTCTCTATATCTACATCAGATCGAAATGACAGAAACATATAATATTATAAAGAACCTCAAGAATAAAACTAGCTTTGGCATCTACGAAATTCCACCTCGCCTAGTGAAAAAATGCGCAGATGAACTCTCTCTTCCTTACACACTATTAATAAACCAATCCTTTAGAGAAGGCCGTTTCCCTGACTCTTTGAAAGTTTCACTAGTTAAACCAGTCCATAAAAAGGGAGACAAAACCGATGCTAACAATTATCGACCCATAGCTTTATTACCAACTTCTGCAAAAATTTTTGAAACCGCTATGGTAAAACGACTTGTTTCTTTCTTTGAAAAATTTAAAATTTTACACGACTCACAATTTGGGTTCCGTAAGAATAGATCTACCGTTCTAGCAATTTATAAATACGTGCAAAAGATACTCAACATAATTAATAACAAAGAATATGCCGTGGGCTTACTGCTCGACATGAGCAAAGCGTATGATAGAGTCGATTATAAAATATTGCTGGATAAACTCTACGACCTGGGCGTCAGGGGACTAGCATTTGATTGGTTTAGATCCTATCTTGAAAACCGAAGTCAATACGTCGAAATACAAAACACCAACTTTGATACAGGTCAAATTGAACAAATAAGATCCGATCTAACCTCCGTCACTGGCTCTATCCCACAAGGTAGCGTCTTGGGCAGTATTCTCTTTCTGGTATACGTGAATGATCTCCCACAGACAATTACATTCGATGGCATTTCATTCGCAGACGACGTTTCGGTGATCTTGTCTTGCAAAAATTATAATACCCTTGAAAAGGACTTAACTAAAGCATTAAACTCTATTACAGAATGGCTCAATCAAAACAACCTCCAATTAAATATTGAAAAAACTAAATTAATACAATTTAAACCATATCAAAAGAATTCTCTTGACATAAATTTTACTTTTAAAAATCATAAAATTAAATCTGTAGTTTCAGCGACATTATTAGGTATTGAGATTGACACAAACATGAACTGGAAAGCTTATATCCAAATCTTATCAAATAAATTATCTTCATTCATTTACGCCCTGAGCAGACTGAAGCGAGTCACTGACCTGAAAACCGCACTATCCGCTTATTACGCGTACGCTCATTCGCGCCTGTCATACGGCATAATATTGTGGGGAAATAGTAGCGACATTCAAAAAATCTTCGTCTTGCAGAAAAAATGTATAAGAATATTAACGAATATAAAACAAAGAGATTCATGCAAACCACATTTTCAAAAATTAAATATACTAACCCTTTCTTGTCTTTACATCTTCGATGCTTGTAAATTTGTCAAAAAACATCAAGACCTATATTCCCCAATCAAAATTATAAGACGCAATAACCGATACCAAAACAAGCTTAAAATACCTTTTACTAAACTTAAATTATTCTCTACGGCCCCACATTCAATGTTGATTAAAATTTATAACCACGTCCCAAATTCCATTAAAAATATCGACCACAACATAAAATTTGAAAGCGAACTGAGAAAGCTTCTCATACAAAAAAGCTACTACAGCATAGCAGAATTTTTTGAGGATGACCTCTACTAACAAAAAAGTAGAATTTTCACTATCATGTCTCATATGATCAGCATGTTATATTATAATAAAATTGCAATTTAATTTAACATATTACAATATTTAATCGTTGCAACGCCCTTACAGGGCGTCACATGTACTTAAACCCCACTACTGTCAACTGTAAACCCATGTGACACGCAATAAAGATTTTGAGTTTGAGTTTGAGTTTAATGTTAAGACATTTGCTCCAAGGTGCAATTACTACGATTTAGACAACGTAATTTCATCATCTTTTTCTTCTTCCTCTTCAGCATATGTTTTGTCCACTGTTGGACATATGCCTCCTGAAGCTCTCTCCAGCTAGCTCTTAGTGCGGCGATTCTTGTCCAGGCCGGTCCTGCCGTCTTTGCAATATCGTCCGACCATCTTGCTGGTGGTCTGCCCACACTTCGTTTTCTTGTGCGGGGTCTCCAGAGCAAGACCTTGTAGTTCCATCTTTCGTCTTCTCTACGGCATACGTGGCCTGCCCATTGCCCTTTCAGTCGTGCCACCTTTTTGCCACGTCGGTAACTTTGGTGCGCTGGCGGATTTCATAAAAACGAATAAATATTTTTATGGTTTTTATCAGTTTTTGATTTTAAAATTTCCGCGTGTCACTCCTTTGACAACTGTCATACTATTAGCATTGATCAAGTAAAATAGGAGAAGCTGACCTAAGTCAAACCTATCAATCGGTTCCGAAACTGAGTCTCAACATTAGTCAAAATTTATAGCTCAAATAGCTCATTCTTTGGAAACAGTTTTGAGCCATGTAAAAATGTCTAGCAATTGACAAACAATCTCAATTTTAAAAAGCCGTATAGCCACCGCTTAATTGCATTACCTCTCGCCTTTATTATTTTTATAAAAGAGTAGATTATTCCGTTCTCTTTTCCACAATTTCATGTTTCGGACAACTGTCTCATGCTTTTAATAGCAACAAAGAATTTATAAGTAGGTGTTCGTAGTACCTAAACATTCCCTGGATGGCAATGACATTAGGCCATAGACTTCGGAGATAGAAAATTGAAAGAGACGAAGTTATCTGTTGTCAGTGGTTTTAAATATTGCGTCTCTTTTCTTCTCAAAGCAATTAATAGACAAAACATCCAAAACATTCGTTCTTTTACATCCCTAAACAAAACCTAATTATGTAGTTCATGGTACAAATTCAAAACAAGCTCAAATCAAAATCCTGAAGCAGCATAAATGCTTTTACAATTTTGTAACTGTCATTAGTGTCAAAATAAACGTCATTTGTATTGAATTGAGTGAATGATAAACAAAATTGTATGATGTCAAAATCGATGAAACAAGATTGTTTTTACGACCTCATGGTACCAAATTGACGGATAGGCGTAATTTGAGATTGTTTTAAGAGTTTATGGTTACCCCCCTGAAACTGGAAATAAGATTTTAAAATGAATGAGAAAAGAGAATTAGTGGGTAATGTAACGAAAGGAGGAGTATTTTTATGATTTTAACTAAGTAGTAATAAATAAGTACATACCTTGCAAGTTACATTTAGGGCACCTTTTATTTTCTCAGACCTTATGAAGGGCTTGATCTCCGTGATAAGACATTGTGCTAGGTTCTTTGTAAAAGCTCGCAATGAGATTTTAGACTATTAGAACCAATGGCTTGCCCATCTATTTTTAGGGTAATTTGGGTAAGCCGCCTGCTGCTTCTGCGTCGGCACAATACGCAGCATATAAATAAAGCCAGCGGAGACCGTAATTACTCATAATTAATGAAAAAGTTATAAAAATACTGTTGACAGGACTGACTTTGAGTAGTCTCATCACAATCACATATCAGTCCGCTTATAATCTTTTCATACACAAATTTGACGTATAAATAGCGACGAGAATACCGATTTTGACAAATCAAGTGCAGATTAAATTTAGTAGAATACCATTTTGGCATGATCCATTTTCATTAACATCACGATCGCTTTTCATAGTTTGGCAATTTAATGTCATTATTTTAGTGTACGTCAATACCGTTTGGGAAGTTGATGCGATTGGGACCGGATCGACACCGGATTATTACTACTTTTAAGTTACGGGAATTGGGCCCCAGTGCAAATCCGAGAACCTTCAACTGAGACGTTATGTCGAGAGACGTTATACGACGATACCTTTCTACGGCGTACACTAAACTCATTCTCGTAGTCATGCTACGTCGCTATGAGAAACATACCTGCAATCGTACCCGTGACGCAGATAACTGGAGACAGAAACCCACCAGCAACAGTTTCGCTGAACGTTCTCAAATAGTAGCTGATCTGAGGGTGGAGGAGTTACGTACTCTATCAGTACGAATACCGCTGACCCCGGGCGCCTAACTAGAGCACACAAGATATTATAAGATCACGGAAACGCTGACACAGCGCTCGTGCGCCGCTAACCTGACCGAGCCGCCGGACAGCATGCCACCGCCATCATCCTCGCTTCGTATCTAACATTGATCGAGTCAATTAGTATTAGAAACTAGTTTTGTTGTAATTGTAATTTTAATTAAATTAGATATAAAGTAATTTAGTTTTTTTTTCGATCCTCCGGCTGTCGCTTCGTAATTGGTGTGTAGTACCTGGTGATTGTTGATAAAATGATTTCACGTAAAAGATCACGAATTTGGCCATTTTACGACGAGATTGAAGAAGATAAAACCAAAGTGAAATGTACCTTATGCAATTCTTTGATTTTACATAGGGTGTTTGACAAAAGGCTTCTACGACGGCAATGTTAAACCATGTTAAAATAATACACACAAAAAAATAATAATGTTGGTTTAATTATATCTACTAAAATATACTGTTTTAAATAAACTGAGTATTCTCGGCATTAAAACCGAGTTATTCGGCCGAATACGAGTATTAAAAACCCGCCGAGTAAGCCGAGTACCGAGTATTATCCGAGTACTTACTCGGCCCATCTCTATTAAAAAGTTTAAAAAAATATTATTTATTACACTTTTTAACAATACCACTTCACCTGCACCAGCAAACAATAAATCCGTGAAATCGAATCGTCGGCGTCTACGGCGTTGCGTTTTTATAGCCATAGATAATGTTCGTCGTTTTCGTTTGGCATTGACACTATACTCAAATATAAGGCGCATATGTCAGTTAGAAGGCGCGCACTGTGACCAAAGAAGAAAAAAGGCCACGCATGGCTAGCAGGCACCTCTATCGGTCAAATTTGTTAATACAAGCGCGTAAGCGTCATTCGTTCATTTCATTTTGTTTGACTGGTAATGTTGGCTAAACTTAATTACAAAGTATTTTGCATTTTGAAATGGATATAAAAATGTAAAATACATCTGGAAAGGTATTTCAAATAAATCGCATCTCTGATTACGACTCCCTTTGTTCTATCGTTCGCGGCGAAATTTTCCGGCCTGCCCCGCCCCGTCGTGTGCGCAGCGCCTTTATATCTCAAAAACGGTGCGTCCTAGCTCAAAGATATCAAAATTTTGGCCCCCGTAGACCACAGATGCAGTCCCCGGAACACGTTAACAGCATTTAAACACAGACTTTTATCGAGGGTTGAAACGAATATCGACAAAGTTAGAACGACAATATTGAGAGTAAAATGATGTACAAACAACGGCTGGTCAACCTATCCAAAAAGTTAAAGGTCATTGAATTGATTTTCAACTTTAAGTCCAACCTTTTGAGATGAAAATGAAAATGAAAATCTTTATTATGTATTTAACAACAGTTGGTTACAAGAATAGAGGTTAACCATCTTCTTTTAAGTGTAAGAACACTTGTGCCAGAAGAGGCCGCTCTCATAGCCTTGTATAGGAACATACAGTTTCAAAATTACAAAATAAAGTTTAAAAAAAAACGTATCCACAATTTATGGTAGCTACATCTAGGTAAATGTGTGTGTGTGTGTGTAATGTAGTTTGTTAGTAAATATGTGTATGTACAACCACGCTCCTGTAAGATGTTAGGTTAACACTTATTACGTGAGATAATGCCCTCAACTTCCTCATAGTTTAAGGTCTTAATCCACTGTGAGACCAGCTTTTTGCATTCGAAACTTGTCTTCGTATATATGTTGAGGATTTTATAATAGAATTATACAGGTGAGATGACTGGATCATTTAATGATGTATTGCAAAATATGTTTTACATATAGTTGTTTTAGCTACAATATTATCATTCCTTCTTTTAATTAGTATGGTGTTATCAATGGGTAGTGATTTATGTTTTATCAAAAACAGACTTCAAAAAACTAAAACGCTAAAAATAATCTTAACACTTAAGTACCTAATCAGTTACTTTTGGAGTCGGTGCAAACGAAAACATTGGTCTCTCATTGACTGGCACCGACTCCAAAAGTAACTGATTAGGTACTTAAGTGTTAAGATTATTTTTAGCGTTTTAGTTTTTTGAAGTCGGTTTTTATTTTTTTTATAAAATTAACTTATTTTATCCATTTTAGTGATAAATCCTAATCAAAACAAATCTTACGAGTGCAAACATAATTTAACTGCTGAACACCGATTTCATTTCCTATTTTTCCACCCTTAGAGGTGAATTTTTTCCCAAAAATGTATCTTTGAAGTATAAGCTATTCATTAAAAAAATAATCATTAAAATCGGTCCACATTTGGCAGAGATATAGGTAAGATAGATACTAAAATCAGTTGGCGTGGTACGGAGTTTATGCAATGTTTGATGATTTTCTTATACATCCCATCATCAGAATTTAACCAAATATAAATATGGGACGATGGATGGATGGGAAAAATAATTATCGAAATCGGTCAACGCAGTAACGAATGATCGCTGAACATACATAAAAAAATAAAATTAAAAAAAAGATACCGTCGAATTGAGAACCTCCTCCTTTTTTGAAGTCGGTTGAAAATAGAATGCAGAATGTAAAGCTGTCGAACAGTCAGTACACTAGCCAAGAATAAAGAGCTTGTGTTGAGAATGTAAGTTTTTTAAAGAACATAACCTTTAGAAGTGACCTTTGAGAACGTTCAACTTCTAGAAATTTTATTTCCGACGATGATTTTCCCCCCATACCGGTATGCAGTATATTATGATCGATTGAGCGAGGGCGACATAGACTTTTTTTAGAAGCTCCTCACCAGCCAGAACACCTAAGAAGTCTGTTTAGCCTAATGGTCGACTGGTAGAGAATGCCTCATGGCATTAAGGCGTTTTTTAATCTGTGCAATAAAGTCTAAATAAATAAATAAATAAAATCCATTTAAGCTTTCTGATTCTACCACCTATGAGGTCAATAAGATAACAAATTTGACGTTTTGTGGTAGGTTAACGTGCTATTATCTGTACTAATAATAAATAAATAGTATTATTTAAAATTAAAAATCTCGAAAACGGTTAACTAAATTTCGGCCCCTGTAGACCCCACATGCCATACCAAGAAAACGTTAGCAGTTTAAAGTTATGATTTTCAACAAACCACATTAATGCCTCGCAAAGCCAAAGAAAATTAATAAAGGTAGAATGCTAACTCCATAGTACGCAAGTGAACTCGTTTAAAACTTATTATCTTCGCCGGTACCTCCTAGTTCTACTTAATATATTAGATGGGGTTACTGTGCACGCTGAAATGTGGCTTACCTCGTGCCATCTAGCAAACACTTGATGCAACTCTATCATCCAACAACACTCAGTATACTACGTGTCACGAGATGGCGTTAAACATCATTGATACTGATTTTTATAAAGTGACGTCTAAATTATTTGCGTCACAAAGTACCAAGGTACAGATAAATTCATCGCATTAGCTTAAGCACATATGGCCTAACGGCATGATACCCTAACTTATTCTCGTGGTTGCTCTAATACGAGAAAGTTTTGTTGTTGAATTTTGTCTTTTTTGTGTTTTTGCATTTACATGTACTTATCATCTACATAAAAAAACTACTGCCATAAGTGGGACTCGATGTTTTTCAAGTGCAAATCTCAACCGATAGTTTAAATATTTGCCTTCATTACCAGTCATAAGACGAAAATAATTTTCACACACTACTACACCGCATTGCTGCCACGCGCCCTTCGTTCATTCATGTTACGAGTTCAAAGCGGCGCGGCAACAGACATAACACCTAGCGCTAGTAAAGTATTTTGAAATTTCAGCTCTATGGAAAGGTTATAGGGTTGAGTATTGTTTAACTTGCGATACTACTCGCATGGTACCTATACGGTTTGGCAACGTCGCATTTTAGTTATTACGAAGTGCAAACTTGGATTCGCGACTTGCTTGCGACATAAATTATTAAACTGGGATTGGTGTAAAATATGAACTGGCAATCGCCCGCAGCTTTGCCTGCGTTCTATTTGGATTAACACAAAATAAAAAGTAGGTAGCTCCTGACAACATGTGTGCAAATCTTATAGCGATTAGGTAGTTCGTTTAGGCCAGATAGCGTAACAAAACAAACTTACTTTCGCATTTATATATTAATATACTAGCTGTCTCGGCGAACTTCCTACCGCCCCTTTATAGTTTTTTTGTGAATATTTCCTTGTTTTTTATAGTTATACTGCTATTCGGGGCGGAGACAAATTCAACAAATCAAAGATCATAAAAATCGGTCTAGCTAACTAACCCGACTCTTTTATAGATTAAAAAGTTAGGATTTCGTTGTTGTTAAGTAACTTAAGTTATGGGTGTTGAATTAAATAACATTTTCAGTGTTAAAGATATTGGTGATTGAGTATAACATATTAGTACTTACAATAGTGTTAAGAAATATAAACAAATTAAACGAAGTTTGTTAGATTATTACTTGAAAACAGTTCTACCGATCTGGCAAATATGTCTATGTCGACCTCCGTAGCCGAGAGGCGACCATACCGGTCTTGGTGTCGCTATCTCTGAGGTTCCAGGTTCGATTCCCGGTCGGTCAATATAGAAAAATAACTTTCTATATTGTTTCGGGTCTGGGTGTTGTGGTACCGTCGTTGTTTCTGATTTCTGTAACACAAGTGCTTAAGCTACTTTTCAAAGGATCAGAGCAATGTATGTGATGTTGTCTAATATTTATTTATTTATGTTAAATATAGGAACGATAGTCGAGATTTCATTAGCAATGTTTCATATTCACGTTCTATCTCAAGATATATGTATAATAATACGTTTTCACTTAATTAAGGAAGCACTTACTTAATGATAATTTAATTTTCACGATGTACGTAGCCGAGAGGCGAGCACGCAAAACTTAGCGTCGCCATCTCTGAGGACTCAGGTTCGATTCCCGGTCGGGTCAATGTATTGTCTTGGATTTAGGTAGGCTGATAGGATAGGTTAAGTCGTCGTTGTTAAGTTAGATCTTTATTGTGTATGGAAAACAAGGTTAAGTATAAAATTATCTTAAAATATGTAATTACAATCATTTATCAATTGTTTCTGATTCAAACACAAGTACCTACTTTAGCCACTTATATTTGGTTGGACCAGCCAGAGCAATGTATGTTGGAAAGTAGTAGCCAAAAACCAATCATAAATTAAAGAACAGTCCAGTATCAAGCAAAGGTCGGCGGTTTGGCAATCTTCAAAATCCTGAGGCGAGCACAAATAATTGGGTTTGCAGAGAATTTCAAGAGTCCTTTGGGCAGATCACAATCACAAACTAAAAATAAATCTCAGAAGCACACGTTAGTCGCAAGCGTAAACAAACAACGAATATGAAAGAACAAACGAATTAACGAATGTGTGTGGTAGTGTGACATATAAGACATGTGAAAGGAACCTTATCTCAATATCAACAAGGTGTATAATCGCGCTAGACGCATGTTAGTACGAGAACGCGATTCGCATAGTACCTTTGTCGAACTGGCAACGTCGCATGCTCACATTTGCATTCGACCTCTTATTTTCTATAATATTAAGTTTAAAATCGCGCAGCACTCAAGTCGAATCCAACTAGCTGCACTGATCTCGAGCGCTGAGCGAAAAATGCGCAGAAGACCATTCCGATTACGTGATTGGCTAGTCGCGCGCCGCGCCCGCACCGCCGCCGCCGGGATTGGTTGCTTGCTCCGCGCGCACGCGTCTCTGATACGATGATCGTCTCGTAACATGCATAAAGTCTAAATCGTCTCCATGCCGGGTTGTATTCGCAACTTTGTTGTATTTTGAGTTGCAACCTTCCCCAACTTTGCACGGGTTACATGGTTAATACCTAATACATGTTTATAAATTATTTCTAATACAAACCTTTCTCATACATAAGTTTAAATAATTGTGCAACTTAATTGTTGGTGCCTACCAAAGAAAATTAATATAAAGATATCTTTGGTGCTATATCTATATAAAACATCTTTGTTTTCGTAGCCGAGATGCGAGCATGGCGGACTTGGTGTCGCTGTCTCTGAAGTCAAGGGTTCGATTCCCGGTCAGTCAATGTAGAAAAATAACTTTTCTGTGTTATCTCGGGACTGGGTGTTGTGGTACCGTCGTTGTTTCTGATTTCTGTAACACAAGGCTTTGGCTACTTATCATATTATGATCAGAGCAATGTATGTGATATGATGATTTCCAATATTTTTTTAAATAAAAAAAAAGATAATTGGATACTCTTTAAATAAGTAGATAAAAGAAACAAAGGTAACAGGAAAAAGCACATTAAGATTAGCTCAATTCCTGAATTGAGCTTAATTAAGACCCCCTGGGGTCTTACCGCTTAATTTATTCTAATAGTAGGTATCAGTTGAGTTCGTGAGCCAGCTACTTACGTTTATCAAATTATCAATTAGCAAAAAATAAATAATAATGACTTTATATAGGAATCATTGAATCTAGGTTTTTGATTTCTTAAAACTAACTGAAAATGTAATTCTCAAAACTAACTGAAAATGTAAAAAAATAGTTTCGAAAGAGAATCGAACTCGGGACCACAAGCGCATGAGGTATAACATTGAGTTCACTGCTTCTATTTAAAATAACAAGTTTGCGCCATCTAGCGTATTTTAGTATAACTGTATGCAATGCAAACTTGTGCTTATACGTGCTATCTATCAGTATGTTCAAACCATCAAAAAATAAATTAAGCTGAAATCGAATTTGCTCATTTTAATTTAAATAAATAAAGGAAATGCAGTTTTCATCTTAAAAATTAATAATAATGACAAACCAAAACAGACAAATGCGATATTTCGCCTCTTTCAATATTTTTTTTACATACAAGCAAAATGCGAGACAGGTAACACCATCTGTCGTAATTTGTGGAAATGAAAAAAAGTTTGTATGGAGTTGTCAATCTACCAATATAAAGAAATCTTTGGCAAAGCTAAGTGAAAGAAAAAGCGACGCTATCGCCGTTTCATTACTTTAGAACCAATTTGATTACCGTATAAAGGTATGTCAACCCTAAAAGATAGACTTATGCTGTCACGGACTTTTTTTTAGAACTTTTCTATAGGAATAATTCCGTCATAGGTACCTTTAAGATTTTGGTGTAACTTTCACCGTTTACCCAGCGCACGCGACGAAAGCTTTCAAAAGGATTTTTTTTTCCTGTTTTTGCCACATTTTTTATTCATACTCCGCTCCTATTAGTCGTAGCGTGATATAAAACCTTAAACCTTCTTCGATAAATGGACTATCCAACACAAAAATATTTTTTTCAATTCGAACCAGTAGTTTCCGAGATTCGCGCGTTCAACCAAACAAACAAACAAACAAACTCTTTAGCTTTATAATATTAGTATAGATGAAAATATATTTAAGATCCTCTCAAGAACCGCTTTCATTTGATATGCCAAGGTTCAGTTTAGGAGACTTTTTTTGAAACCTAATTTGCCTAAAACCCCCATATTAAAAGTTTGTTTGTTTACGTTACCCGTCCATGTCCACAGGAGTTCATTGTGTGTGTGAACTTAATCGGTCCAGTAGGTTCGGAACAACTCGTTTATAACGTAATTTTCATAACATTTATTCATTATCATTATTCATCTAATAACATAATTCAAAACAATACTACTTTTTTCTATGGTGTTTACAAAGAAAGGTTTCTACTTAATAACCAGAAGCACGCCATCTTCTCCACTCGTGCCGTGCTCGTGGTCCGAGTCGTTAGTTAGGTAAATAGATACGTAATTTTTGCGGCATTTCAGTAAACTATATTTTATTGCGCTTCTGAGGCTTCTGGTAGCTTGAGTTGTCATTACACATCGTTGTCCCGCGTAGTGACTGCCGCGGTCGCGTGGACGGTGTGAAACTGTGAGTCGTGTGAACTTTGTCGGCCGGGGCTCGGGCTACCGGTATCCGCTCCACGACACGTCTCGCCGAAGGCAAAAAACAAGGTGCGTCTAAATACGACTAATTTTATTCATCAGTTAGTATCTCTGTCCAGCAGTGCGTGATATTACTGGGTCAAGACAAGACAAAAAAGTATTTACATTAAGTAATTCTCATAATTAAGATAGCCTGTCATCGACCGCCGCTGTACATTATACCTACCCACCTAGCATGACTACAAAAACACGATAATAGCGATTTATCGACACCAACTGTATTTTTTTTAAATATGATAGATATTGCCGCCATGTTGAATTTTTATTGCAACAGCGATCATAACATGTGACGACATCGGCACGCCGATTCAACATGGTAGCTATATCTATCATTTTAACTGTTGGTATCGATGAATTGCTTTATTATATCTTGTTTTGATGATCATGGTAGGGGGGCTGAAGTCACCGATGCTTTCTACACCGTGTATAGATCTACATCCAACACCGCCTTAAGCACTTCAAGTATTACACAGCCGTCTTTCATTTCGGCTGACACACACGTGCCTGGCCGTTTTTCCCCTATCCACCCTACGGACGACGGCCCAAGCCGAGGTGCGAGCCTACGGAGGCGCCCCTGAGGCCCGAGTCCGACTCACTCCCAGATCGGGCCCGCTAGAATCCTTTCTAGCGGCCTATCCTGGGCTCCTGCCCAACAGCAGCCCGGCCTGTTTCGACAGTCTCTCTCGGTCCCGTCGGCGCCACCACTAGCGGGTTAGCCTCTTGGTAGGGTGTCTTACGCACTCGACACTGGCCCGACCAAGCCCATACTTTATCGGGCTAAACTGAAGATATGGAAACAATCTTGTACTGCGAAAGAGCTGAGCTGTAACTAAAAATGTTGTTGTTGTGAGCTGTAACTGGCACATGTTCTCCTGTCAATACAACCCCGTCCTTTAAAATAATTTGAGGATTTCCATGCATGATAAATGAATAAAACTACAAAATCTTTTGTGTGTAAGGGGCTTTTTTTATAATTACTACTGCATTTGTTTACTATGTGCTTTAGTAAGTTTGGTATTGTGCTCCAAAATGAACAGGCACCCAGTTAAAATAAATTAATTAGGCGACCAGCCTGCCTTACATAGGGTGGTATGCTTACATTTTCTTCACATTGAGTGACTATTATAAAAAAAGCCCCTTACGCACTAAAGATTTTGTAGTTTTATTCATTTTTCATGCATGCTCAAGCCGCTTTATGCAAGTGGTACAACGGTCACCGTTTCAGGCGCATGCCATACCAGTGTATAATGTATATTTTAGCTTAAAACGAGAATGCTCTAATAACATAAGTCGGTTGAAGTCTCCATCACTGGCGAGGCGTTGGTGTGTGGTTGGATGCGTATCATCCACCGCTCGAGGTAGCGGTGTCGGTGTCGGCCGAGCCGCGGGAAGCCCGGTAAGTACGAACCATCGAAGATATGACTCTTACGAACCTATTTCTAATGACGAAGATCATAGTCACCACATAATAGTACGAATGATCTTCCAATACCAAGACCAAGTAATCATAATAGCCTAATTAAGGCCTCATGTACCCTTAACCACAAGAAGTGGCAGGATTGTAAAGCCTAGACAGATTCTGGATTTGTTAAGATTCTATATCTAAGGAGGGAGGTGTTGTAGTAGCACATCTCTATTTATTATGTTGTCTGTGGCTAGAAACGTTTTTAGATCTGTCACTTTTTTTCCTGGTTTAGCATGTTTTACTATTGTTCAAAGTTTGATTAAAAATAATTGTGAATATTTGCATTTTAATTGATTTAATATACTAAACAGTTCTCACATCGCTTCTTCTGTTATCTGGGCCCTTTTCCGTTCAATTCCCTCCATAGACCACTAGGCATCTACACCCTAACTAAATTCTAAATACAAGGACTGTCTTGCTCCGAAACCGAAAACCTCATTCAACCAGATATACACACACCCGACACACACACACACACGCGCGCGCGCGCGCACACACACACACACACACACACACACACACACAGAGAGAGAGAGAGAGAGAGAGAGAGAGAGAGAGAGAGAGAGACACACATGCTTAGAGTAACGAATTCTTATGCTTGTCCTTAGTTTATAGCTATAACGTGTTGATTTGTCGCGTTCATGCACACTATCCCTCAATACACATCAGACATTTATATTGTTACTAGCTGTTCCCCGCGGCTTCGCACGCGTGTAATTTAGTTTGTCACAGAAATTAGTTAACTAACGTCTAGTAATGTCAGTGGGTTTTTTGGAATAAACAACAAAATAAACCTACACCAATCCTTTATGTTAAGGTTTGCTATAATTGACTTGACTAAGGTTTTAGCACTACTTCAATGATGATGAAGTCCAAGGTGGATCACCCTTACTAAGTAAATACGGTCCCTATCTCATCTTATTCGGAACAAAAGTAAGCTAATTTACAGTAGAAATTAATAGGATGTTGGTACCCACGCAGCCTTAAATGTCGCGCTAAGCTTTACAGCTCGTACGCCAGAGTTATCTTGCACGCATTTCTTAGAAAATGATATTTTTTGGGTAAAAAACGTCTGTATTATAATTATAGTTGTAAGTATTGTTTTAAGACCTCTTCTCTCTGTTTTACTTTCTTGGGATTGTATTGAAATTCAACCCATGTCCATGACAAGGTTATGAAACGTGCTCATGCCTGGTTATGTTTCAGTAATTAATAAAGTAAAGCAAAAAATATAGCAAATGAATACCTAGTAATTTCCTATATTTTTTGCTTCGGAAAATCTAACGTGCTTGTATAATTCGGTATTACTGATATACCTATACCAAAATACAATAACTCCTAATATTTTGTTATTATTTCAAGGTAGGTATATTATCATGACGCAATCTCACAAACAGCACGGTCACGAATAAAGTGTATATTACAACCTTTTGTAATCGTGCAGAGGCGCTGTGAAGAGTGTTCAACCTCATCGAAAGAAAGACATCTACGAATGGGTGCAAATTTTTCGATCTAATCAGTTTTAAAAATAATACCTTTACATTTTTATGATGTTATATCGGATTTTTTTATTGCAGTATGATCCTTATATAGGTATTAAACTTACTCAAATAAAATTATCAGATGGATAAGAAAATTTCTTTTTTTAAATTAATCGACGGTCAATCGTTTACGTTCAAGCTAGTCAGAGCTTAATTTTGAACTTTGAATTAAGAAAAGAACAGTTTCCTAGATTATTTCAAAAACTTTTCGAAAGCCTTAGCTTTTAAGATAATACAAAAAAAACTGATACTTAATGAGATAATTTTCGCCCAAAACTTCTTTCAAATGCACTAAGGCAAAAATTTTAGAAATTCAAAAAACGCCTATGTCACTTTTTCATACTACTAATTTGGATTATTAATAAGAAAATCATCATTATCATCATCATAAACAGCCTACGTTAGTCCACTGCTGGACATAGGCCTCTCCCAATGCACGCCACTGAGCCCGATCCTCGGCTATTCTTTTCCATCCACTGCCAGGCCTTGCGTATATCGTCGCTCCACCTTGTCGGAGGGCGCCTCACGCTGCGCTTGCCTAGTCGCGGTCCCCACTCAAGAATACGTCTACCCCATTGGTTATCGGTTCTACGGCAAATGTGACCAGCCCACTGCCACTTCAGTTTGCTTATTCTTTTAGCTATATCGATTACTTTAGTTTTCTGTTGGATAACCTCATTCGTGATTTTATCCTTCAGAGAAATCCCAATCATAGCTCTTTCCATAGCTCACTGAGCAACTTTAAATTGGTGTACTAGTCGCACCGTGAGTGTCCAAGTCTCGGCTCCGCACGTCATGACAGGCAGCACGCACTCGTTAAAGACTTTCTTCAGACTTTGAGGGATTGACGATAAAAGGACTCAACGAAGTTTCCAAAATGCTGCCCATCCTAGCTGTATTCTTCAGCGGGCTTCTCTCTCGAAGTTGTTTTTACCTAACTGCAATGTTTGCCTGAGGTAAACATACTCTTGAACAACCTCGAGAGCAGCCCCCTCAACAGCTACCAGTCCCGGAGTAACATGTTCATTAAACATAACGTTTGTTTTACTTAGGTTCATCCGGAGACCGATGCGTTGGGAAGATTCAGCTAAGCTCTCTAGCATGTGCTGTAGGTCTTCAATGTTTCGGCCATGATGACGATATCATTTGCGAATCACAAGTGTGAGATGTACTCGCCGTTTATATTAATGCCGTGTTTTTTCCAGTTTAGGGTCTTAAACATATCCTCTAGGGCATCCAATCAAGGGATTTCCCCTTTCTCACACCGCGATGTAGGTGGATGGGTTTAGACTGCTGATTCTGTTCTTGGACCGTCATACCTAGTTGCAGCGTTATACAAGCATCTCAATACTTGGATAACTCGCCAATCGACTTGGCACCATTGTAGTGATTCTAAGACTGACCAGGTTTCTATAGAGTCAAAGGCCTTCTCATAATCTACAAACGCTGAGCACAGAGGCTGATTATACTCCTCGGTCTTCTGTATAATCTGTCGTAATGTGTGAATATGGTCTATGGTTCCATATCCTCTTCGGAAACCGGCTACCCGAAGGTTAGAATTCGTCGAGTCTATGCGCGAGACAATTCGTTATGACACTCGAAAAGAGCTATAAGCTCATCATAACGAATCGTCTCGACATGGCTCAGAAGGGAAATTGGTCTATAATGGGCTAGTTTCCTAAATAAATCTAGTTAGTCCGTCAGTTGGATTAACAGAAAATATTGGACACGTATTTTTTCTTTTCTGAATCAAACAAAAAATGATGAAGATATAGCCCGTTAAAGTTCCGCGTAACGTCACGCCTTGCGACACTTTTTAGCAAGACGTGACGTCATGTGCTCACTTTGATGCGCTTTATCTTCATAATTTTTTGTTTGATTGACAAAAGACAAAATATGGTTCCAATATTTTTTTGATAATCTAACTGACGGACTAAACAGAATAATCATTTTTTGACCCAGAAAACTAGCCCAAGGCTTTTATCACCTTTCTTAATCGAACCACGCTTCTGCTTCACGCCTTTGGAGTTCTCCCTAAAAAGAGGGCGGAATCAAATATACGTTGTAGCTGTGTAAGCATCGGTTTCCCTCCTGCTTTCAACAGCTCATATTCTACTTCCGCCAGAATCTCCGGTCTAGAGACGACAATTTTCCCATTTGAAGTGGTCAACTTCGTCAGAAGGCTTTCGACCAAGGATCTGCGCTTAAGTTTTTACCCCCGATTTTGCTCTATAGCTTTCTTTATGGAAAGCGTATTCAGAGCGAGCACCGGAGGTCACGTCTTACCAGTTTTTTTTATTTTTGTTCAAAGCCCGCTGTTCCGTAGAAGTCACAGTAGGGTTTTCTCGTCGTCTCTTTATAAGCTGCAGAGATTTTTCTGAGTTTAGACTTCCTTCCGGAACGCCTCGTCTCTCAAAATTTAAATCCCTCTTCCTGGAGGATCTCTGCCACATGATCGAGTTCCTGGTCAATGTCAACGTCTGTTGTGGTTTCCAGGCCAGCCTATCGGTTCTCCTGTTTTAACTGGAACGTTTCAGACCCAGCCACTCCAGCCACTCTTTGGAGCATATTTAACCACAATTATACTGTTTGTGGTAGCGAGACACTCCTCAATCTCAATAATAGCAACCTGTGACCAGGGAACGCTAGTTTTTAGTGGATATACTTGGTGACCGGCAGAGAGCGCTACTACCTCTCAAGGGAACATACTTAACTCGCTGTCGTCCCCATGATCTGGCTGGGAGTATGCGGAAAGCGTTTTATTTCTACACGAAAAAAAAAAGAAAATAAGGATAGTAGGGATGGTAGTGATAATGCACGGTGTGTCAGAAGAATTTGTTTGTATAATACTTTCGTAAAAGTTAGGTATCTGATGTGGTGCGTCGGTTGCAGGTCTGGAGCGTAAGCGCGACGTGCGCGGTACAGTGACGCGGGCGCACGATGGGCACGGTTCGGCGCTCGCACGCCCCCGCCGGGCTGGCACTGGCCGCTCTGCTGCTGCTGCTGGCGCGCCTGCCGCCCGCCCCCGCCGTCCCGCACCGCCACCGCGCCGCCGCCCTCCCCGCCCTCCTCGCCCTCCCCGCGTCCGCCGACACCGCACCCGCCAACTGGACTACCGCGCCCGCCAGCACCACTACAAACGGGTAACCACTCATTTCCAGATAACCCACTCACTGTTATCGTCTTTCAGCCTTCCGAACTCCGAGGATCCTCCCTGTTGTGAAAACAGTGGTATACAGCCACACCATACCGCCAATTCTGTGATTAAAATCACAGTGGAAAACTTGTTCTTTTCAAATCTAGCTAGGGTAACGTACTAGTTGTTGGACATTTAAGAGTAAGAACTTGAAAAAAAATATGCAAAAAGTATAATAAACTGTTTTTATATTAAATAAATGGTTATTTGGTATTATACTGAACTGCCTTAACGATGTTTACCTTATCAACACAGAAATTATGTAAATTCATCTGAATAATAATATCTTAAAGTTAAAGTACCAAAAAACATAGTCATTGGACACAAAAATTAGTTATGGGACAGCAAAAACTAGTGATTGGACAATGGTAAGTTTGAAGATTAAATTGCTTTAATTATGCCTACTTATGTATTAACTAGCTGTGACATGTTTTAATTTCATTAAAACAATATTAGGGTATAATTTAAACTTTTATTAAAGTAAATTCAATCATAAATTATTCTTCTATAAACAAATTAACTGAAGTCTGTCAATAAAAATCTTAGAAAAGTTAAACATTATATACTAAATCAGTATTTTTTACTTTTAATCAGTCTGAATATCACTGTCAGTTTCATTAACAATAATTAATACCTACAAACATTTTAAGAAATTAACTTGTTGCAGAATTGCTATTAACTATAACTACAAATTACCATACCAACCATGTTTATAATAATGAAACAACAAAAATCAGTCTCATGGACCATAAAGCACATCCCTTAGTTATTTTTCTCTTTGGTGTATAAATCAAATATTAGATTAGCTTCAAAATCAACGTCCTCTTCAAGGGCTTCTTCATCCAAAACTTCATAGTCCAAAGTTTGGTCGCCATTGTCTTCTGCATAACACTTATGACAAATAAAGAGATCAATATCTATGTCTTCAGGTACATGTTCTTGGTGTCGTTTAGGCACACATTTAGTATGAAATAATAAGGAACACATATCACAAGTAACACGATTGTTTGACTTTGTTGCTTTTGAACAAACTGAACAAGCATTAGTGGTAGCAACATTGTGTTTAATCTTATTTTTCTTATTTATTTTATCATTAACTTTTTTCAATTTAGTTTCTTCTCTTAATCTTTTTCTTTCCTCTTTTTTCTGCAGTTCCGTATCTTTTCTAAACTTCTGCTCCTTGAACATATTTCTATAATTATCAGACGTAACAGCAAATGGCATTCTAACAACATTCCTCTTTCCTTTCCTCTCAGGTGTTTTGGGTAGTGTTAAGTATAATCCGATCCGACTGTCAGACATTATCTTAAAAGCTGGGCTATTCTCAAGATCAACATTTCCAATTTGCGGTGCTGGGTCTTTTGAAGGTGATTGCTCGTTAAGGTTCATTTCACTTATTGTTGTTGTGAATGAAACATTTGCATTAGGATCAGTAGTCGGTAATTCTATATCGGGGAAACATGATGTATTGGCAATGTTTGTAGTAACTACTGAAGACTCTTCTATTGAAGAAACATCTGTATGTTGTAAAGATGGAACAGGTAGATATTCCAACGTCTCTGGAAACGGCGGTCTTTGCAAGGGTCTTAAAACGTTGTACAATTTATGCAAAAGCTGGAAATTTTCATCTCGCTCTGTAACATTTTCGCATGTTCTTAGCTCTTTTATTTTTGTAGGCCCCATTAAATCAACAAATTTTGACAATGTTATAAAATTTTCTGACGCCAGTGGTTCAACGTTTACTTGCTCACATTGCTTATTTGTCCCTAAACACTTACTATAATCTACAGCATCTGGGTTAAATGGGAATAATCCGCAAGCTTTGAACCCATTTACTAACGTGTTAGGTTTCACTGCCGTATCGAGAGCAACTTTAAGCACTTTGGCAAAATTAACTTTAGTGATTATTTCATTCGGATTTTTCATTAACCACCTACGAGATGCTTCTTTCCAAGCTGCTTTGACTGGTTTGAAAACTCCAACGTCTGCCGGTTGCAAAATACGTGTGGCATTGGGATATAGTGCGATGAGCTCAATATTCAACGCTTTGCAAAGTTTACTGACTTCATATGTCAAATGCGTCTTATGCCCGTCAAGAAAATATAATACAGGCATAGTTACTTCCTTCTTCAATAAGTATGGATGAAATACGTTAGCAATATATTCGAAAAAAAGTTCGCTAGTCATCCAGCCACTCTCACTTCGTCCAACGCCCCATCCATCCGGTACGCTTTCAGCAACTTTTTGTGGAATTCTTTGATAGTTATAAACTACCATTGGAGGACAGGTCTGACCGTCTGCAGCAAACGTGAACATCACTGTAATAGATTCTTTAGAGTTATTTGAATCGATCGTGTAGACATTCCTAGAACCTTTGGCAGCTAAGACTTTTCCTGTTTTGGGACAAAGTTGGAAACCGCTTTCGTCCCCATTAAAAACTCTTCTAGGATCATTTAAAACTTCCAACAAATTGTTTTCTTCCAGATAACGATGGATCTCCGAAAACCATTTTCTAATATCCGATTCAGATACACAAGCGCTAGACCGGGTAACTCCTTCGCTTGTACGAGCAGCGATAACTGGGTGTCTTTTTAAAAAACCTCTTATCCATCCAGCACCAGGGTAATTGTCTTTGAAACTATTTGTTCTTGGATTATCTCTAAGAAATTTTTGTACGCTGCTTTGTAAGTCTTCCTTTTTTAATGGAAATCCCTTCTTTGCCAACAAAATAATCCAATTTTCTAGGGTCTCTTCTTCTTCAGTGGTTAAAACAGGAGATGGTCCAAATGAAGTTTTGTGTCCAGGATTTTTAAATTTAAAATGCAACGTTGATTTTGGTATTCCATATTTTCTGGCTACCTCGCGCAGTTTTCCTTTATTCGCCGCAACCTCTTCAATGGCTAAGTTGATAAGAACTGGATCATGGATGACTTTCTGCTTTGGTGGAGCCATTTTTCGACTAAACCTGAAACAAACCAGTCATTGGACACCGAATTTATAGTTGTTGGACAGCTGTCCAAAAACTAGTATCTCAAATTACAGATAAATGAGTATAGAAGATCAACATCATAGACTCTAAATCTATGCATCTAGGGCATATTACACATAACATTATGTATTTACTCGAATCACAGTCATTGGACAGCTGTCCAATCATCAAATTTCGGGCGATTTGGGTTTCAATTATTGGACATCACAAAATAACCTAAAAATACTGATGAAAATTACTGAAAGTGATATTAGTACGAGGAATATAGTGTGACCGATCAATTTCAGAATAATTATTGACAATTACAAAAGCAATAATAAAAAATGATAGCTTAGAAAAGGCCACTTACCTTATTTTTTTAATTAAATTCCACGAGCAATACCGGCATGCTGCGATGACCGAGGCAAAAGATTTTATTTTATTTTTACACTGCCATCTATGAGAATATAACTGTACTATTTAGTAGCGAGAATGCTTTACAAACAAAACAGTGCTATCGCGCAAGGAATCAATTGAGGCAAAATGTTATTATTTAGAACAAAGTCAGCGCTGTCCATTAACTAGTACTGTCCATTGACTAGTACGTTACCCTAGTCGGCATTCTGCTGCTGAACACAGGGTTTTTTTTACGATGTCGGCCATATAGCAGTGGTCAGGTCAAGTCCTTCATCAGGCAGGTGGTCGTGAAACCGATGCTTTCTAGTCGAAAATGTAATTGCTCAATCGGACATCGGTTTAACTGGACCATAGGTAGATGTTAAGTATAATGTTGTTGTCCGCTCTCCGTTCCGACCGGAGCGATACAGCTCACACCAGATATCAGAGCGACTTCTGCAGAAGTTAGAGATATGATATTTACCTAATGACAAAATAATTCCATTCGTTATCGCATTAAAATGTATATGTAACGTAATAAAAATAAATTATTAGTAATGTTCTGGTGTGTTCATTGGGTACGAGCAAAGGTTTCTTCCATTTCATGATGTCGTTATGTCGATGTTGTCGAATTATGCTTCGTGTGCATATGCTCTATAACTTTCGCTCTCATACTGTAACGTGGGTTTTAATATTTTAATTGCCGGGTTGTCGTTTTAACTTCGGACATCTCGTATTGCAGGTCGACGCCGTCTTCCTCGAAGGCGCCGGAGTCGCCGGACACGGCGACGGCGGTGCCAGCGGTCGTCGCCATGACTTTACCCGCTGGTCAGTTCGTATTTTTATTACATTTTGTTTTTCAACCCGTCACCCGTTCAATTTTAAGCAAACAACTAGACAAGAAGAAAACGGTTGAGTAAGTGTCAGAAAAAATTGACTAGCAAGATTTCGCAATGCATAATTTCGTGGCATTCGCGTAGTTTTTCTAGTGGAGTAGATACGCCAGTGTACGCCAGGGCACGTTTAACGTGTTTCCTATTCCCGATTGCAGAGCCGTTGGGTGCGGGGGCAGGTGCGGGCGCGGGGGAGGGCGGGCGGCGCGGGCCGCGCGCCATGCTGACGGGCGACATGTACGTGGCGGGGCACTCGGTGCCGCACCCCGAGCTGTGCCCGCTGCTGGGCGCGCGGCTCAAGCTGGCCATCCTGGTGACGTCGGCGCCCTCGCACCGGCGCGCGCGCGACGCCATCCGCCTCACGTGGGGCCACTGCGCGCTGCGCTCGGACGTGGCGCTGGCGTTCGTGCTGGGCGCGCCGCCCGACGCGATGCGCGACGCTATCGCGGCTGAGGACGCGCTGTACGGGGACATCGTGGTCGGCCGCTCGTTCGACTCCTACTCGAACCTCACGCTGAAGACGCTCTCGATACTCGAGTGGATGGACTCGTACTGCCCGCTCGCGCCGCGCCTGCTCAAGACGGACGACGACATGTTCATCAACGTGCCGAAGCTGCTCAAGTTCGCAACGGCGCCGGGCCGCGCCAGTGCGAGCATGACCATCTGGGGCAAGGTGGGGCACAAGGTGCGGCCGAAGCGCACCAAACGCTCGAAGCACTACGTGCCGTGGATGCAGTTCCCGGGGAAGGTGTTCCCGGACTACGCGACGGGCCCGGCGTACCTGGTGACGGCGGACGCCATCCGGCCGCTGCTGGCGGCGGCCCCGGCGGCGCCGTACCTGCGGCTGGAGGACGTGTTCGTGACGGGCGTGCTGGCGGCGCGGCTGGGCGTGCGGCGGCGCGCGGCGCCCGAGTTCTTCAACAGGAAGGCGGCTAACTCCTGCGACGTGCACCGCGGCATCTCCATCCACATGGTGCAGTACCACGAGCAGTTCGATCTGTGGCGCAAGCTGTACGGCGGTACCAAGTGCGCCAGCTAGCCGCCGCCCGCCGCTCGCCGTCGCCCGTCACCCGGCCGGCCGTCGCTGAGGTGACGACTGCCGGGAACGTCCGATCGGACGAATGAGATCACTTCGACTGAGGATATGCAGTCGCGGAAGAGAGTTCTTCTGCTGAACCGAAGACGGTGCTAGAAAGAAACGGTATCCCCTTCCCCGGACGATACGTAGCGGACGAGTAACGATTTGACAATCAAATATTGTGCTCTGATTCCCGGGGAAGACGCTCCTCGGCACGCCAGATAATTTTTTAGTTATATATTTTTTTTAAATCGTATCGTGTTTATGTACGCATGCGCCGTGTGCCGTAAGGAGAAATTATTTTTTAACCTGTACTCTTAATAATAACGTTCATTCATTCGCGCGACGCCCGCTTCGCACGCCTCGCGAGAATGGATGAACGTTTAGTTTCTTTGTGTCATAGACAATATTATCCCAAGTGTTATTAGCCATGTTTCATGAAAATCTGTTTAACCGTTTGAAGATCATCAGTTTTTTTCTAGTCGATGAGGGGATCTGATTACCTTCCATATTATGTCCTATCGATTCGGAAAGACTTCGACTTTTTTTGTATGGAGCCTGGTGTCCAAATCGGCTGGTTATGAGGCCAAGTTAGTAAAAACCCCAAATAAATGTAAGTTTGTGATTGTTTTAGGTTAGGTTAGTTCACCCGACTGCCAATAGATGGCGCTATCCTCTGTTGCATCGCGGTGAGGTTTGGATTTTGAAATGTCACTCACATATACTCTACGGCTTGATTTTAATAAAGTGTCTTCGCCTAAGTATCGATTGGTGTTTATATTCATGGTCCTGTACGAACCGGATGTGGCGAGAACCAGCTAGAGGAAAGGTGGAGCAAGTGTGCATGTCATGCCATAGCACAACAGAAAAGGTACAATAGTGAGCAAATTTGTGTGGGCGAAAAACTGTAAGTACACTTGAACTAATAAGTGCTAAAGTAGAAGTTTATAACTAAGTGATTAGAGTGCATGGACTTGTAAAATTTTAGGCTACAAGTTGGTTGAGACGGGGAATTCATGCCCAAATTCGTCTAAGTGTCAGCCAAACACTTAGAAAAATTTCGCCCACACTGGACTTAGAATAATTTGCTCCGCTACTTGCAAATTTTCTCATTGAAAGTTTAAATAGAAATGGATTCATCAATAAGATTGCAAATTGATATCAACAACAAAATAGCCAGAGATTATTCCAATTTTAAAAAATCTTCAGACTCAAATAACATTAAGCTACATATCAGCAAGATTAGAGTTTTTGGAAAAGCAATTGATAGTTTTTGATGAGAAACATAAGGAACTAATTATTGGTTATAAACAAACTGAATTTGAGAATACTGAATACTATTCTAAAGACTTTTATTTTAGAATTAAAGGAAAGTTTAGAAGGATTGTCTGATACACAGAAGCAGTGTTCACCGTCTGTAGCATCTAACGAGGCGGAGCAAATTAGTGTGCAGTTACCCAAGATTAGTATACCAAATTTTTCGGGAAAATATTCTGAGTGAACCACATTTAGAGATCTCTTTTTGTCACTCATACACAACAAAAAATCGCTGCAAGATGTTCAAAAACTCCACTATTTAAAAAGTTTTTTGATCGGTGAGGCCAAACAACTTCTTCGTCATCAAATTATTTCAAATAAAAACTATTCTGTATGTTGGAAACTTTTAGAAAATAGATATAACAATAAAAGATTTTTAACAAATAGTGTACTAAAGAGGTTTTTCGGACAAAGGAACATTGCAAATGAAACGTCTGGTGCTCTTAGAGAGATGTTAGATACAACTAATGAATGTTTGAACGCTCTAAAAAATTTAGGAATAAATACAGATAATTGGGATGTTATTATTATATACATTTTGTCATCAAAATTAGACTGTGAATCCCGTAAAGGTGGGAGGCTGAAGTTTGCAATTCAAATAAGGAATTACCAACTGTAACTCAATTTTTGGAGTTTTTGGAACTTAGATTTAGAGCATTGGAATTTTTAAGTCCTAAACCTTCAAAAAGCACTCAGTCTCATCACGTCGTCTCTAACAACAATGTCAATAAGTCCGTTTCATGTTCCTATTGCTCGGACACTAACCATAAATTAGGAAACTGTAAAAAAATTGCGGATGAAACATTATCGGCCCGTCGTAATTTTGTACAAACCTCTAACTTATAACTGCTTAGGCGGCAATCATTCTGTGACCTTGTGCCGCTTGCCCACTAGGTGTAAAATTTGCAAAAGAAAGCACCATTCATTATTGCATACAAACCCTAATAATATACCAACCAATTATTCTCAAACAAATGTGCAATTAGAAAGTAACGATGTTGTAGCGGCAATAGCGATGATTTCTATATGCGAATGCCTGTTAATAGCTACGTTTGTATGATAACTCTGTATTCATAGATTGTATCAATGCTGTTGGTGTTCCGAATAAAATAAAATAAATAAATAGCTACAACATCAGGCGAAGCCGAAAAGACCATAAAAACATGTTTCTCTAATAACAAGAGTCAACATAAGGAAATAAACAGTACAGATATATAAATAATAACAAGTTTCTATGGAAAACAAAGAGCTTTATTTTATTAAACCTATGCTTTACACATAATTTAACTTTCTTAAACTAACCAAAGATTAAAGCATCTATGCTCTGTTTGCTCACACTAAGTAGGTACACTATTACACATTTTTACTTCTTGAATTAAGGGAGTCTCCTGAGTCCTGCTGGCTGATGAGTTTTCTTCAGATAAGTAAGGTTTTTTTATTATAGCTAGGTCAGCAATGGAAGCTAAATCCAAATTATTGTTCTTCTACTTTTCTTAAGGGGCGATAAACATATGTTTTACCGCCGTGGTAACATTGTCCTGCCAGTATCTCGTGAGCAGCATTTGCATCATGTTTTATGTTTTAATTAATGTTTTATACTATAAAACAAACAGCTGACTGAAAGCTGCACAGATTATTAATTTCCTCTTTGCGACAGAGTATGTCCAAGGAAAGCTGTCATTAAATGACATTTAGTTTTTTTTTGCGTCACAAGACTAGTGCGGTTAGTAACAAATTGCTTAATCGAGTGTCGATTATACACAAATCACAGATATTACTCAAAAATACTAGGTGCGCCGTCCCTACAGAAACAAAGTTTTATCGAATGGTAACGATTCAACTAATGACATTTAGCACAATACGGATTTTGCTTCCAGCTGTATTGTTATTGAATCGTAGCCATGTTCGAATTGGATACGTTTCACGTTCGAACCGCTTACGTAAAAATTAGTGCGATCGGGGCCAAGTTCTATTGGCAACGGCCATAGTAAATGTTGAATCAAACAATGGGTCCTTTATGTCACTTAGGTCTCTTTTAGACCAGGGATCACAGGCTTCGTTCATAACAGTCTGCAGTTCAATTACTTGGGTTAAAACGAGTACAAAGCAAAAGTGTCATAACTGGAGTTGGGAGTGACAATAATGCATCACTCAATTCTAACCATGTAGTACATATTAAGTTACAATCAGTACAAGATCCAAGTTTTGTTGTCAATGTAAAGGCGCATGTTCTTAACAAACTAACTTTATTACTTCCTGATAGAAAATGTAACATAAAGTTGTGGTCGGATATGCCTAAAATGAGTTTGGCAGATCCGAATTTCAATTTCCCAAGTAAAATTGATTTGTTGCTGGGTGCCGACGTATATTGCCAAATATTAACTGAAGGGTTGATAAAAGGTCCACCAGGATCACCAATAGCACAAAACACAAAATTCGGATGGATTTTGTCTGGCAATATCTATGATGGTGGTGAACCCAGTTTTGCTTTCAGCTGCACCGCTATAGTCACGTTACACACTCAAGTAGAAACTGATTTGAATGAAGAATTCAATTTAAAACAATTTTGGGAAATAGAATCTGACAACTTTTCTATACATAAAGGTCTATTCCCACCCGAGGAACAAAAATGCGAAGAATTCTATGAACAAACTACTACACGTGACCCGTGTGGGCGTTATGTGGTAAATCTTCCTTTTAGAGATGTTAACCCAAGCTGTAAAAATGGTAATTCACGGGAAATAGCAATGAAAAGATTCTTATTATTAGAAAAACGTTTAATGAAATCACCAGAATTAAAAGATCAATATGCAGAAGTTATCGCGGAATATGTGAAATTGCAGCATATAGAAAAAATCCCGCTAGAAGAAGTTAATAAGTCAGATTGTGTATACTTACCTCATCATGCGGTAGTTCGAGATGATAAAACTACCACCAAAGTTAGAGTCGTATTTGATGCTTCCTGTAGAGACAGTAATGGTGTGTCTCTCAATAGCGAACTTATAGTGGGTCCAAAACTTCAATCAGATCTCCACCACATAGTAATAAGATGGCGAACTTATCCTATATGTATAGTAGCAGACATCATAAAAATGTATCGTCAAGTGAAGGTGAATGACAACGATACAGACTATCAACGTTTATTTTGGCGAGATTCACCTGAAAGGCTTATTTATTGAACATTTTCGTTTGTTGAGAGTCACATTTGGCACTGCTTCCGCCCCATACTTGGCAGTCAAGACTCTGCATCAAGTAATGCATGAAGAAGGAAAACAATACCCATTGGCATCTGAAAGAATCTTACAAGATTTTTACATGGATGATTTACTTACCAGGTGTGAGACAGTGTTAGATGGTAAAAAAATATGTAAGGAAATAAATTAACTACTAAGCAAGGGTGGATTCGAACTTCAGAAATGGTCAGGCAATCACGAAGAACTTTTAACCTAAATAAGTAAAGGAGATGAAACAGCTCAAGATAACCTGGAACTAAAAATTGATGAAATTATTAAAATTTTGGGACTTACCTGGAACCGACAAACCGATGACTTCGTATACTCAGTGCAGCTACCGCCACTCAGTGAACCTGTAACAAAAAGAAAGGTAATATCAGACATTGCAAGACTCTTCGATCCTATGGGCTGGATAGCTCCAGCAATTATTAAAGCAAAAATATTTATTCAGCAGTTGTGGCTCGTAGGACTTGGTTGGGATGAAGAACTTCCATCAAATTTATTAAAAGACTGGATTACTTACCGAGGTGAACTCACAGCACTTACTCACTTTCGACTTCCGCGATGGATTGGAATTCGTCAGAATGCTGTTACACTAGAACTCCATGGCTTCAGCGATGCTTCTAACGATGCTTATGCTGCTGTGGTTTACGTGCGCGTTTTGGACGAAAATGGAAATGTTCAGGTTCATCTGAATAACATCAAATGCAAAAATAGAACCTTTGTGTTGGGATCACGTATGGCTGTCTGTCAGTCCGTCTGTTACAACCGATTAGCTCCGAAATTACTGGCCCGATTGAATTGCAACTTGGCACAAATAATTTGAAGAATTTTCGTGTTCACAATATTCAATTTTAAAATCAAAGTTCCAAAAAACCATAAAATCTACACCCATATTGATAGACATTTCAACCCCATCGCATCCCAACAGGGAAGATGGAATTTCACGTCCGCAAAGTTAAATTTTAAAATCGTTTTTGTTTTCCTAATCAACGACCTGATAAACCATAGAAACAATACCCATGTTGATTTTCAGACTTCGTCAGCCCCCTTCCCCTTTTTAGGGGTTGACTTTTCAAAAAACCTGCAAAACTAAAGTGGCTCCAATAAAACAAGTGTCTATTCCACGACTGGAATTGTGCGGAGCACTTTTGTTGGCGAAACTGTTAATAAAGGTATCCGAAGTTTTAAAGATATCGAAGCATAATCTCCACGCTTGGACCGACTCTATGATAGTGTTGGCTTGGCTAAGCAGTCATCCAAGCCGAACATTTATCGCAAATCGAGTTTCAGAAATTCTCAACCTATTAGACCGAGATCAATGGTCACACGTATCCTCATCGGAAAACCCAGCAGATTGTGCTTCGCGTGGAGTTAACCCATCAGAATGCGAAGCAATTCCTCTCTGGAAAACAGGTCCTAAGTGGTTAAAATACATGACTATACAAGGTCTAACAAAATCAACTGCGTTCCTTTAAAGGGGGGTATCTATACATCATACTGAATGCGATGACAAAAAATAAGGTATTGTTTTATAGTCATTTTTACAAGTTATGTTTTCTAACAAAATAAATAAATTAAAACGCAGTCAAAAATGAAACACTCTGTATCTTTCCTTACTCATGCAAACTGTAGTTCACAGATAGTGTGTACGTACACAGCGCACGCCAGCATTTTATTACCAAAGATCGTTGTGTGCATCACCCTTGTCAAACCAGCTGATCTGCGATTGGTCGAGTGGCACAGTTAGGCTTTTTTGACCAATCACAGATCAATTGCAACGAAAAAAAAAAAAAAAAAAAAAACGTGTTGTTACACGCTAAATTTGACAGACAGTAAAATAATTATTATAAATTTTCTTTTTTACCTGCAGCCCCGAGCTGGCTACACCACTGAACATGCGGTTTTTGACATCGGCTGCCTCCAAATTGTACGAAATATAGTTTCAAAATCAGCTGTTGCAGACCAAATTGGACATTTGACTGTTGCTATGGACGCCACATTAAATCATTATCGTTGCTACGTGCCTGCGGTAGGCGACCAATGACATGCTCTGAAATCTGCCCGCTGCCTAGCAACTACACCACAAACTACACCGTGTTGTGTCATTGTTTATTAACTGTTTTTATTATTATGTAAATTTTGTCCTTTTTTCAGTTCTTGTTATTTTAGTATGATTTGTTTTAAGTTAAGTTAAGTATTATTTATGAGTTCACCGACCAACTATATAAAATGCGATCTTTGTTCCCGACCCCGACATTTTAAAGGCCAGAGAGGCCTTAATATTCATGTAAGCCGTTGCCATCAATCCACTCCTCAACAAATTCATAGTGATGCTTCCCAGTCCCAGCCATTATCATCTCAGACACCTCAATCTCAACCACAGACATCTCCACCACCACCATCCGAACCCTTTTGGCTTCAAATCTCCAAATTAAAACACAGTACTCCAATCATTAAAAGAGTGCCCCGAGGTGCCCGTGTCTGTGTTGCTCAAAAATTAACGACAGAGATCAGGAATGTTGTTAATTTGAACTCAATACAGGCATGGAAACTTTTACTTACATTCCCATTTAGAATTCTGCATGTCAATTCATCTCCAAATATCTCCCGTTCCCTTACATCACATATCAAAGAAAACTGCTCATCTGACCATTCATATAATTTAAGACTTAATCATTCACCGCGCAATTGGAACAAAAGGTCGCATATTCACTACATTGAAAGTAAGGTTGGTGATGGGGACATTAAAGGTGCTTCTAGACTTTTATTTTCGGATGATGCTTTGGCTCCCGACACCCCCGAGACACTTTCTGCTCTCCGTGATAAGCACCCACGCCCTGCCACCAACGTTACTTTTCCCGATCCCCCCAATAATTCCAATGCAAAATTGCAGGCGTCATTCGCTGAGGTCCTCCAGGCTGTTAATGGCTTCCGAAGTGGAACTGCTGCGGGGCTCGATGGTCTCACTGCACAACATCTCAAGGGCCTTCTGAATGTTGGCGGTGAGGCCAGCGTAGCTCTGCTTGAAGCTCTGACATCATTGGTAAATCTCATGCTTTCTGGCCAGGTTCACTGTAGTGTAATTAAAATCATTTATGGCGCCAATCTTTGTGCCTTAAAAAAAAGACGGAGGCATACGACCCATCGCTGTGGGTACTACATACCGCCGTCTTGCAGCAAAAGTTTGCTGTCGGGCGGTGTCTAGTACTCTCAGCGATCAATTATAACCTACTCAGCTCGGCTTCGGGGTAGCAGGTGGCTGCGAAGCTGCAATCCATGCTGTCCGCTCTTACTTAGATTTTCGGCCCAATGATATTTTACTTAAAGTTGACGTTAAAAATGCATTTAACTCGGTCGATAGAGGTGTCATGTTGACTGAGTTCCAAAAAAATGTACCTTCTCTGTACGGTTTTATGTGGCAGTGTTATAGTACTCCTACAAAACTTATGTACAGAGAAAACCTACTCTCTTCAGCTGTTGGGTGTCTACAAGGTGACCCTCTCGGCCCAGCCATTTTTAGCCTGGCCATTCATCCCATCATTACTAAATTAAAGTCTCATTTTAATGTTTGGTACCTTGACGACGGAACCCTGGGTGGTGACTCTTCTACGGTATTAGAAGATTTTTCTTTCTTATTAAATAATTTCAAAATTTGTGGTTTGGATTTAAACTTTTCTAAATGTGAACTTTATGTTCCGCAAAATTGTGATCAGCGTGATGTTATTATAAACGATTTTAAACAATTAGCACCCAACATCAAAATTATAGATAAAACATCACTTCGTCTGCTCGGCTCCGATCCCAATCGCGGATGAATCTTTTTCAACCTACATTGACGAACAAATTGCCAAATTTATTTCAGTTTCAGACAGAATACTCAAAATTAACAGTCATATTGCTTACACTATCATCCGGTTTTGTCTCTTTGTACCAAAATTCACATACACTTTACGCTCATCGCCTTTTTGGAAACACCCTGAATTGACATCAAAATTAGATTGTATCATCCAGAATATAATTTCACAAACTCTTAACATTAAGCTGGAAGGACGAACCTGGATTCAAGCTTCCCTGCCTATTCGGCATGGGGAGTTAGGGATAAGACAAATCACCGGTGTCAGTCTTCCAGTTTTTTTGTCTTCATCCCACAAAACTTTTGGTCTAATATGCAAAATTCTTAGTAAATCCCATGACTTTAATGCTGTCCATATTCCATATTTAGCGGAGGCCATTGATCCGTGGAAGAACCATACCACGGATGACCCCCCTCAAAACCTTTCGGCTCAAAGGCTTTGGGACGAGCCTCTCTGCAGAGTGGTGCGTAATAACCTACTTCAAACGTCTACCAATTCTGCTGATCAGGCTCGTCTCCTAGCCGTAACCGAATGGGAATCCGGTCTTTTGCTAAATGCTCTTCCGTCTCCGACCCTGGGTACCCTTATTGATAATGTTTCATTTAGAATAGCAATAAGTCTAGGTTAGGTGCTTTCAGCTCTGTACCTCATCGCTGTTCCTGTGGAAAGGTTGTCGATCAGCTTGCTCACCACGGTCTCTCATGCTGCAGAAGTGCTGGAAGAATCTCCCGCGTGGCAAGCGTCCTGACGGCATGACCCTCGTTCCATGGAAGATGTGGGACGCGACTTGCGTCGACACTTTAGCCCCTTCCCATCTTCCATCGATTGGCAACCGAGCAGGTTCTGCAGCAGCTTCTGCAAAGGCCCTAAAACGGCGCAAATATGAAAGTCTTGGTGAGACTTACATATTTGAACCATTTGGGATGGAAACTTTGGGCCCGTGGGGACCGAGTGCCCACAAGCTATACCGTGAGTTGTCTAAGCGTTTAGTTGAGACATCTCACGAACCAAAGGCTGGCTTATACCTTGGCCAACGGGTTAGCCTAGCTATCCAACGTGGTAATGTTGCCAGCCTTTTGGGCACCTTTCCCTTGAACGGTGATCTCAGTCAGATATTTTATTTATAGGATCTTTCCTATGAATACAATATCTGACTTTGTATAAAGAGTTTAGTTTTAGAATATGTACATATAATTAGGTATTTTATTTTTATTGGATTATTTATAACATATTTGATGCAAATAAATTATTTACGTCCATTGCAACGAAGAATAGCTTCATACACACATGTTAGTACACTAGTGTATGTAGAATGCACTTTTATGCTAATAATGTTTTTGATAACAAACAAGACAAACAATGCCAACTAAATTAATAACCTACATCGTTTTTTTGTTACTTCATGGCTCTAAGGAAAGATAATTTCTATGTTTTATGACTTAGATTAAATCTTAGTTGTAGGAACTAGGTAGGTATTTACTTACTTTCTTGTAATTGTTGTTGTACGTAATTCGTTATTTCTCGACTCGAAGCTCTTTAGAATCTCTCCTAGCAGAATGGCAAGGTGGATAGAAATAAAGGAAAATAAAGCGGTTTTAAAACCTTTATTAATTTAATTCTGACTCTGACTGACCCTATCACACTTTCACTGGCTTTGGACTAACAAGTAGGTTAGCGTAGTAAATAATTTATCTGCCTGGTAAATAATTTATCTGACTAACAAAAAAATAAAACAAACAAATCAATCAAGTAGGTACCACTTACTCTCAATCTACGCTTACTTGGCGTGTTTAAGTTCATTAAGAGGTTTACAATCTTTACAACAAATTACATTGATCATAATTACATTACAAAAAAACATTGCACAGTAATGCGACGTGCACTTTTACGCGAAATAACAGTCTCTGTCACTTTTTATGTTTTAAAGCGTTCACACGGTTTGCAATAAAATTTGCTGTCGTAGTGTGTCGCACTTTCAATGTTATGATCACCTTCACAATACACTAAGTCCTACACTCAGCCCCACACATGGAAGCCCAAATGCTCAGGCTACTGCTACATCTAGTCTGAAAATGATCGGGCCGAACTAGGTGACGGTTCTGTTCCCAATAGTATGCCCAATAGTAGGCGCCGCGGCGTAGAGGTTTAACATCCAACCACTGGTGAAGCTGCTCTCGTCCCAGAGAATGTAGCAGCTTCTGCGACTTTTGCAAAACTGGACTCGTAGTGTGAAGTCATGCGGCTTCAGCTCTTGAACTAGTGTAAAATGATACAGGCGCCTGCCCCTCGTCTTGCGTCTCGCCGCAGAATTCGCAATAATGACGCCTGCGCCCATGAGCGCTTGGCGAAGACGGGCGCTGCATCAATCGTGCTTGCGATTGGGTTGCCGATCAAAAATCTGCATCACACTGTCTTCTTATTGAACAGGCAGGCGTGGCCTTCCCTGGTCCCTGACGGGCATAAACAATCTCACTCCAGTCCCTGAACTGCTCACGAAAACGCCCTTAATATCAGCGTAAAGGCGCGCTGCTTTAGCACAAATTAAAGTTGCGATCTTGGTAGCACATAACCCTGTGCAGATAGAATAAATTTGTATACTGATAGGACAACGTGTTGCACGTGACTGACACCGTTGCGGCGTCGCACACGCACGCCGCACAGAAGTGAATTAGAGACTGCGCGGCGCGGGCGGTCGTCCTGCAAAAGCCGAAAAAGCTCAAGCTAGGGTTGCGCCTAAGATGGGATCATAATTTAAAGGATACTAAAAACTAAAACATACCGGATAACTGATCGTGAATTGGGAACTGACACCTCGTATTTAATTAAGTATTATGGCGAGGTAACCTACTACTTAAACGAAATCGTGACTGCGACACAAGTTTTTTTTTGTACCTTAGCTTTCAACAAGCCAATCTAGTTAAGTGTAACTCTTGTTTTTAGTGTAAAATTATTTTGTCCAAACCGGTAATAAATGTTCTAAAGTGTCAGTTAAAGACAGACAAATACTGATGAAGCATACAACAACTGAATTGAAAAAGTCACTAAGAATTATTTTTAACGAACTAACTAGGCCATAGATCTCGTAAAAAACTATGAGCCTAGAAATCAGAACAAATGTGGCACATCCCTATCTATCCGCATGCACACTTTGATGACCCCGACACGTGCCCGACACCGGCCTTTCGGCTCGAGCGGCATAGTCAGCAGTTTGCGAGTACGGTAGGGCTTCCACGTTAAATAAATATCTAGGACTCTAGGATTACGATTTTACACGAATGTTTGAGTAGGTTTATTAAAACAATCCATAACATTTTTTATATAATTATTTTTAGCAAAACAATTATAATCGTGTTTAATTGAACGAAATATCACATTTTAATACTTTTCTCATTGTAATATTGCGACCGGTTAAGAGTTAAATTCTAGGTAACTTTTAAAGCATTTTTTGAAATGAGTTTGTCCCGTGGTTTGTCAAGTTAATATCAACTTTTACGGTGTCGATTTCATTATCTAGACGACTAGTCAAGAATTAATTACAAAATAGGAAAACCTTTTTATTCCAACAATTTTCCTTATAAACAATAATCATATCTCAAATGTTGAAACTTAAATAATAAGTAAAATGTATTTCAGTTCCTAAAATAGCAAAATGTTTTATTTCCTTACAAATACCTACGATCTTATCTTAGCTAAATAAAATGCTTGTCACCCTATCCAAGATACCGACAAACACGGCGGGGTACTTTTGTCGGGGTCACCTTTGAAACTTGGTCTTGCTAACTCCAAAATGATTTTACCCCCAAAATTAATTAAAAAATAAAGTAGAATTAAAGAAGGCGAGAAATTAGACTTTAATGACCTTGTTTTTCAGTTTAAACAACTCGATTGTAGTTTTGTTTGTAAAATTTAATTTAATTTAATAGCACATTACACGACGAGTTTACAGCCGTGGTGGGAACTTGGGAACGGTAAGACCAATTCAGAAGACCTAACTCCTTTAACTCCAGGACATTTTTTAATTGGTGAGCCCCTGCTGCTGGTTCCAGATGCTAATTACGAAACTTCATCTATATCTAGTCTCAAACGTTGGCAATTGACTCAAAGAATGTTATAGAACTTTTGGCGTAGATGGTCCAATGAGTATCTGGCTCAACTTTTACATAGATACAAATGGGCAAATCAAAAAGTTGAACCAAACGTCGGTGACTTAGTTTTAGTTAAAGAAGACGGTCTTCCCCCGGGCAAATGGCTTATGGGAATAATAGTTGAAAAACATATAGGTTTGGACAACATTACGAGGGTTGTGAGTCTCAAATGTAAAGGTGTGATAATAAAACGACCTATTGTAAAGTTGTGTATATTGCCTATTACAGATTAATTGTAGTTGCTTGAAACATAATATGATTTCGTTTTAGTTAAGTTTATGTTGAATTGGTACATGTCAATTACTATAGATAGTAATATTGTTTAAACACAGCTTCATATGAAGTTTTAAGTTCAATTATCTAATAGTTTAAACATAATTAGTTACTTATTTAAGTTAACTTACTTTGATAGTTTCTAGCCGCCGTGATGCATTAATGTTTAAATATGTTAATTATGTGTAATTTTTAAAGTTTAACATACAGTCCATTTTGCTTTTGTGTTATAATGATTCACGGTGGGCAGAAATTATGTACATACGTCCATGGTGGGCGGAATGTCCAAATCGGCTGGTTATGAAGGCTAAGTTTGTAAAAACCCCAAATAAATGTAAGCCACCCGACTGCCAATAGATGGCGCTATCCTCTGTTGCATCGCGGTGAGGTTTGGATTTTGAGATGTCATATATACTCTACGGCTTGATTTTAATAAAGTGTCTTCGCCTAAGTATCGATTGGTGTTTATATTCACCTGGCATACCTCAAGTTGCAAATAATATTTAATAATGTTATTTTGGTGTACACCTATGAAAGTATACGTTAATCGAAATAGAAAATAATTACAAACAACAAATACTAGATGACAAAATGTCGTATATAGCATAGCCTTTGTTCAGATTTTCAATTTGATTAAGTAAATAAAAATAAATATTACATGTTCACTCTGAAATTCTGAACAAAGGCTGATATATGATATTTCGTCAAAGAATATTTAAACATACGCATTGCTCTTGTACACTTTTCTAAATTATAATGAAACAAAATTGACAACTCATTGTATATTTTTTATTCCTTATAACTAAAAACTAAAACTTATATTGAACCGCATTACAACAAATAATTAACACCATTAAGAAGATTCATATTCAAAATATGTAAGTAATAAAATTTCTCTGTAAGATATTTATATTAATTGTCTGGGTATATATTTCGTTTTTTGTTGATTTTCTCAAAAGGCGCTAAATCAATTTCGATACATTTTATATGGGACCACCTCATTTGAAGTATGATATACCAAACAAAAAAGAATCATCAAAATCGTTTCATAATTAGCGGAATGATCGCGTAATGATAAATTATTATTACTATTGTATTATTATTGTATCTCTCCTACGGGAAATCACGGCACAAAAGCAGGTCCTTTTGGAAGACGTTCGTGGGGATGCAGATCCAACACGAAGAGGCCCCTTTGAGATACGATAATGAGTTGGGATATGTACACCTAGCGGATACTATCCTGCCTGCACTATTGAGAAGATACAGCCAAAGACAGCACCCGCTAGGTGCTAGGACTATTGCAGAAAAGATGGAAACTATACCGGGTCTATGGAAAGGAACTTGATGGACTGGTTGCCGGGATATTGATGAGACAACGGGACGCCTGCCATATCAAATGTCTCATCTCGATAATCAGGGCAGACGGTGACTCGCCGCTCACTAAATGGGCCGCCCTATTAAAGCCACCAGAGGGTTTATTATTATGATTATTACTTGTTTATAAAAGCAGACATTTATTGAAATGAATGAGAAAGGAGAATTAATGGGTAATGTAACGAAAGGAGGAGTAGTATATGATTTTAACTAAAAGTAGTAATATATAAGTACATACCTTGCAAGTTACATTAAGGGCACCTTTTATTTTCTCAGACCTTATGAAGGGCTTGATATCCGTGATAAGACATTGTGTTAAGTTCTTGGTAAAAGTTCGCAATGAGATCTTAGACTATAAGAACAATGAGATTTTAAAGACGGCTTGCCCTTATTTTTTAGGGCAATTTGGGTAAGCCACCTGCAGCTTCTGTATCGGCATAATACGCAGCATATAAATAAATTACTCACAATTGATGAAAAAGTTATAAAAATACTGTTGACAGTAGTGTTTCAGTAGTCTCATCACAATAAATCAGTCCACTTAAAACCACTTTAAATACACAAATTTGACGTACAAATAGCGACGAGAATTTCATACCGATTTTAACAAATCAAGTGCAAATTAAATTTAGTAGAATACCATTTTGACATGTTTCATTGTCAGTAACATCACGATCGCTTTTCATAGTTTGGAAATTTAACGTTATAATTTCATTGTACGAGAATACCGATTGGGAAGTTGATGTGAGTGGGACCAGATCGACACAGGATTATTTCAGCCGTAGGAAATCCATTGCTGAACATAGGCCTCCTTAAAAAGGGGGGATTGCCAATACTCGGCCCGCTTGGCAGGCGGGTTGGCGAGCGCAGTTGTTTATAATATTTCACATGCAAACGCTGCTGCCCGTCTCGTGCTACAGGAATTAGCCGCCTCTTACGACACGATTCCTGCTGGCGGTGGGGAAGTGTCTTCTTTACGGCAGCCGCCACACGGCACATCAGATTGTTACTATTTTTAAATTATGGGAATTGGGCCCTGTCCTGAACGAATACGAATATCTGTCATATGGGGATTTTAATTTGGCAAGCTGCTTAAAATGAATTTATTCTTCTTCTTCTTCATCTATACGGTCAATCCCAGTTGCGTCCAAAGCCATTGCTTTGGAGCCCAGGGTCCGCTTATTATAATGAATGGTAGACGTAAAGTAAAGTATGCCTATACACGTCCCACTGCAGGGCAAAGGTTTTATCTCAACTATGAGGTGGTTTGGGCCATACTCCACCAAGCAGGCCCGTTAGAAAAACAATGTAATATGTCAATACTAACCAAAGCAAGTAGATAATTCTGTCTGATAGGCAGAGGCAAGGGCGTACCCAGCTTGTGGCCTAGGCTCTACTGGGCAATGTAATTGTTTTTAGATCGGATCTCCCGCGCTTATTTTGTCATTAATGATAACGACCATAATATCGCAGAATTTGCTCCTATATGTTCCTTCATAACAAGCCCATCTGTTAGGTGCTCTGTATATGTTATGTTCCTCATTAAGTGCTTCAATAACTGAGAAATCTAATAGAATAAAGGAGCATTTAACAGGAATAGGTTAAGGTGGCAATGGTGGTAGTGTCTGATTTTATTCAAGAGAGAGTTATGGGAAATAGATAACAGTTTAATCAAGAACTTATATTTTAGAAGTAGAAATCTTAATTGAGGAGAAGGATGTTGCATTCCACTTGTAGTGAATTTATAGGGGAGGTTTTCATTGCACTAGTAATTAATCTTAAATTTTTATTTTGCAGAATTTCTAACTTTTTAACGAGGTTAGCATTGGAAGCAAAACAATAGTAACTATATTCAAAATAAGACCGAACAATAGACATAACAACAACAAAATTTTAGGGTCCGCACCCCAGGTTGTTTTTGCAAGAGACTTGAGATTATTGAAAACACGTGAAGCTCTATCTAACAAATCAGAAACATGTTTATTCCAGGAAAGATTATTTGTAAAAGTCACACCAAGAAACCTCACTTCATCTACTACAGGTAGTAAATTATTATCATAAAGAATATTTTCTTGCTTGACAGCCCTCGACTTGGAAAAAACAATAACTTTGGTTTTATTTAGATTGACGTCGAGTTTCAAGTAGTCAAAGTATATCTTTAAATTCTTCAATGCTAGATTAATTTTCTTTTCAATAACATGCAAGTTTGGTCTAGAAGCACAGTAGTCACAGCTAAATCATCTGCGTGCTGAAGATTGTTAACATCAGCACCAAGAATTATATTTAATTGATGGATATATATAATAAATAGCAAAGGACTCAATATTCCACCTCGGCAGACACCTGTATATGAAGCTTGAGGGCCATACAGACTATTTTTATGTTTCACCTACACTTGTCTTTCATTCAGGAAATTGTACACCCATTTTATAAACTTTTCAGGAATTCCTAAGCGTTGCAATTCTCTAGCAAGGACGAAGTGATTTACATTATTGAAAGCTCCAACAATATCAAAATAAACTGACACCAGGACTTGGTTATTTACAAATGCATCATGAATATCTAATTGGAGATGATATAAGCTTTCAGCTGCAGAAAAACCTTTCCGGAAGCCAAATTGGTTTGAAGGAATAACTTGTTTGATTCTATGTAAAATTCTAATCTTTGTTTTAGCATTTGTTCGAAAACTTTACCAAAACAAGATGTTAAAGCTATAGGCCTATATGAATTAGGATCATTGGAATCTTTACCTGGTTTCAGAATAGGTACCAAGCAATCGGTTTTCCAGTCTGGTGGTATTAATGATTCATGCCAAAGTTTATTAAATAAATCAAGGACAATTTCTTTGCATTTACTAGATAGAAGTTTTAACATTTTGTATGGTATATTATCTAAACCAAAGGCAGTGTCACGTCTAGAATTGAAGGCACTTCGTAACTCAATAATTGAAAATAATTTAGTCAATATAGCATTATCTTTATTGACTGAAGCGTTACATTGAATATTTTGCTGTGATTCAGGAATTTGAGGCAAATCTGAGGTAAATTTATTTAAAAAGGCTTGTACCCAGTCTGCATTTGAACCACTATTGTCAAAGTAGGTTTTATTGAATTTTTTCACAAGTTTCCAAATAACTGAAAGTGGAGTTTGACGATTAAATTGTTCACAGAATTTTAGCCATGATGCCTGCTTTTCGTTTTTAAGTATAAGTTTTTTAGAAGCCTGCTCTCTTTTAAATGTAACATAGTTTTCTAGAGTAGGATTAGATTTAAATGTCAGATATGACAATTTAGATTTTTCTACAGCTTGAGAGCACTCATGATTCCACCATGGTAAACTATGCTTTTTACTTTTATGCTTTACTTTATTATTGGCTACATTAATAGTCTTTTTCTGAGAATTTGCATTATTTACACATTCTAACAAAATATTACAAAACTTATTATATGAAGAAAGAGCATTTAATGTGTCAATGGTAAAGTCTTGTAACTTAGCATCAGTATCTCTATGGTATTTATCCCAATCGATATTGTTGTAGTTTGGCCTACAGTAATTATTTTGATTAACCTGTATATTTTCATCACTTACAGATTTACTTGAAATACTTGTAATAGTAGGCAGGTGGTAACTGCCCAAGGGATCATTATGTACTGACCAGTTGTAGAGAAGTGATAGAGCAGGAGATACTAATGTCAGATCTAAAGCATTGGGTCTCCACACGTGAGACCCGACTGTTGTGGTGTCACCATTATTTAATATGCACAAGTTATTATCATCAATAACACTAAGCAGCATTCTTTCTCTAGCATCAGTTGAGGCACAGCCCCACATTGTATGATGAGCATTAAAATCACCCGCAATGATTACAGGAGATGGAAATGTTTTGATTAAGTTATCAAGATATGAATATGTAAAATTGCGAGAAGTAGCAGAAGTTGGACTGTAAAAACTGCCTAAAGACAAGGTTTCATTATTAAAGTGAAGTTTTATGGCCTCATTTTGTATAGAATCATCACTATAAGTATTCAACCTGTCATACTGTAGATTACTTTTAGTTATTTTATAGCTACACCATTGTGATTACTACCTATATCTAATCTTTCCATTATATAGCCTTTAATGTTTCAAATTTTATCTGGTTTTAACCATATTTCTGAAATGAGAGCTACATGTATATCATTATTAAGGAGAAAATATGAAAAAGCGTGTCTATTATTAATTAAACTCTGTGCATTCCATTGAGTTATATTAAGCCTAGTAAGACCCATCTAAATTAGGAGTAGGAGGATGTTTTCTGTCATTAGTATTTTTTTAAACTGAATGTCTCAAGGAGAGTGCTTTTTATATTTTCAGATGTGATTGGGGCAGAATCTGATTTATTAGCTGAAATTATTTTGACAATATACGTTATTAATAGATTAATAAAGTCATCAGATTGTAATAAATTTTTGTATTGCAATTGTTGATGTTGAGAATTATTGGTTTTGGGCAGAGTTTTTGGGATTTAATGGAGGGAAAGACTTTTCATTAAATAAGTCGGTGAAACTAATTTTTGTGTTTGTATTTATTTTCTTAATTTTTTTTTCTTTTAATAGGGCACTCTGCGGAAATAGCAACATGATTTCCTCTACAGTTCGTGCAAATGGCGTCTTTGCTATTTATATTACAATCTTTATACTGGTGATCACCACCGCAAATCGAGCACTTCTGAGAGTTTTTACAAAATTTTCCAATATGGCCATACCTAAGACATTTCAGACATTGGATTACGGGAGGTGTATATGAACTGACCTCAAAGAATCAGCTGTTGATGTCCACGCTTGTTGGTAGTTTTGGGCAGGCGAAGGTGAGCGCCACGGCCTGCGTCGGCTGTAAAATAGTAATACCGTCCTCATCTTTGACACGACGCATAAAACGACGCACAGAGACAACGTCTCGGAAGCTGTGGATGGCATCAAATGCTTTTGTTAGACATGTACACAGGTACATTTTTTATCACTCCTGTGGATTCTGTGGAGCGAGCTGGAATGGAAGCTTTTAAGTTTAGGTCTTTAAGGCAATTTAAATTGTTGAGGGCTAGATTCGCCAACCCTGGTCGCTCGAAAATAGCACCTATTTTGAATTTATTAATCCGTTTGAGGCGCTTGATACCTTTGTTTTGTCGTTTTAAAGCCGTACCTAGAGACATCAAGTCCCTGTCCCCGACCGTTTGCTGGTCTGCACTTTCGTAAAGAACGATGTACTCGAAGTTCCCGCCATTTTCAGGATATTGTCGTGTGTAGTTTGGTACCTTGAAAACGTTGTACTTATTCTTGTCGTCCCCCAATGATGAGGTGTCGGAGTCATCGTGATCATGATGATCTTCATTTCCTTGTTCTAGTGGTTTGCGCTTTTTGCGCTTACTCCCCCCCATTGGAGATTATTGTTTCTAGATGAAACGCACTCTAAAAACAATTATTTTTTAACAAACTTTTAAGAGTTCAAAAAATCGCGCCCTATCTTTTAAAACTCCTGCCAAAAAGTCCGGAAGAGTTTGAGATGTTTGTTTACTTTATTGACAATTACTGACAGTTTTTTTTCTTAGAATTTTAGCACTCCGATTTATTTTTGTAGCCAACTTAACAACATTAATTTATTGTTTACTGTTTGGTGAACGGTGGAGTACTTACTTGGAAGTCAGGAGGAGGGTTCAGGAGACACTGTCACTTATTATTTGTCACATTTATTACAGGTTTTCTTGTAGTTTAAATTTTTGGTGACGCGCGACGCGTGCTTGCGCTTGCGATCGGGTAAGGTGTGCATGTGGGGGAGGGGCGCGGGAAAAGAAGCCGGAAAGGGAAGCGTTCCTCCATTTCTTCTGACATTCCGGTCGCGGTGGATTTTTGTGATTGGCCAGTGTTTTGGCGCTAACATTTACTAATCTGCGACAGCTACTTTTTCTTTAGGTAGTCTGTGGCAACACCTGACACAGAAATGTGCACCAATGCGAACGAAATGTTAATACAAAAGGAATTTAGTGTAATGTGATTGGAATTAGAATGCGATGTTATCGAAAAATTGCTAGTAACATCAGAATCGCATCACATGCCAATCCACTTATGGTCCCAATGAAAGATAATTACAGGAATTGGGCTTCAGATCCCAAACCAAACCATTTCAAAAGACACACAGCAAAGCGTTATGATCATTTTCTTGCGTTTTTTTTCAAATAGCAACTGATTATTGTGAACTTGTATACTTATTAAAATATGACCCGAGGCTGCAATAATAACAGTTTTACTGAGAAATAATAAATTTAACGCATTAACTTACCTTTAGGTATAATAACTGACTAATTACTTAATTAAAACATGATATTTTTGACCAAATAAGTGGAGCAATGACGTAAATGTATTTTTCCAGTCATTTTGTTATTCAGTTAACATTACTATGGCCGCGAATAACATTTTGATCAGTGTACAATGTGAATAGTACTTATTTGTAAAAAACTTAAGAAATTATGAAGAATGTAGGAAATTAAGAATGAGCTGTTGAGCCTGTTGATTCTCAATCGCTAGTAATGCGATTGGGATTGGAATCATGGTTGAACAAATGTATTAGGTAGCTACCTTACCTACCCACTCGGCACTCACCCTGTAGCCGGAAATAAGTACCTACCTACCTTAAATACCTATTTACCTTTTGCACAATAAAGAATACTGTTCTGACCAGAAATTAGACCATTAAGTTTGTTATGTACTAAATTCATATCTCAAAAGTACCATAATAAAAGTAAAAAGAAAGTACCTAGTCTACTCCTAGCAAACTCGGCGCCTGAATAGCGAAGAATGTTTTAAATGCACGTCTTTTCAGAAACAAACAAAATGCATTTCATCTAATTCGTCATTTGAGTCGACTGTATTTCAATGCGTGTGACGACGTCGATAAATATCGCAGTTGCGTCTCATAAAAGCGTCGCGCGAAGCTGAAAATTGTATTAGGGCGGGCGCACACGCGCCGGCGAGCACTGATTGAAAAGCTATTGGGTTTGTTATCGCGGGTCGCAGCCGGCTTGCGCGCCGGTGCATGCTGCCGACTGCCGACCGCCTAGAGACGAGTGACAGTCGTGACGCCAGTCGGGCCGTATCTGCCGTCTGCTCTTCACCGAAGAGAGTAGCGTACATCGTTGATTGTCTCCGTCGTTGCCGTTTTGTGAAGTGCAGTTCCTCGACGCGGTCATCATCATGACTGAGGGGGGCAGCTCACACGGGGCTGTGGCATTTGCCCTCATCTACTTTACCTTTTTTTTAGACAACGTCCTGCTGACTGTTTTAGGTCAGTACTAAATCACTTTATAGTTCCAGTTTATAGACTTGAGTAGGCTGCTCTTACATTTTTGAAGAAATAAGTTTTTAACCCTAAAACTATTTCCTTTCCATTTTACGAGATCGTCACTATCCTCTATTTAACCTCCTGAGGTCCAATGTGATGGTTCTAGGATAAAATCATATAGTACTGAACGCCCAACAAAATTCACACCACTTTATAGACGAAGACCCACCAAAGGGTAATTGTTTATATTTACGACCCAGTTAAAAGTTTTTTAAGTGCCTTATAATAATATAATAATGACCTAATGTACTAAAGTAAAAAACATTATGGCGTTTTTTTTATTTAACTAGCATGCCTAACTCTATATTAAAGCACCCTTCAATATCTAAACTTGATTCATTTTAACTAAGTACGCAGATATACGAGTAGCAAGGTTTTGGTCTAGGCGTTAGGACTATAACAATTATGTTCTAATATTAGGACAGAGGGTCTTCCATCTTTGTTACCTTCTTTTGAATTGGGCCGCAGGAGGTTAAAGTTATTATTCGTAGTAGTCTTCAGGTACTTATCTACTTACTTGTTAAGTTATCACTAAATCTGTTCCTAATCATAGCAATCTGTACTCTTTCTAATATTATAAATGCGGAATGGATGGATAGATGTTTGTAACTCAATCACGCTAGAACGGCTGAACAGATTTACATAAAATTTGGCACAGAAATAAATATAAGTCTGGAATAAGAAATACGATACTTTTTATCCTGGAAAAATGTACAGTTCCTGAGGGATGCAAGATAAAAACTGTCATTATGAAATGAAATGAAATGTATTTATCAACCGACTTCAAAAAAGGAGGAGGTTCTCAATTCGACTGTATGTTTTTTTTTTTGTATGTATGTTACGCGATTACTCCGCCAATTATGAATCGATTTTAATGATTCTTTTTTTGTTTGGTAGATCATACTTCAGAGGTGGTCCCATATAAATTTTATCGAAATTGATTTAGAACTTTTTGAGAAAATCAACAAATATATACCCAGATAATATTTTGGTTGTGCTTCTACCTATCTTCGACAAATAGCCGATTTTGATGATTTTTGTTTTATTGAATAGCTTATACTTCAAAGATGCTATGATAAAAGTTTGCAAAATAAAAATCACCCCTAAGGGTAGGAAAATAGGGGATGAAATCGGTGTTCAGCAGTTAGATTAGGATTTATCACTAAACATAGATGAAATAAGTAAATTTTATTAAAAAATATAAAACCGACTCCAAAACACTAAAATGCTAAAAATAATCCTAACACTTAAGTTATACCTACTAACACCTAACACTTACATTGCCAGCCGATGAGAGATTCAATGTTTTTGTTTGCACCGACTCCAAAAGTAACTGATTAGGTAGGTACTTAAGTGTTAGGATTATTTTTAGCATTTTAGTGTTTTGAAGTCGGTTTTATATTTTTTAATAAAATTTATTTTGCTTTAAAAGTGGTACACATAGATGCCACTTCTTGATTTCGTGTTTCGTGTTAGATGTCGCTGTTCAGTTGGATAAAATGTTTAAATGTGATAAAAAATATGTACTCGTACTTAACACTAGGCTGTTGCTCGTGACTTCGTTCGCGTTGTCTTCGGTTTTGACAGCTAGTAACGTACAATGCAGTGCCCATCATCCCGGACTGGGTGCGCGGCGAATCGCTCGCTCTGTGGGCGACGCACGACGCGCCGCTGGTGGCTCTGCTGAACACCACCGTGCGCCGCATCACGGACGAGGAACCTGGTGAGTTGACGCATTGATCACACGACAAGCAGTTATGAATCATTCGGGATTATTGTCACTACTTTTTTTATTAATTGTTTGCTATTATTAATGCTGTTACATTACTTTGATTAAATAATATATTGGCACAATTGCAACCGCAATGATCACGAATAAACTGCAAACGTAATTTTTTTAAACTATCTAATTATCTTAGGTGCGCTTTGTGTTAAATGAAAAAATAGCAATATCCTTTTTGCGATTTCATTTTATTTTTTCTGGCAAAGATCCCTATTTATACATATACTTACTTTCTTTGTTTTAGGTAAAAAAAACTTTACTTAATTCTCAAAAAACTCTTACCGTTATTATTCCATCTTATTTTTTTCGTTTTCTTCCCTTTCCTTTTGCGTTTCCATTTTCAACGTGGGTTCGAATTTTCCATTTTTATTTCACGTCAACTTTCTCTCTCTTTCTCTAAGTTGATTTTACATTTTAGTTTCGTTTTTGAGATTCTAACTAAGTACTTACCGCTTTTACTTTTTCCTGTTCCATGTGCTTCCATTTCATTCACATTCAATTCAATTTCCCGTTTACGTGTTGGTTGGTTTCGTTTTTGTTACGTTTCTATCTCGTTTCTCCAGTCTGCGTCAATTTGTTGCATTTACAATTTTCATTTCTAGGGCCCTTACCTTATGCAAAAGCTCTAAAAAAAGCAGGGCTGCTTTTTCGTACAAATTTTATTAAAAAGCAGTTTATAAAACAGGTTTGCTTAAGAGCTTATAGCATGGGCGAGCATAACTGTATAACACTGCGTGTGCAGGGTCAGGCGGGTCGCAGGCCGCGGTGGGGCTGGTGCTAGGCGCGAAGGCGGGCGCGCAGCTGGTGGCGGCGCCGCTGGCCAGCGCCGCCGTGTGCCGCGCCGGGCCCGCGCCCGTGCTGCGCCTCGCCACCGCCGTGCTGGCCCTCGCTGCACTCGGTAGGTGAACACTCGGTCGGCAGGCCCCACTTTCCCACTGGGCACTGAGGGCAAGTTTCCAGGGCCCCGCGATCGATGGGGGCCCCCTAGTAGCTGCCAGATCAGCAACAGCAGGGCCTGCAATTGAAAACGGCCCTGTTGGTAGTACCTAAGAGCTTATAGCGATTGATAAAACAAATTTTCCGTCCGATAGACCATCTTAAGAATACTTGAAGTTGGACTGTCAATGTCAATTACCTCCTAAGCACTAGCTGTATGAGGGACAATCAACTATTTTAGCGACATTAATGATAAGTTAAAATCTTTTTTTTTTAAATTAAGCATATCCTCTTTCTTCATTTTAATTTTAACCCATACAAAATATATTCTAATTTAATAATCCAGAATGGCCGCAACATTCATTAGTAACTTTGGTTTAAAAAAAAAACCTACCTACAGCATAGACCCAAACGTCTGTCTTGCGCGTAACCAGCAATCACCTCTAGATAATTATACTGTAATTAAAACTAGATAGAACGGTTCTTTATTTTTTATTATCTTAAACATGCATAATTTAGTTTTTTTGTATTCTTAGTTTTAATAAATCATAAAATTTAATAAATTATAAAACTAACTACCATTTTTTACTTGCGTTACCCAACTAAAGAAAGGCTACTTTACAAGTAGAGAAAATATTACACTTACACGTCTCTGGCTGGAGTTACTTTACTCGTTTCTAAACATATGGGAGTTAGCAAGATTTTAATAATAATATCTTGAAAATTTACATATGTTTTTATACTACATAGTCGAAATGTTTTAGCTTCGTTACTAATAATCTGGAGAAATCTTCAATGTGCGACATAGCTCTAAAAACATATGAATATTAATTTCTTTCCAACTGTTTTGTGCCTCATTATCAGAGTCCAAAACGATTAGTAAACCGAAACGGCACATTTTGGGTTTTCTTCTTCTCGTGTCCAAGGCGACTGAATATTTTTATGTGACCAATACTCCGCCCCGCGGACAGCGTTTGCAGTGGCGTGAAGCAAGTCTCTGCTCGAGCACGTGTGCACACGAGCTCGAGGGACACGAGACACGACGGGCTCGTGTTCGCTCTGGTTGTAATTTGTATGTACTCGTAAACATAATCTCTGCACTCCTTATCATCTTCGGTGAAAACCTACCCGAACTAATGTCCCATTCGGATCTTGACGGTCGCGATCGCGACCCGCAGCGGCTGCCAGGTCGCGGGGGTTGACGTTTCCGATGAAGGCGACTCAGTCGCCTACGCGCCTCGGTACGGCTGCGGGTCGCGCGATCGCGAGTGCCAGGTCGGGTGTCGGGTGTCAGTCCGGTGACCGGTGACCTGTGCTGGTGGCGCAGGGCTGGGCGGGTGCGCGTCGCTGCCGCTGGGAGGCGCGGGCGGCGCGCTGTGCGCGGGCGCGGCGCGCGCGGCGCAGGGCGCGGGCGCGGCGCTGGGCGGCGTGGCGGGGCTGGCGCTGGCCGCCGCCGCGCTGCCGCCGCCGCGCCGCGACCGCGCGGTCGGCGCGCTGCTGGGCGCCGTAGCACTCGGTCAGTACTCTCACTACTCTGTATGTATATAACCTTTAATGATCCTTACTAATATTATAAACGGGAAAGTTTGTATGTATGGATATTTGTTAATTTTTCACGCAAAAACTACTGAACAGAATTTGATGAAATTTGGCACACTGATAGACCATGGCCTAGATTAACATATAAAATACATTTTACCAGGGTAAGGTCAACGCAGAAGAAGACGCGGACAAAAGCTAGTATATTATATTTTCATGTTTTTGTCCATAGCTGAATTAGTAATACAAATAACACTTGTGATCTGTAGACTCGGTCGTTACAGTTTCAATAGCAATGAAGATATTCTATTCTATTCCTGTACACGTTGAGTGGCTAAGCTGATGACATGCCGATACATTACGTATTTTTCCAACTTTATATAGGAGTGCTGGTAGGATACCCCTTCGGTGGAGCTGCAAATGCACTGTGGAGTCGCGCAGCTCCGTTTATGCTTATCGCCGTAGCACTCTTGGCTGATCTCAGTAAGTATCTTGACAAAAAGAACAACTATGTAGTGAAATATTATCAAATGGCAAGTCACTTATTTCGTTTAATTTTATTTCAGTCATGCAATACATGTTCCTGGATAGGGAGGAATTTTGTCAAGTGAGTATCCTCTCTAAAATGGCTATCCACTGTTTGCTAATTGAGGTAAACGTATTAATTTAAATACTTACTTACGCAAACTTTGTGATGACATGGAGTCTAGTGTCGTGACATGGTGCCTTTAGCAGTGGGGGTTGGTCTAGCTTAAGGCTATGTCAAATGAGTGTTAGTATTCTTTGCAACACGTAAACAGTAATGGCTTTTGAGTTATCAGTAATTTATTCTTTATGGAATGGAAATTCTTCATTTGACAAGGTGAAGTTATTTCCATTTCTCATTCAAGCATTCCCTTATCATGTTGCGTTTTAAATTTCTGTTTCCATCATGTACCTATTACCCTTTGCCGTTTTGATCATTACTCCTACGAGTACCTATGTATTGGCAGGTAGGAATAAATTGAGATTGTCCTCGGGGCGTTCATTGGCAGAGGCCTTAATCAGCGGCAGGCTGGTGGATAAGGTGGTAGTGGTGGAGGGATAAGCAAATTAGCTGATAATTGTTTAGTTTTATAATGTAGGCCAGTGAAGGCGGCGGCACCGGCTGGGGCTTGCGCAGCGGCGTGGCGGGCGTGGTTGACGTCGGCAGTCGCGGCGCGTGTGGCGCCTGCGCGGGCGCCGTGCTGCTAACCACGAGCGTCATGGCGGCGATGGAGCCGTGCCTACCGCTCTGGATCATTGACAAGTTCCATCCCCAGGTTTTTTTTCTTAATACTTAAACGATATTTATTTAGCTTTATTGATAAAACTGTTTTCATATCCAGGTACTGTAAAGTTTACGTAAGTGTTTTTATATGCTATCTTCATATCATGTTACTCTTTAAAATAAATTAAAATAAAAATTGAAAAAATCACATATAGGTAATAGATAAATTTTGAACATACTAAAAACTAAGAATTCAAAAAAAATAAGTTACTTGGTATATAACAAAAAAACTAAAACTGTGTTTGTTAAAATAAAAAAAAAGGAGTTGATGTTCCGCCACTAACTTTTCCGTCTAATTCAACTGGTTTTGCGGATAATGTTAGCGACTGCGTTATGATGTTCGTTGAGCTATTCCGCGCGTTGCATTCGGAAATCGTTGAATGAAACAGTCGATAGATTCAACTGGTTTTGCGGTAAACGAAATCAGTTATATTGTTAACATTATGCGGTTTTAAAAGACAGTCTGTTGAACGATCGGGCACTCGCACAGCGGTGGCAGACGGGCGCGGTGTTCGTGCCGGACAGCGCGGGCTACCTGGCGGCGGCGTCGTGCGTGGGCGGCGCGGCGCGGCGCGCGGGCGCCGAGCGGGTCGCGCTGGCGGCGCAGCTCGCCGTGGGCGCCGCCGCGCTCGCCGTGCCGCACGCCACCTCCGTAACTAAACACTTACTTCTATAGCGCTTTTTCTTTGTCGCGTTCCAAGTCGAGGTGCGCTATGCCAATGATCAAGTCTGGTTATTACAATTGCATCTATCAGGCCCCCGTAACCCTTAGACAGGGGTAATTCAGACCACTTTTGAACCATGTTATCTGGGTATAATTTACAATAATTAAGAATAATTATATTTATTAACTAGTTACTTAGAATTAATGCATTAGCAAGCTAAAATGAAAGAATGACGGCCGATGGGGCAGTAAGGTTCTAAAATGGAGGCATCGAGTACATACTCTATACTACAGAGCAGCAATACGAACCATTTTTCTTCGAAACTAGTAAGTGATTTTTCACTTACATTTAGTATGAAATGACAACTCGTGTCAACTCTCGCCCATACAAAAACAGATTTAAAAATGGCGGAAAAATTCGTCGAACAAATCATATGACATTTCTAGGCCACGTACCGGCAAGCGAAGCGGAGACGTTTACCCACAGTGTCTAGACAGTCGACCCGGTAAAAGTTGCAGGAAGTCGCTGGATGCAGGATGCTTTTAACCAGCTAATCTGAAAGTCATTCGGGTTCAGCAATGAAAGTCCTGTGAAGATAATGATACTGAACTGCAATCCGCAAACCCCTAAAACGAGTACTACTTGCATGAATATTAGGGTTGACTTATTAGAAAAACGGAACGGAATCCTTATAGGATAACCCTGTTGTCCGTCTGTCTGTTAAGACCTTTTATCTCGGGAAAGCGTGGACGTAGTAGCTAAGGCCAGCGGCCCCAGGGCAGGTGGCCCAGTGGCCCGGTGTACGTCCGGTTGCAGGTGTCGTGGCTGGCGCTACCGCACCTGGCGCTGGGGCTGGGGCTGGGCGCGACGGACGCGGCGCTGGTGCCGGCGCTGCTGGCGCGCGAGCCCGCGCGCGTGCCGCAGCTGGCCGCGCTACTGCAGGCCGCCTCCAGCGTCGCCTACGCCGCGGGTAACTATACCGAGCCTGGTACTAGCTACACGGGAACCGAGTAAGTTAAGCTATTCTGTTCTTCCGTTCAGTATACCTACTCTAGAGGCAGAACAGAAAATCAGTTGCCAGCCAGTACATTGCACAACTGTACACCGAGATCTCTAAAGTCAAAAGTCAAAAATCATTTATTCAGTTTAGGGCAGAAAACTGCCACTTATGAACGTTAATAATAACATTATTGGCCCATACGGGGCAGAACATGTCTTTTTATTTTTTGGGCCCTACTAGCGCTTCGAGACAAGACACAGACAATCTGGCAAAGTGCTGAGAAGAAACGCCGGAACAAACTCAGTCACCACTAGCGTTAGCGTTAAAATGCCTAGTATAACTAAAACAGATAGGTTTATTTTTCCAGAAAAAGTTATTGTATAGCATTTGTATAGGTTAAAAAAAGCATGACACGAATCTTTGTGTGTGGCAGGTCCAGTGGTGGGCGGGCTGGTGTCCTGGTTCGCCGGGTTCGAGGCCACGATGCGCGCGCTGGGCGTGCTCAACCTGCTGTACGCGGGGCTGCTCTACCGCGCGCTGAGGGCCAACCCGCTCTCCGAACAGGTCTCCCTTTATTCGACTGTTCACAGAGAGCACTAAGAATTATTCTCTCACTATAGAACTCCTGCAGCGAGTAGTAGCCTTTTTAAGAAAGATACTAACTTAAGTACGTACGTTTACTTTTAAATATTTTATTTTTGGATAATTTTAGATGCTGGAGAATTTTGCGTTACCTATAATTTTTATTGACATACGATCAACGAAGTAATTCTGAGTTTACAATTCTTTTAGTCTATATACAGGAGAAAAGTGACGTCCAAGAATTTTATCAGATGCCTCGTGTTGAGAGGTATCTGAATCACCCATATGTATGTTCTATGATATTTCAAAGTTATCGAGTTACGATTTTTTTAATGAACTTTTGCAACCGAATCAGTTAGAAAATTTTCAACAAAAAAAAATTTATTTTTCTTGCAGCTAAATATCTGTGAAATGTGCATTTATGCATAAAATAAACAGCCTCAAAACTTTAATGAAAGTTACTACAAATTTGGCCTAACGTTAAGAATTTATGTTATCATTTAAATTTTCAACTTAAAATAAAAAATCTAAACTGATAATTTCTTAGTTTCTAAGTAGCATCAGAGAATGCGAATTATAATAATAATAAAAAAGTAGTACTTCATAGGCTTCGTAGGCTATTTAAAAAAATCGTAAATCGAAAATTACGAAAAGTCATAGAACATACATAGGAGTTATTCAGATACCTCTCAACACGAGGCACCAAAAAATAATTTTAGGACGTAATTTTTCTGGCCATCCTGTAAGTAAAATAAAAAAAAATAAAAAATCAAAATCAAAATCTTTATTTGCTATTAAGTAGTAGTGGTAGTAAGTATTCATTTATTGTACATTATAAAATAAGAGTTCCATGTCGGCAGTGGGGCGCGGGCTCCCCCGACGACGCGGAAGGCGCGAGCGAGGGCGCGCCGCTGCGGCCGCGCCAGTACTCCACCCTCCACTAGATCTCCATCTAACCGTCACTATCTTTGTTACGATACATATTAAAGATCATATAAACCTGACTTCTTTGTGTTTAATTAATATTTTTGTGAGAATGGTCTGGGTCTGAGAGAATGGGAAACTTTAGAAGATCCAGTTGATATACTTAGTATATGAAACCAACAGTTGCGAGTTTGAATCCTGCAATAGGGCAAATGTTTTTGTGATGGATGAAAACGCACAGGAAAACAAAAATGAGCATTACCCAAACAATTATTGGCTGTTTCAAACGAGAAAATTACATAATTAGTTTGTATTACCTATGCAGATTGCAGGTAGTAGTCATTGACGACCTCCGTAGCTAAGAGGCGAGCATACCGCACTTGGTGTCGCTTTTCGGGTTCGATTCCCGGTCGGTCAATGTAGAAAAATAACTTCTATATTGTCTCGGGTCTGGGTGTTGTGGTACCGTCGTTGGTTCTGATTTCTATAACACAAGTACTTTGGCTACTTACCAATGGGCTAGTTTCCTAAAAAAAAACAAATTAGTCCGTCAGTTATTTTAACAGAAAATATTGGACACGTATTTTTTCTTTTCTAAATCAAACAAAAAATGATGAAGATATAGCCCGTGAAATTTCCGCGTAACGTCACGCCTTGCGACACTTTTAGGCAGGGCGTGACGTCACGTACTCACTTTGATGCGCTTTATCTTCGTATTTTTTTGTTTGATTGACCAGAGACAAAATATGGGTCCAATATTTTTTGATAATCTAACTGACGGACTAAATAGAATAATATTTTTTTGACCCAGGAAACTAGCCTATTATAGGAATATTTATAGGCAATGAAAACAGTGATGTTGTCCAATATTTATTTATTATTAAAATCTATGTCATGTAGGTAAACAAAAATCGTTTTTACTAAATGCATAATATGATAGTACTGCATACAGGGTGTAACTCAAGAATAATCTTGGAACCACAATTCATATCCTATACCATAGTGAACAACTTTTGACGGGACACCCTAGTTGTAAAGAAAATACAAAAAGTTATTTACTAAAATGTTTGTCTGTCTGTCTATCTGTTTGTTCCGGCTTATCTCCAAAACCGCTGGACTGATTTTAACAGGACTTTCACTGGTAGATTGAAACTGTGAAATGGTGATGAAACCTAAGCTTTTTATGAAATTAAATTCAAGAAATTGTAGGTAAACAATATCAAATTTTGATTTAATGACCACGCGAAATCGCGGGCAACAGCTAGTTAGTAAATTAACCATCTAACTTTTTACCAGTTACCTCCTTTCGATGTTTCGACGCGACATTTGAAAAGTTTCATTTGTTTCATACATCAACAGGCCGCGACCGACGGACCGCTTGTCAAAATTATAGTTCCCATGACCTCGCAAATGTAATCAAATTTCAGTGTTTATACTCCAGTTACTCCTAAATTGAACAGTGCACTACCTCATAAACCAGGATGACATGCAAGAAGCCACTGGGTAAGTCCGTAAAACTCTTTGAGAGATACTAGTGTAACTTGTCTTAATTTAAACAATATGCTTTGAGGGCAGTGGTGATCGTTGTGTAGATAGGGGGGGAGCACTCACCGAAAGTGTTACGATCTTCCACAGACTTCAAGGTCATGGTGTAGTCATAGGAACGAACTTAAAGCTCACAGCAACAGACGGCTCGGTCTGTAGGCCATTCGGTCTATTCAGACGGCACTTAAGCGATGGCGCTTAAGTGCCGTCTATTGCCTTCCGTTTAAACGCTAGTCTGGAGTCTAGAGCTATGAAATAAGCCAGTGACCCTTACTATATGATTATTATTTGGGCCGTTCCTCTAAATTATCACTTTACAGGGAAAATAAATTGAACACCAACCTGCTACATCAAATGGCTTCCTGCAAACTTTATCAGGCTGCGTGTCCAGTGGGCAGTCGTCTTAGGCTACTCTTGCCAGTGTGTCGAATCAGTGCTATTTACTTTTTTAAACCTTAATGTCACAAATACAATTTGATGATTTTTGGTAAAGTGATTATTACAGGACAACCTATCCAAAAAGTTAAGTAGTTCATTGAAACGTTTTTCAACTTAAGGTCCGACACAAAAAGATTAATATCAATTGAGAAAGTTTGACGTTTTGTGGTAGGTCGACGAGCTGTTGTCTGAACCATAAAAAGGCTACTTTCTGTCACGAAAGCTAAACCTTGATAAAAATTTGTACGAAAAAGATTAAACCCTTAGGAAAGGACAAAGGCTACCTACTATTTTTCAATCCACCTCCTAAGGAAGTAAAAAAAGGGGTGACATACTTACTACTACATACCGTATTTCACACGGGCAAAGCCGCGGGAACAGCTAAGTGGTTATATATATATTGAAATAACTAAGGATGCAATCATTATAATTAAGAGGACGCACTGAAAATCTAAAAAAAACTAGGCACCTAAGTACATCATTTGTCTGCCAAATGGATTGGATTGGAATTGGATGAGTTATAGTTACACTATTCCAAAACCAAATTCCAGGGCCAGGACCTGGCGCGTACCAGCTGCCGACGACGTGCGGCTTCAACCAGCACGACCCGTCGCGGTACCGCAACCCGATGTACTCGTTTGGGATCAACGCCGGGAACCGCATGAAGGGCCTGGGCCCGGGGCCCGCGTACCGCATCGACCGCGTCACCAGGGACGGGAATGTCACCTCGCCGGCTTGGAGTTTTGGTGCAAGGTAATCCTAATAAATTGTGACCATCATCTTTATTCAGTTTCCTCGCCTACTGGCCGGTTTAAAGATTTGATCTGATTGTTCTTTTCCAGAGATTCTTCTAGCTCACTTTCTATAGTTCTATCCTGTGTAGTAACTTTTGTGCTACATACGCTGACCTCCCGTCAGCGTGTGCTGGTCCTGTCTCTTATAACTATGTTAAAACAAGGTATATTTTGAGTTAATATAAGCCTATCAAGGCGACCACGCTGTCGAGGAAGATGTGTGGTAGGTATCTATTACCAGTAGCAGGTGGTGTAGTGGGTAAGTAAAGAACGCCCATACTTACTAAATACTTTGATATTACCCTAGCGAATGTCGTCCCACCAGCCTACGCTTATCACCCTGCATAATTATGTAGTTATCGAGCATAAACTTAACGGGCTGTAGAGCTCAACGAGTGCTAAAGCAACGACTTTTATAGAGGTAGAGATAAAGGCGGTTTTCCTAGAATTCACGACACGATCAGAATAATGTTTTTGTAAACATACATTTTCCTTACAGATTCCCAACACGCGCGACTCTTCGAACCCCAGGCCCGGGGGCCCACGCCCCAGAGCGTTGCCCCGCGATGCGCGAGCCGCGCGCTCCCATCTACTCGATGGGGGCGCGCCTCGGCTTCGCGCTCAAGCGGCCGGGGCCCGCGCCCAACGCGTACGCCCTGCGGATGGGCCCTGGCACGCCGGCCTACACTATGGGCGCCCGCGTCGGATTCAATCTGAAACCGAAATCACCAGGTCCCGCTGTTTACTTCCAGAGAGACGCTAACGTTTATATGACAAAGTAAGTTAACGTTTCTAAGACTAGACTTAAAAATAACAAATTTGTATATACAGAACGTGCAGTGTGGGAAGTAAAATGAAAAGACGTGTTGACTGTATCGAGCCTCGTTTATTACTCTCTTCACCTCATATTCACAATCATTATTTATAGAACTAAGGAATGCCACCACAAACGAATGTAAGTATAGCAACTCGTCGGGAACACAAACGCGGTTTTAGAGGGTATGGCATGTAGGTACTTGGCGAGAGGCGGTGATACCGACGACCTACGTAGCCAAGATTTGCGCAAGCCGCACTTGGTGTCGCTATCTCTGAGCGAACGAAATGTTCTATAATAACTTGGGTCTTGGTGATTTGGTACCGTCGTCGTTTCTGATTTCTACGACACAAGTTTGTGACACACTATTTACTTTAGGATCAGAGCAATGTTTAAATTAAGATATTTTTATTTTATTTTATTTTCCTTTATTTGGGACAACAAACAATTACATTGGCTGCATAGGTACCAGAATGTAAGTTGAGTAAGTGTTACTAACAATGTAATCAGCACCATTATTCACAGATAAGTTAAAACAATTTGTAACATGTTGTGAATTATAATATTGTGGTGTTGTGTAAGATACTGTCCAATATTTAAAATTAAAAAATGATAGCTGTAAAATGTTGAAAAAGTTCCTTTACTTCAAAACAACAGGCAGTACTTAATTGTTATAAATAAATAAATCATATGCAATTCATGAGACAAGTGACCTGTTTTACAAGTTTATTGATTGTGCCAGGAGTCCGAACTACTCGCTGGGCGCGAAGCTGGACGGCGCGGGCAAGGCCACGAAGACGCCGGGCCCCGCGGCCTACCCGCCCAACCTCTACAATGTCAAGAAGGTACTGTTCGCACTGCTTCAGTTTGGGGTCCTACGCTGATGGGGAAAACAGGCAAAGCTAATTATAGATGGCGCCAGCGTATGCAAGTTTGACAACAGATCATAACCTATATCGATTCGGTGGGGGGGTAGTCAGGGGTAAAGCAGGGTCGATCTATTTCATCGAGTACATACCCTATACTTAGAGCAGCAATACGAAACATCTTTCTCCGAAACTAGTAAGTGTTTTTTCACATACATTTAGTATGAAATGACAAGTCCTGTCAATACAGATTAAAAAATGGCGGAACATTTCGTCGATCAAATCATGACATTTCTACTCTATAGGGTATGTGCTCCATTGTCTATTATAATAGTTTTTATTTATTATTTAAAGAGCTTTTGAGTGCAAGTTTGGTGTAGTTTGTGTTCTGATGTTTGATGAAGTGATAGAGATCTGGAACTATTGAAATATCACTGTATTCAACGCGCATCGAGTGTCAAGTGACTTGTATCGTAGACAACTTGCTTTGGACCCGATTGCGTCTTGAAACCTGCTTCTACGGGAATAGCAGTCTTCACTAAATCCATGAAAAAAGCAATAAACACTAAACACCCGTTGTTATTGTGTCCACTTTATCAAGCAAGATACACACTTGACGATCTTGACATTGGCAGAATCACTACTTTACATTCACGGGATAGTCCATTAAAAAAAATCCTATATCGTGATTAATTGATCAGTGGCGGCAGTGACAGAACCATTGATCAAATAATTACTTACTACGGGCAAGACCGAACAAAGCGTCACCTATCAGGATAAATGTTCAGACGACAGCACGACAACCTACCACAAATGTCAAATTTTCTCAATTAATAAATTGATCTCCACGTGTCTAAAATGTGTGTAGTCTAAAATCAATTCAATGACTTTTCACTTTTTGGGTAGGTTGACCTGCAAATTCAAATTCAAATTATTTATTAACCATTTCGTTACATTGCATAACATTGGTACGTCAAAATTTACAATTTCCATAATTACATTGTCACTTAATCACTTAATTTATAACTGAGAAATAATTAAATATAATAATAAAATAATTTAAACTTAAATAAAATAAACATGTCAATAGAAATTAAATTGTGTGTATGTCAGAAAATGAACATTTCATAAATTCGTTTACATCATAGAAAGCATGATTTAAGAAAAACACCTTAATCACTTGTTCGAACGCATTAAGAGAAAGTCTTGTAATTTCTAATGGTAATTTGTTAAACATATTAATTTTTAACGAAAGGCCTTGTTTATGGGATTTAACCAGTCTAGTTTTTGGGATACACAACTTATCCCTATTTCGCGTGTTATAATTATGTACGTCCATTTTCATTGGCAGCTCCTTCTTATGCTGGTGGACTTCTAAAAGCGACTTATAAATAAAAAGCGATACCACTGTCATTATCTTAGCCTTTTTAAAATAGGCTCTAGCTGACGTTAACCTTTCCAATCCATAAATAATCCTTAACGATCTTTTTTGACAAATCAATACTCGTCCTATTTGCGGAGCATTTCCCCAAACTGTTATCGCGTAACTAATGATTGAGTGACAGTAAGCAAAGTAGACCGATACTAGAGTCTTTCTGTCAACAATAGGCCTAAGTTTGAATAGGTAAGGCATAATTAGCGCTAGCTAGTTTTTTACAAACTTTATCTATATGACTTTCATATCTTAAATTAGAGTCCTGCCGTTGTCTGTACAGTGTAGTTCCCATCCCATAGCTTGTGGACCCGAACCCCCCCTGCATCACTGACCACCAAACCACAATAAATCGCTATATCATATCGTGTTTTGGTGGTCATGCTGACTGCAGACGGTATCATTCTCAGAAGTTTGAGAGAAGTGGATGACCAAACCGATTGGAATAGTGGTGCGAGAATCACCTTGAACTTTGCGTTGGTTCCGGGTTCAATTCCCGGTTTGGGTTATTTAGTTAACGAACTTTTCAAAATTGACTTGAGTCTGGCTGTGCTAGGAGACGCTCATGGCAAAATTTACTGTCCGGCGCCAACACACAAGGATGTTGAATCCTTACTTTGGGACCATTACAATGGGCTAGTTTCCTGGGTCAAAAAATGATTATTCTATTTAGTCCGTCAGTTAGATTATCAAAAAATATTAGACCCATATTTTGTCTTTTGTCAATCAAACAAAAAATGACAAAGATAAAAGCGCATCAAAGTGAGCACGTGACGTCACGTCTTGCTAAAAAGTGTCGCAAGGCGTGACGTTACGCGGAACTTTAACGGGCTATATCTTCATCATTTTTTGTTTGATTCAGAAAAGAAAAAATACGTGTCCAATATTTTCTGTTAATCCAACTGACGGACTAAGTAGGTAATTAGATTTTTTTAGGAAACTAGCCCATTTGGTGTGTTAGTTGGCGCATAGTCATTTATTTAGATGTAGGTAGGGCCTATTACCTATCTCTAATCTCTACCTCCTTCAGACACAGACGGTTATTGTATAAGAAATAAAACTAAGTAATAATAGTAATAGTATATGTTTTTATAGGTTTAACTTATGCCTTTACTTTAATAGTACATAACCATATACAATGCATGCTTTGTATTATTATATACTGTGTTGCTGTGCCAGATAAGCCCATGATGATCTGTATTTTAATTATTAAGACCTTTATGTACATTGTGGAAATGTAATAAAGAATTGAATTGAATTGAATTGACAAACTTTAGGTAAAGCTAAATTATAATTGCAAGAAAACGATTCTCTATACAGGGTGTTGTTTTAAACAGCAGCCTAGGGAGGCGAATGTGTTCATCAATTCGAAACAACACGCTGTAAAAAATCACTTCATTTGTAAAGCCTATTCAGAATAATTGTCAGACACCAACATCCTTGGGCGAGTGGCGACACTTTTTCACTCCCTCACAGGAATAAGACGATGATCTGTAAATTATACTAGGCCCCTTTCTTTTCCATGGGCGACGGTCGCCTACACCACAGAATAAATGATAGTTATGGGTATTACACAGAAGTTAAGTAAATAAGCTTTATAAAATGCGTGTTAGAGCAACACACACATAGACATCGGTCACGGAAACGAATTCTCGAAACACGCTGGAACAGTGGTGTTTGTGTTTAGCGGGTATACTTCTATTGTGATCAATTCAATTCAATACATTTATTGCGTTCTATAATGTTACGTAGGTGTTACAAATAGCCTACATTAAACAGATCATGTGCCGTGTGGGGACGGCCGTAATTAATACACTTCCCTACCGCCAACAGAAGGCGCATCGTAAGAGGCGACTAATTCCTGTAGTACGAGACGGGCAGCAGCATCTGCGTACTAAATATTATAAAAACTGCGCTCGCCAACCCGCCTGCCCAGCGTGGCGAGTATTGGCAATCTCCCCCCTTTTCAGGGAAGCCTATGTTCAGCAGTGGACGTCCTACAGCTGAAATGATGATGATGAAACATATCATTATAGACCCTGTTGGTCACAACAATAAGTACCTTGTTCAATTGAGAATTGATTCTGATTCGCTGGTAAGCGCTACTTGCTAAGTATACATAACGTTTCTTTTCAGACCCCGTACAAATACTCGTTCGGCACGAAGCACGGCGACTACGCGCCGCCGATGATTGTCAAAGAGGATACTATGGACTGTCTGTAAAGTGTGATGTGAACGACGGCCGTGACGTCGACACTGTGATGAAGATGCAACTGGCATTGTGTGCTGTCATCCGCGTTAAGTTTTTTTTTTTGATAAACCAGTTACGATTAGTGTCGTATCGTATAACTTTGGAAAACCTTGGGGAAGTTGTAATCAAATGTGAAAGTAACAAGATTGCAATTTTAAGTATTTATAAATGTTTTGTATCAAACTTTTTGAAGAATCGATGGTGCCATGTTTGTAATGTGCAAGTAAAATGTTTACAAAAACATCGTATAAGTATAATGAAATAGTGACGTTGATGAATTGTAAGAATCGGAACTTGGTAACTGATTTTCAGAACATTTTTGTACTGTTTTTTGGCTATTGGAGCGCCACGTGATGCCTTTTTGAAGCCTAAATCGTCGTTGTATTTTGTAGATATCTTTTTAAATAAAGATTTTATTGTTTTAGAACTTGTTTTATTAACAATTTTATTTATACTATCTACATAATTTAACACTATTTCTTATAAATAACACCCACAGCACACATTTTAATTGTTTATTACTGAATTGGAACATACATAATTATATGTATGTCCATCGCGCCTATAATGCAGGACTGGAAATATGTTAAATTATTTTGCCAGTATCACCACTAAAAACACTTTAAATACACGTCAATGATTAAATTGTTTAGCGCCATAAAAAAAAACACCCACAACACAAGACACATTAGATTGATTACCCCGGACTTCTACATGATTAACATTGACCTCTCTCAAACTCCACTCACAAACCACTTGAAATTAAAACCATAAACATAGTTACAATCTTTGTAACAGTCTATGGTTTTGGTTATTTATTATGTACAGTCAACGGAAGGTCAACCTACCCAAAGAGTTAAAGGTCATTTAGCCGATTTTCAACTTCCAAGTCCGACGTGTAGAGATCAATATCAATTGGGAAAATTTGACGTTTTGAAGTAGGTTGACGAGCTGTTGTCTGTAAATTGTAATAATATCTATTTAAGGGGGAACGTTCAAGGCAGCTTGCGAAATTCAAATTTTCTTACAAAGTTTTTTTTATAAAAATAGCTACTCGCGACTGTAGTAATAATATTTTTTTGAATAGTAATCAAAAGAATTTGAATTTAAATTACTTAACAAATCAATTCACCTTATTGAGTCGGATTTGGTCAAAAATATAATGTTTTATTCAATCAGTCATATTTATAAATATACGTCAGTGAGCTAAATTCATAATTAAAGCGTTTTTTTTTCGTAAAACTATTATTATTGTAGCCGCGAATTACATTTTGATAAGAATTTACAGTTACAGAAAAAAACGTTAGATATCTTAAACCTCGCGGGCTGCCTTAAACAATCCCCCTTAAGCTTCTTCTCAGCACTAATATAAAAGTTGATCCAAAGCAGTGGTAGGTAGGTAAAAAAGAAGTTCTTTTTATTTTGGTTTGTGGGTTTAGTTTGTCAAGTAGTCAATGGCTTCATGTAGATAGCCTCAAGAACGGAACGTGTGGACGTTACATACAGTTATTTAATATAGTTTTAGAAGGTGACACCTAAAAATCATGGTAACTGCTGGAACAAATAAAAATTGGGATGTTGACACAAAATATTCTAAAGAATTAATCTTTAAAATCACGCTTTAATAAAGACACTATTTCATTCATAATTCTTAGGCTGACCCCCCACGTCAGACTTTTTGTAGGACCGATAGTCGGGCCGATTTTCTTCCGATTCTTATAACCGATTTTGTAACCGACTTAACGCACACCTCTGTCACTTCGTCTGTCTGTGGCTATCGAGGGAGAAGAACAGAGGGAACGTATACTTGAATATACTTTTCTACTTCTATTAAATTCTCAATATCGACAGTAGCCATCCATTGACAAAACGTCCTTCCTTAGCAAGTGTATGCGGCCGACTGTAGGTAAGTAGTGTGCGTTATTATGTAACATACATTTCCGAACACAATTTTTAGGTTTTTTTTTGCGTACCGATAATCGGATCGGTCGGGAATTCGGGATGCACTGATTTTATTTCTGATCTACTTTTTGTAGGACGTGTGCGTTGCACTAGCGCCATCAGTGTGTTCTATTTTTCGCCTACAAAAATCGGTCACCGTTTATCGGACGTGGGCGGGCTGCCTTAATTATTTGCAAAGATCAATTTTTAATGGCTTCCAATTTAATAAATATTTAGTGATTTGACTTCGTTTTAGGCTACATAGAAGTGGCGTCGCTTCTATGTATACACATATAAAATATATGATAATAACACATTTTGTCAGCTCATAAGAAGTATAATTGATTGGTGGTGTAGTGTCTGTGTATATGTCCATATGGCAGTGAGTTCAGAACTTGCGCATGGCCCGCAGGCGGTTGTTGCGGCGCATGCCGGCGGCGCGCACGCGCACCCAGTAGCGCTTCGTGCTCGGATCCAGCTCCTCGACGCGCGGCGCCGCGCCCGTGTTCAGCGACCACAGCCATGATGGGTACTCGCTGTCTTCTTTTAACTGAACGGAGACAACGGAAACAAAATACATACATTACAGTGCCTAGTAAAATTAAATTATTACTTGTTATTGTTTCAGTTAACTATCGATTATTATTGTAAGTTTAAAGTTAAAATTAAACACAAAACACAAATCTTTAATTTATTACCCTGACAGCAGAAATAGAAGAAGGAAAGACATTGTTGCACAATCCTTTAAGCATCCCACTCACACAAACCACGCACAGATCACACACACCACACACGTAATAAATAGTTTTAATTTTGAATATGAATATTTAGTATAAATAACCTACCCATACTAACTATCTATTTAAGGAAGAGCGGTGTCTCCTGGCGCAGGCTTTATTTTAGCTTAAAAGGAGACGAAATACTATATATTATTAATACTATATAGATATCTCATTAAACTTATGCTGTAGGTACTACATTACGAAATATTCATAATGATTGGTTTTAAATTAATTAATTATCTAGTAAGTGCTAGTTACCGACACATCAAAATATCAATGAAGAATCATTCATGAGCAATATATAGATAGACTACACACAAAACAAACAGTACAGAGCAATAACAGTTGATAACTGATGACAAGGTCAATTAATGCAATATTTGAAATTCATTTGTTCAGAATCAGAAATATATTTCATTACACTCCTTTTTGCAGGCAGAGTGGCCGATCACTAGCCAGTGTAAATGTATTTAGCAACTAAAATTAAGCTTTTATTTTTAAAATTTTCACAATCTATTGTTGTTGACTACACAAGAAAATGACTTTTTTGGTTACTAGACGCAATAGGTAATGAGTATAGTTACACTGGAAGTGGCAATTATTGCACAAAATTTTATTACCACACTTGACAAATCTAGGATCACTGTCAATTGTACCATATCAAAGAATTGGACCCTAAGTATCTCGGCCAGGCAGATAGGTTGCAGTCCTAATGGATGGATGAATGTACAGGCCATAAGTCAAGCGGAACGGCGCAGGAAACGCTGGTTAATCGTGTTAACCAAAATGGTCCAGATCCTCAGTCATTGAACAGACTGCTATCAAAAGGAAGAAAAATAATCACCTTGACATCTTCTCCGGTGGTGTAAATATTTGACCCGCAGACAAAGGTGGTAAGCTTCACGGGGTCCGTCTCGACGGGCAGCTGCTTCTTCTCCATGGGACCGAGTTTGCCGGCTTTCTTCTTGCCCTTTCCCAGACCCATCACACCTAAAAAGGTCACTTGCAGACTTAGGAAAATCTTAAACTGTTTTTTTAGTAACCAAAAATTGTTAGATTTTGAACACAACGTTAACAAAATGAAAAAAATTAAAAGATAATGAGGCTACCTCCAGCAGCTGAGGTCTTTTTAACAGCAGCGAAACAAGAAGCATTTGTATGCAAGGACTGTGTTTTTATATTAACTAACGTTTGTAACTGTAAAAATCCGCGACATACTGTTTTTAAATACGACATTTTAATTAAACAATTTGTTGTAGTACTGAAAAAAGAAAATTTTTAGGTTATGTTTTCTTTTCTCTAGCTGTCTAATTTCTGTCAGTCATCTGTCACTGTCAGTAACTTTTTTTTTTTTTTTTTGGTTCCATTCTTTCCTTCCTCGATGGTTGGAAAAGGCAAAGGCTTTCGCCATACAGCCAGGTCTTATGTTAAAATGTATCTTCAATGTATTTTTTTAATTTAGAGACGTTCATCAACCGTTTCACAAATAATGTTTAAAGCTCTTCTACAGTTGAAATTATGAAATTATATAGGGCTTTATAGTTTTCTTCATTCTTGAGAAGTTCCTGTAGACGGCGCGGGATGTCTTCAGGCCTTTTATAGACTTCTAATAAATCTTCAATCAAGATAAGTCTTTGAAGTGAGAATTCAGAACACTCAAAGAAAATGTGATGGAGAGACTGAATTGGTTCATTACAAAATGTGCATGACGGGGAGGTAATCATGTTCATTCTATGCAGATGTTCGTTAAAACGACCATGCCCAATTCGTAACCGAGAGATTAATGAGTAAAATTTTCTGTTCTTGAAAGTTCCTTTAAAGAACCAGGGCACTCTTATATCATTATTTATTTCTCTATACCAGGTTCCTTTTGCTTGAAGAGTTTCCTGCCAATGCTCTGTCCATTCTCTCCGTGACGATTCTTTTAAAAGAGTAGTGCAATCTGAATGTGGTAATTTAATATTCTTTGCAGGAACTAGATCCGAAGTATTTGTTATAAGTTTAGCAAAATAATCTGCTTGCTCATTGCCAGCCACACCTATATGCGAAGGAGTCCAAAAAAATATAATATCTTTACCCTCATTAATTAGCTCGACATACTTTTCTTTGATTTTTATAATTAGGTAATTGGTTTTAGCATTGTGGCATGGATTAGACAGTGCTTCTAAAACGCTCATACTATCTGATATAATAATCCACTTTTGACTGTCAAATTTTTCTATGTACTGTAAGGCAGCTAATAAGGCACATGCCTCGGCCGTGTATATACTTGTAACGGTAGGTAATTTTATTCCATGACCAGTCTTTAAGCATGGATCATAAAATGCCATAGAAACATTTTCTACCGTTTTTGCACCATCCGTATAAATCTGCCTGTATCCTTCCCAATCATTAAGTTCATTATGTACAACATATTTACAAAACAGTTTTTTATTAATAATAATCTTCATTTCAAAAAATTTACTTTGATAAAGACCACTATAACATGGTAATTCATCACTTGTATGAACATTGTTTTCGTCTTTTAACTTTTTAACATCTCTTAATGCTATATTTAAATAGGAAGTGAAATTAGCATTAAATAACTTTCTTAATAATATACTATTATTTACAACCAATAATTTCATCAAAAATATTTTCCGGAGATAATCAAACCGTATATCTAATGGAGGCAAATTGCATTCAATTTGCATTGAATTAATCGGTGAGGTGTTCATAGCACCTAAGATAATGCGTAAATTTTTATTTTGGACTTTATTAAGTTTCTCGACGAGCTTTTTGTCTGATGCAAAACCAAAGAAAGCGTATTCGAAATGGCTTCTCACCAGAGATTTGTATAATACCAGCAGTATTTTAGGGTCAGCGCCCCATTGAGTACCAGTTAGAGATTTAAGAATATTAGTAGCTCTGAGGGATCGTTCTATGAGACAGTCGACATACATTTTCCAGGAGAAGTTTTGTTGGAAAATAACACCTAAAAATCTTGCACACATTTCTGTTGGCAACTCTTCATTATTATATTTTATGTTAGAAATAGGCAATTGAATGTTACGTTTCTTAAAAACTACAACTTTGCTTTTGCTTGCATTTACATCTAAGTTCAAATAAGTTAAATACGAGTGAAGTTTAACAAGCACGCTATTCAATTTGTCTATAAGATTTGTAAGATTTGAACCTTGTGTATAAATAGCTAAATCATCTGCAAATTGCAAATTTGTTATGTCAGGATCAGGTCCTAAAATTTCATTTAATCTATAAATATATAAAATATACAACAAGGGGCTCAAAATACCCCCTTGGCAGACTCCTTTGTAAGACAGCCTAGGTCCATACAATTTATTGTTTATCTTCACAAAAACCTTACGTTTATTTAGGAATTGGTACAACCATGTCACAATTTTATTGGGAATTCCTAAAGAAAGTAGCGTAGTTGATAAAACTGAAAGATTTACATTATTAAAGGCACCTATAATATCGAAAAATACACATACTAAATATTTATTTTCAGTCAAAGCTTTTTGTATATCTGTAAATAAACATCCCAAACTCTCACGAGCCGAACGACCACGTCTAAAACCAAATTGATTGTTAGGAAGTAAGTGATTGCTTTCAATGAAAAACTCTAGACGTTGCTTTAATAACTGCTCAAATACTTTACCTACGCATGACGTGAGTGCAATCGGACGATATGAATCGGAACTATCTTTATTTTTACTTGGCTTTAAAACTGGAACTAAACAGTCCACCTTCCACTCTTCAGGGATTGTATTACTCTTCCATAACCCGTTAATAATAGAAAGCAATTTTGATAAATTATCTTTAGTAAGTTTTTTAAACATCTTGTAAGAAATATAATCTAAACCGCAAGTAGTGTCCTTTCGCGACTTAACAGCTGAGACTAGTTCAGATAAGCTAAAAACGTCTGTTAAGTAACTGTTAGCTGAGGTATTATTGCTTGAAGTATTATAGTTATTAGGAGGTGGAGCTTCTACATGATCTGGGGTATATTTCCTTAAAAATTCATTAACCCAAGGTGGACATTCATTATTCTGTAGAAACCTAGAATCGCTACTTTTATTAAACTTTCTCAGGGTATTCCAAATTCGAGATACTGGAGTCAGTCTATTAATATTTGAGCAGAACTCTTTCCAGTTCTCACTTTTTTCAGTGTTAATTATGCGTTTTTTTAAAGCCTGTAATTTTTTAAAATTAACATAATTTTCAGGCGAAGGGTCAGTTTTAAACTTTATAAAAGCTTCTTTAGAGTTTTGTACAGCGCTAGCGCAACGTTCATTCCACCAAGGAACCGAAAGATGTTTAAAGTTACTACGAGACGTTTGTGAAACGGAACGATTGGTATTATTTTTGTTGTAATTTGGCATTGACATATTTACAGCAGATTTGATTGTGTCACAAAAAAAATTGTATGCTTCAAGAGGACGATTGTTGTAATTAAAAGTCGGAAAATCATTTAACATTTCATTGACTGTGTCTGAATAGTGTTCCCAGTTTACTAATCGAAGGTTGGGATGATCAGGAATATCAGTTCCTGAAGCAACAAATGTTTGCAATGGTGTACATACAGCAAATAGTTGCATTGAAGTTAAGGTGGGTAAATGATAACTACCTAAAGGATCATCATAGACTTTCCAGTCACAATTTAATGCCAAACAAGAGCTCACCATAGTTAAATCCAAGCCATTCGGTCTCCAGCTGTGTGAACCTACAGTTGTTACTTGTTGGTCATTTAACAGTACTAAGTCACAGTCATCTAAATTATCAAATATATTTCTACCTCGAGGGTCTATGGAGTTGCATCCCCAAATTGTGTGATGAGCATTGAAATCTCCAGCTACAAAAATAGGTTTTGGTAAACTATCTATTAGATCTTTGAACTTCTTAATGTGAAATCTTGGTGAGCTGTTGTTTGGACAGTAGACTGAAACTATTGTGTATTTCTTATTATTAATTGTTACCTGGATTGCTAGATTTTGTAAAGAATTATCAAAAAAAGTTGGGAGCCTGACATACTGAATGCTTTTATGAATTATAATAGCAACCCCATTATGCTCATTTCCACAGTCATTTCGTTCTATGTGATAACCTTTAATTTTAAATTTTTGGTGAGGCTTGAGCCATGTTTCTGATATTAAAGCTATATCTATGTAGTTATCATAAATATATTTTTGAAATAAATTGCGACTGCTCAGTATGCTCTGAGCATTCCATTGCATTATATTTAAATATTGTTCTGTGAACTTAGTAACCTTTCTTTCTTACTGAGAGTTTCTGATAGAATACCTAAAATATTTTTTGATGAAATTATTGTCTCATTTGTTTTGTTCAAAGTAATTATTTTAATTATAGTTTCTATTAAAAGATTCATTGCTGATGCATCAGTATTTAGTATGTCAAGTAAGTTGGTTTGAGGTTTTTTGTAATCTTTAACAGTGGTCTTTAGTTCTGGGAAATTTTTCTTATCAAACAGATTTGCATAAGTGGGTGCTTTGTGTTTAATTCTGTTCTCTTGAATTTTCTTTTGTTTGATGGGGCATTGACCAGAAATACTAATGTGATTACCATTACAATGAGCGCAAACAGCATTCTCTTTGGTGATTGTGCAGTCTTTATAATTGTGGTTATTGTTGCAGATTGAACATCTCTCATCATTTTTGCAGTATTTAGAAATGTGTCCATACCTCAAGCAGCGATAACACTGCTTTACCGGTGGTATATATTGCATGATGTTATGTCTCCATCCCTCGAGGTCCACAAAATCCGGCAGGGAGGTTGCTGCGAATGTGATGGCAACTGTTGGAGTTGGCTGACGGACGAAACCATTTGCTGTAGCAACTTTTCTGAAAAAACGACGGATGCTTATAATTTTCTTAGTGCTGCTTAGAAGAGTGTATATTTTCTTATTTGTGTACTTTACTGGGACATTACGAATAATGCCAGTTGTTTCTGTTGATGTTGCTGGTATTGTGGCTGCAAAGTTATTTTCTTTTAGAAATGTTTTATTTATTAAAAATGCATTGGCCAATCCTGGTTTTTCAAAATATACGCCGATTTTGTATTTATTGAGAGCCCTTAAGTACTTAATACCCTTATTATATCTTCTTATGCAGTTTGAAATGGAAAGAAGATCTCTGCTGCCTATTGGTGTCTCACTGCCTACTGCTTGTACAAAGACGACAAACTCTGTTGCATTTGAATCCTCTGGATACATTCGAGTATAGTCGGTAACATAATATGGGGCATGGTTACTCTCCTGCTCTCCCTCGTCCTCCGACTCCGATGTTGTGCTGGTAGAGTCTCGGTTGAGACCCCCCGAATCCTGATCAGGAACATCATCTTTTTTTCTTTTTTTCCCTGCTCGCCTCCCCATCGTCTCAATTGCGGTTAAAACTCTTAATTTAACAACTTTTTTTATTATTGAAGTTAAAAAATTTAAGGAGCCCGCCTTTACTCTTCGAAGTTCCCGCGCTTCGAAATTTTCTGTCAGTAACGTTCTATGTTCCTTTACTCCTCTTTTTTAAAATTATGATTCAAGAGGGTAGAGGTACCTCTACCTTACATAATTAATTAATTTCATTTAAAATTAATAATCTGAATAATCTTTGACTAACGATTATTTAAAGGTACGTAGCTCAATAAAAAAGAGGCATAATATTAGTTCGACTTTGATTAGACTTTTGAAGTTAAGTTTGGTGAAAATTAAATTATGTATTAATGGTATTCTGTAATATAGTGTTGTGTAGTTATAATTTGTATTACTTACATTTAAACTTTAATTTAGTTCTAATAAGGTAAGTTTATTATTTAAAGCTTTTAAAAAAATGTCGCAAAGGAACACTGCTTGCAGAAAATCCCCCGGAAATAAAGTTACTAATTAGTGAAGAGAAAAATGCGACAAAATTTAGTCGATATTTTTTTTATTGATGTATGTTTCTTGATTCGTCAAAGCTGACAATTTGTTGCCATCCTACCTTACTTAGCATCATGATGTACCGTCATCTCATCGACGCACTCGGTAGCCCAGGGTCTAGAGGTAATACATTCTACAGCAGCACCTAACGTTATAACCCAACAGTGCACAACTTTTTCTTTTCTTTTATTTTAATTAATTATTCAAAAACAGTTAATAATAATAGTATTCTTTATAAACGTAGTCATAAATCGTAGTACATGATACCGGATGAAAATTTCACAATAATTAAATAAGCATAACAGCTATGTTTTAGACCGACTTGTGAAGATGTTTTTAGCATAATTGGTCAATACTAGAGCTACGTATATCAAATAACAGACGGCGCGATCTTAAGCGATCGGAGCAATATTTTTCTTAAAATATAGGGGGAATCGATATTGTCATTAAATATCTTAAACGAAAACATATTTTGCTTTCTTTCTATACGGCGCTATGGCAAAGATAGAGTACACAGTAACAGTCAGTAAGGTGTTGTTTCTGCGCAATTTATAATGTTAATGCCTTGAAAACTTGTTTTAAATTCTTCTAATGTTATCAACATAATATGTATTGGCAGTACCTAATAATGACAATGTGGGGGAAGACAATTTACTATCCAAAATAAACACCGAGATCCCTAATATTACAGTCACTCATTCCACGCTGACATTGTTCGATGTATAAGAATGGAGAACAGACATAGACTTTCTGGAGATGACACAACACAATTACATTAAGATTAAGACAATTGTCAGAACAATATGAATAAATTCTATCGAGACATTGTTTCTAATAGACGCAATCCGAAGGTGTTTACCCCTTGCGTGCTTCGAAAATTCTTATTGATTTACATTGTATGTTTGTGCATTTTCCATTTCTAGTCTGCCGTGGGTAAGTGGCACGCAAAGAGACTAAAAAATTGTATATCGTCAGCGTATCTCTCTGTCTAGATCGTTTTTAAGGTCGTCGGCAATAATATGCCCTAGATATTTGATATACCCGCTTTAAGTCCGATTAATTTAAGATGATCGGATGGATGGATTCAGGATACTTGCCGGCAACCTTAAAGACCATAAAATCACTTTTTTTAATGTTATAAACAAGTCCATGCGATGCAAGTCTCGCAGACCCTCAACATCTCTCCGATCGCATTCGCAGTGGGAGCCAGCAGGACCTTGTTATCTGCGTAGCTGGTGCTATTTACACTAACACCACCCACCCGACATCCGACACGCATACTGCTGAGCTCCACTAGGAGATTGTTAACATATAGGTTGAAGAGCTTCGGAGACAACAGATTCGGATTCGTTTACTAAAATAAGATGACAGCCAATGCAACAAATTTCCACGAATTCAAGCCTCATAGAGCTTTTGGAGCAACGGTGGATGCAAGATTTTATCAAAGGCTTTTAATCAGTATAAATGACGTCAACCTATTAACCCTGATTATCCTTGATTAATTGCTATTGCTACTGATGAACAAAACAAATTCGTTTAAATAAATTGGTCTCTCGACAAAACGTCTTGTTGACAAAACCATTGTATCGCCAATTATGGTAGAATCTTATTAAGTAGACCTTTTTATAAATGTTTTCATGTTCGATTAATTCGTTTTAAAGTCTTCTTGTTCTGTTCTTGACATTGTAATATTTCGAAATCGAAAAAATCGAGTAATCTGTATACGATGCTTAATTTCCCATCCCTACTTGTCAAAATATCGGCTATTACATTTTGTCAATTGTCAGAAGGAAAGAATGGAACCAAAAAAAAAAAAAATTGTCAATTGTCAATCTGTGACTCTGTGTCAAATTCGTCATCAAACAATTTCTTTGTCGGCTGTTGCCTATCGTACGTAGGTGGGTAATTTATTTAATTTCTCACTAATCGTAGGTATTTATAAACCTGTTATTTTGTGCGTTAAAATCGAGGTCAGTTCAAGTTTGGTGATTTGTGTGTAAGTGGGCAAATGTGGACTAAGCAACTTGGCTGTCGTCACCTCTTTCGTTAGGTGTTTTCCTGGTGGGTTTTACTGATGATGATTCATTGAATCTGATTGCAAAAATATTTTTTCTTGAGTAGTTACCGGCGTTTCTCCGTCGCGAGTAGTGACCAAGTGTTTTTTTAGTGTTTTAAGTGTTAATTATGGGTGTTGATCTATCTGATGATTTCGATTTTCATGATCATTTTAAAGGATTCGACGACGATTTCTACAAGGTTTGTATAACCTTGGATTGCTTAGTTCGGTTGAGTGCATGCTCAGTCATTTAAATACCTACTTATTTGTGCTTGTGATAGCTTTTTAACAAGATACCAAATAATATTAATAATGAAAAGCAGTGTAATAAAAATACAAAACAATGTCATTTTTTCTTTGTGCAAATACAAAGATTTGGTAGAAACATATTGTAATTTTTGTAATTAGGTAAGTGCTTGTAACCATCTTCAAAAAAGGAAGAGGTTCATGTAAGTTTTATTAAATATTACATTAGGTATTTTTATTAACTGTGGACAAATGTCCAAAAACCAAAAAAAAAAACAGTAAAAACCAAAAAAAACGTTGGGCTGTTTGACTAAGAAGCTGAATATTTTTATTAATTGATGTTGAAGTTGCATCACTTTCGAGATAATGTCATCAGAACTGAATTTTGCTGACTAAAAACATTGATGTACAGAAAAGGATGTTGGTAATTTTTTTTAACAACATATCTAATGAATTAAAGACAATGAATTTAGATAGCTGCAAGCCCTTATTCAAAGCTTTAAACATTTTACCACTTCCCTGCTTGTATATTTTTGAAGTAGGGATTTTTGTAAAAAAGTATATACATTTATTTAAAAAGAACAAAGACTTTAATGGATACAGAGGCAGAAAGGGTGAAAATTTAACGATTCCTCCACAAAAGTTGAAACTATATTCAAGAAATGTTTATTGCATGGCTATAAAAATATTTAATAAATTTCCAGATGATTTGAAAATGCTGACATTTACGAAATTCAAAAATAAATTGTTCATTTTTTTAAAAGAAAAGATCTATTATTCTGTTAACGAATTCTTGAATGATAAAATTTGACATTTATATAATATTTTGACATAATTTTAATTTTAATCTAATTGTACGTTTGAAATGTCGCGGTCCTAAGAATGTTATTTAATAATTTTTGACATTTGATTTTGCATTTTAGTTGACAATATGTAATTAACACTGACATAATATTTGCACGTCGCATTGCGATAGAATATGCTGGATAATCTATGATGTTAACTACCTTTTGTAACCATATTCTGGGAAATAAATGATTTATTTATTTATTTATTTATTTAATGTTAATCGATTTAAAACAAATTTATGTGGCTATTTACATATACTTTTTAGACTTAAAGGATTTTCCAAATATTTATGAATTGATTATGACTGACATTTAACCTGCATCCAAGCGGTCTCATGAGACCGCATAACAATGGAATTTATATTGTGTAAAGCATTTTTAAAACTAAACTTATGTTCTCAATTAATTAAATTTGCATGCCTTTGTAATGTGCTAAATGTGATTGGTACTTAATCTCTTGATAACACCTCTGTATACCATGGTTACGGCAAATAAAGTTTATTTTATTTTATATGTTGGACGTCTATGTCTATACTGAGAAATATTTCTAAATATATCAAATTTAATAAATAAATTAAAGTAGTAAGAGATTGTGCTCTTTAGCGCTCTTTGGCTTACGTTCATCAGTGGACTGCAATAGGTTGATATGATGATAAAGGTAGTAAGATAATTTTAAACTGCAAATATGATTTATATAGACTACCTAAATAAATAATGATGCGGGCCACTTCCAACCGGCCAATCTGGAAGTCACTGGGGGAGGCCTATGTTCAGCAGTGGACGTGCTATGGCTGTAATGATGATGATGATGATAATAAATTCTATTTGCGGTGTGGCCCTCCTACTATGCAGCGACCTGTGTGCATTTTGGCATAGGCCTCCTCCATCTCCACTACCTTTGTCCAGTGGAGTCAATTCTGTTCCATCCTCTCATAATGATTTAAAATAAAATAAAAATAAAAATAGCCTTTATTCACTGATTTTGTTTATACTCTACTTACTAACTAGCTGTATTACTAACTACTTATTGCTAATATTGTATTTTATTTACATAGTACCAGCCAGCAACCAGCACTAATTTAGATCAGGTTGTCCTCCTTGGACATAGGCCTCCTCTAGAGTTCGCCATTTTTGTCTGTCTATTGCAGATCTTCGCCATCCTCGTGGTAGGTCATCTTCCTATCTTCTTTGTGGCCGTCCTCTTGTTCTCTTCCCATTTCTGGGGTACCAGGATGTGACCGCTTTGTTCCATTTTTCTTTGGGAGATCTAACCACATGACCAATCCGACGCCATTTAAGTGTCTTGATTTTCTTTGAGACATCTGTTACACCTGTGATCTTTCTGATTTTGGTCAATCTCCACTTGTCTTTTAGTTTGATGTGTAGCGTGCTTCTCTCTATCCCCTGTTGGCATACCTTTAACTTTTGACTGTGAACCTTTGTTAGGCCCCAGGCTTGGCAGCCGTAAGTAAGTATTGGTAGGATGCACATGTTGAATACTTTACGCTTGAATGTCATTGGAGTGTTTTTGTTCTTCAATACTTCCTTCAGCGACCAGTAGCGAGCCCAGGTGTTATTTACTCGTGTTTGCAATTCTTTGTCCATCTGCGAGATTGGTGCAATTATTTGACCTAAATATATGTAGTCATACACATACTCAATGTCATGGTTATTTACACAGATTTTTTGTTGATGTCTATTGGTCATAACCTTTGTTTTGGTTGTATTCATGGTCAGACCTGATTTTTGACTCTCTGTTGCTAGTTGTGAAAGCATCTCCTGTAGGGTGACTGGGTCCTCAGTGAACAATACCAAATCGTCTGCAAATCGCAGGTGTGACAGCCTACACCTAGGCCTAGGCTGTCATAATGATTTAGTCAATATAAAAACTATTAGAGTTACAATTAGTGGTTAATTAACTGTAAACTGTGGGGAACGACCCAGATAATTCTAAATAATTGTTGTTGTGACATTTCACACTAACTGATAAGTTGATAACATAGTTATTTTAAAATACAGTTAGTGTGTTTTATTTTCCTAAGTTCATGTATCTGGTTTTATAAGATTGGACAGCGGTGAGGAAACATGCACATTCAGGTAACATGGGATGTGTAGCCTAGTTCAGGTTACTGAGGCAGTCACTCCAAATAAATAATTAACCAGATTTTTTAAGGTTCTGTACCTAAAAAGTAAAAACCGGACCATTTTACTAAGACTTCACTGTCTGTCACCAGACAAAATTATCTTGTGAACCGTAATAGCTAGACAGTCGAAATTTTCACAGATGATGTTTTTTTGTTGCACTTGCCGCTATAACAAGAAATACTAAAAACAATAAAATAAAATATTGAAGTGGGGCTCCCATACAACAAACGTGATTTATTTGTTTTTGGTTCGATATTAAATAACGGCAACAGATAGACGCTTGAAATATTCACAGAATATTATAGATAATGGTAACGGAACCCACCGCCGTCCGACTCACACATGGCCGGTTTTTTGCACTAGGACCCAGGTCAAACCAGGTAACTGAAAATAATACAAAGCAGTAGGAAGAAGAAGGAGTGTAAATATTCCTGAAATAAAGCTATTAGATTAGAGAATTCTGAAGCTTTTTCTCTTCTTTGTCTCAAAGTAAAAAAAAACTCATATTATTGTTTGGTGTTAAACAGTATGTGTATGCAAAACGCCTAAAGGCGACAACAACTAATCTATTTAAAGAGTCAGATTAAATTCAACTGTTGGTGAAAATGTTATATTGCAGAACATTTTGTTTATCATATTGGCTTTTTTGTTGAACTTATTTTTTGTAGAATTTTACTTCTCTAAATTTCTAGCAGTCTTTGAATGACTCTTTCGCAGAATGTGCGTTTTGTATAATGCATTTATGATATTGTGTTTACTTTAACCATAGCTGCACAATCAATTCTACCTATTTTATTGTATTCTTGTGACTTTCCTGTATCTAAAAATTGTTATTAATTAAGGAAAATAATAAATGTCAACAAGGAATTTATTACAACAATGTTCAGTGTAGTGCTTACTTTGCATTAGTCAGTGCCCTATTCTGTGCAAATGACATTACATTTGTCGCACCAAAAGTATTGCGCAAGAGCCAGAATCAAATTGGCAGAAGTTGAATTTTCGTTGTGAAAGAAAGTTTCCAATAGTAGCAAAAAAGTTTGTATCTTTTTTTTTTCAAATTATAACTATTAAGATAAACACTTATAGCAAGATGTTTAAATTAAATTACTTACACAAATTTTGTATTGCTATCCAACTACCAAGCCAGGCACGTGCCTCCAGTATCAGATCATTCGATGGTATCAAATTATTGTATTGTCGTTCAAATGTCATAAGGAAGGGCGTGGGTCCCCCCAGTGTTGGGGAGGGGGGACCTCTGCCAGTTGCATTGCACGGGACCATCTGACGGGGGGGATACAACCGCCATTGGGACGATGGAGTGCATGCAAATATCGATCATTCGTCGTCCCGCTAATAGCGGCCTGATGGAACACGCGGAGGTTTTAGTTATCCTTGGCGACTGGTGGTGAGAACCGCCGCCACTCGCCAAGGAGTTCCACATAACTTGCTGTCGTCCCTACGATTACAGGCATTTCCTCCGCGAAAAAAACGTACCTCCCCTACATGTACAAATAGTGGATGGAGGAGTTTTTTTTATTAACGTTTATTAAATAGGTTCAAATAAGTCATTTTTAGCAGGACGTCTGTCTTGCGTTTTTTTTTTTTCATATTTATTTTCAACATACAGTTTTCCGTGTGCGGTGCTGCAAACGCGCGGTAGACATCCTACTTTTAACGTCTTATTTAAAAGAGCCCTAATCCCAGTTCAAAACAGTCGGTAAACTGTCCGTCTGTCTGCAGGAGCACCACAACTTCTCGCGGCCGTGGTTTGGGACGATGGAGCTGGTCATCACGATCGCGTCGGTGGTCGGCATCATCATCGTGCTGATCCTGCTCTGCAAGTGCTGCTCGCGCAACAAGTACCGCGGACAGGTCATCGTGGGTAAGTACCTGCTCTTTCCTCTTTTACAACTAGCGACACGTAACTTGAGCGCTGGTCGATAGATGCGCAGAAGATCATTACTACGAAAACGTGATTGGCCAGTCGCGCGCATTGCGCGCACCGCCGGCCGGGATTGGTTGCTAGCACCTCGTTCACGCGTCCCTGATACGATGATCTTCTCGCGAGATGCGCAAAGTATCCCCACTCTTTCCTCCAGCGCTCAAGATCTGTGTCGGGCGGGCCGGGGATTGTTATCAATTCAGCCTATTACCCTCCTATCGCCACCGAGCTTCGCAGCAACTCCCGGTCCTTTGCTTTCCTGTCTGTTTGCTTAGCCGTTGCTGTCGCGCGGCTGTGAGGCTCGGACCTTAAGAATGTCAGCGTTGCTACCGCGGGTCTATAGCCATCGCAGCGGTGCTTATCCGCCAGCCAAGTATTACAATAATTTCTCCTATTGCTATCCTATTGCAGTCCACTGCCAAACGTAAGCCACCCCCAAAGAGCGCCAAAAAGCCCGACCTCGCGCTTTTTTCATTCATCCACTGCCATCCATCTTTCTAAGGTCGTCGGTCTTAAGTTTACCAAGTCGTGGTCTCCACTCGAGAACCCGTTTACTCCACCTTTTATCGATTCTGCGACAGATGTGGCCGGCCCACTGCGACTTTAGCTTGCTACATTTTAGAACTATGTCCATTACTTCGTTTCGGATTTTATCCCTTAACGAAATTCCAAGCATCGACCTTTCCATCATCAAGTCTTACAATATGACTTTGCCATTAGTTGCGTCGTAACATAATAGAGTTCACACGTAAGTCTTGTTTGGCGTCTTGACAGACATGTTTACCGTCGAAATAAATCCGAATCCGAACTAGTATTTTATCGATTTTCAGTGATATAGACTCTTATAGTCTTTTGAAATACTGTTGTTAGTAAGTTTTAGTTGTTATAAGGACGTAAAGTAGTTTAAACGTTTTGTGATACTTTTTGAGCTAAAGTTTATTTTTTCTTTTTAATTTTGTTAAATATTATCTGTGATATTAAATTCTCAAGCACTTAGTTAGCCCTCACAAATTGCTATGCCCTTGCAGGGCGTCACATGTATACCTAGTCTGTACCTACCACCTAAACTAATTATTACTTAATGTGACATGCAATAAACGATTTGAATTTGAATTTAGTTTTAGTAATAGGGAACAATATTGCAAGGCCCTCTACACGCAACTCTACTCCAGTTTAATTCTACTGAGATTCTAATACATCTGGATTTGGATGGGTAATATTAATTAGTATTCAGTCATAATACCAGACTGATGGATCAAACTGATGAAACACTGATCGTGTAACCTTCGTCTAACATATAAAATCTTTTCTGCCCCACCCATACTGCGCGTATATCTGCGTGTCGGAGAGATAGAATTTAAGTGGACTGTAGTAAGTTTATATCGCCATCAGAACACCTTTCTTCTGGGCACGAATAGCCTTGGCCAACCTGGAAGGCGCTAAACCGTCTTCGTACAGAGGTTGGCCGCTGTAGACAAAATTAGGTAAGGTGAGGTATGAGGACCGAGCGGCAAAGTGAACGTGACTGTGGTGCGGACCCACGAACTATGGCTCACCTGCTCTCCTGCCCTTTGCGTCCCTACACCTGCACGAAGGATGACTTAATCAGGGCGACACAAGATGCCGTGAAAGTTGCGAAGTTTTGGTCGAAGTCCGTCTAGAGTCGCCATAGTCTAGTTGACTCATATCATAATTAATTAAACAAAGAATTATTTCATATAGTATTCGACTTTAGGAACCCAAATATATCGATTTCAATACGTAAAAGTAGAAGATGGCTGTAAAAATCAAATTTAAAAAAAAAATTAAATCTTTAATTTGAAACTCTGAAAACGCTATATGCCATGATCGCGACTTGAGTGACGTCAGTCATTTAGTAAACGATCAAACGTCATTCGAGTCTTTGATGTATTTTTGCATTCTCGAACGATACAGTAATGATAATCACTATATTTTTGTGTAAACTATTACAAATCATGTTTGATTAATATAAAATAAAATTCCTGATGACATAAAAAAACAGAAAATCAATGTTTTTAAGACTAAATTGTACAAGTGGCTTATTGACCAAAGAATTTATGACCTAAAAGAACTACTTGACCGCACATCTCATTGACTCGATTTAATTTGACCAGTTAATTAAAAGTGATAATACCTAGTAATTTAGTATTCCAATCGATGTTATTAATTTGTCAATCTAATTATATTATAATTGTCTCACGCATAATGTATCTACATTTAATTTAATTAATATTTGCATGCTAATAATCCTGGCAAGACATGTGAACCTTTTTTAATGTAACATCTTTATACCATGTTCTTACGCAAATAAAATATTATGATTATGATTATGATTATGATTAATTCAGAGAGGTTGTATTCGTAAAGACGTCTAAGTTGTTTGTTTGTTTACTAGAGAGACTACGTCATGGCACAGATGATCTATAGACCAAAATGGCTAACAGCGTTTTCGTCTGTTTATGAAAATATTATTTTAAAATTAAAGTCTTCAAAAATACAATCAATTTTTTTTAAGACCTATTTTAAAAAAGTGTCAACTAGCCTATTGTTTTGACAAAAGAAGACGAAGAAGGTTAATAATATTACACTGTTGCATTTGTTGCAGCTCCGCCTCCCCCAGACGCCGTGACCGCGGCGCCGTACCCACAGCAGCAGTACAATCATCCTGGTGAGTGTACTTTAAGTGCATTTTTAGAAGTTTCGGTCAATAGCAACTTGATCTTTGACTAACTGAGTTAATAACTGAGGACATACACTTTGTCATCCATCTATATATATTTAAAACAAAGTTGGGTTAGTTACACCATTTATAAGTCGAGAACGGCTGGACCAATTTTTATGATCTTTGGTTTGTTGGATTTGTCTCCGCCCCGAATAGCAGAATAACTAATTAAAAATCTGAAAAAAAAGACGCGATACGAAGTTCGCCGGGACAGCTAGTTTTATAATAAATATGCGCCAGACAACACACTTACTGTCACGATCTTGACAAGATACTTTTTAGAATTGACCTGAAGAGGGAATCGAACCGAAACGATCTAACCGCTCAAGTCGGGTTACCGTATCACTACACCGATCAGGTCGTCGATTATTTTGTTTCATTAGCTGCTGCACTGACCGACCGACAGAAATTGCGGCAGCTTTCTACTCATTCAACGTTTTCTTAAATCGATCGAGCATCAAGCATTGTATCCATTACTAATTCGTACCAAGTGTACTTATTATGATGTCAATTTTTATATCCGATCCGATCCAATTTATTTATTCGATCATCTGATTTCATTCCACCTCTTCAAGGGTTTTGTCCGCCATCTTGGATTATGCCCTAACGGTTCGGACGCCAGGCGGCCGCTTGACCGCAAGTGTCGCCGGCGCGACTGCCGTTGCTATTAATACGATTTATCGTATATTCTTGTATGTAAAGCGATAAATCTAATTATTGAAACGTTATTTCCAATAAATTTGCTACAGGAATGTCTATCATACGCAAAGAATAGTAAATTATGTAAATTTTGTAAAATTGGTATAAGTTGAAAATAGTAGTTTTACTGCTATTTTGTATTTATTTAACAATATAAAAACGAAATAAATGCCATGCGTAGCGGTTTTTATTAAATGTTTCCCTATAACACAAAAAGACATGCAATTAAAACTATACAACTACATACAATAATTTTACAAAAATAACGATTTAAAGTTTCGTAAAAAATGGCCCTACCTCCAATTTCGTGGATAAAGAAGTTTCAATGTCAAAGTTTTATGTCATGTAAAGTGAAAAATAACCGGTTATACTATCCTAGAACATGTTGCAATAGCTTAAAGTAGGAATTAATGAGTCATAGAACATGAAATAAGGACCAAAACCGGTTCGGGCGCGAGCGGCCGACTGGCGTCCGCGGGACCGTTCGGGTATAGATAGACATTCGGCGGACGCCAGGCGGCCGCTTGACCGTTGGAAGGAAGGCGGTTTTGGGACTTGAGCCGCTCGTTCTTTTCCCTTGCTTTTCACTGAGCTACCAGTCGTGACTTTTTGCCGCATTGCGACTCTTGCGACTTGCTCTTATGGGCCGGTCTTGTCCTTTACTCCTCGGTGCCTCACTGCGCCACAAGCCTGTTGGCAGTGCTGGCAAACGACGATTTTTTCTAATATTGAGGGTACAGATCCCCAGTCAAGTGGTGGTCTGAGACAGGTGGCGACTACATAGATAACTGCTTGCCAGAGACTAGTCGAAATCCCACTGCAACTGAAATCATTCGCCGAACTTCATGGTGTGGCCGGAGCATTATTGCAAAAATATGTCAAAGTAGAAGCGCACTGAGGGTACCGTCGTTCATTTATTAAATTCGAGCACTAGTCCGCGTCGCACTTGACCAGTTATGATGTTTTTTATTGCATTAAAAATCTCTGCTAAGAAATCATATTTTTTTAAAATGATTCTTCGTTTTAACTTTTATCAAACAGATTAAGTTTCACTGGACTACAAATATATAATTATTATAAAAGTTACATAAACATAAACATTACTCATGCATGCTTTAATATCTTATATCATAAAAAAAAATGTGTGATATCTTATAGCTGAGCTTAACGTTCCTAAAAAAAACATATGGTATTATTAAAAAAGTGAACTAACAATCAAGCAATCATAAGGGAAGCGGCCCGCATCCAGCGGCTTCCAGCAACCTTTACCAGGTCGCCTGTCCACCTTGTAGGTGGACGTCCTCCGCTGCGCTTGCCGGTACGTAGCCTCCACTCCAGAACCTTTCTGCCCCATCGGCCGTCAGTTCTACGTGCTATAATACGAATAATTTATTTTAAAAGTAACATAAATAATCGTGATGTTATAAGGAAAACAAGCATTTTCTGCGTGGAATTTCCTAAAACTTTTAAACACAACAATATTCGACATATAGGGTGAATAAGGATTCGAGTATCCTTACAAGTACGCAATTTACTGCTGAATTTTAAAATATATATTCTGCGTTTTTTTTTACAAAACAGTCATATCATATTGCACAATGATGTATGAGTGACGTGTCGTGTGATATTGTAATCGCGATTACTTTAGCAGTTGAAGTATGGTGTTGTATATTATTATCTGCAACAGAATTTGTAATCAGTTCACTCTGTATGTTTGTGAGGGCCTATCATAACTTTTGCTACTAATGCAAGCAAATTGCAAAAGATAATCGTCTTGTTAGTACTCAACGTTATATGAAATCCTTTTTTTAATAAAATAAATATGGTATATTTTTCGTTGTCCTAAACATTTTTTTATTTATGGCTAGCTTTTGCCCGCGACTTCGTCTGCGTTGACCTTCCTTACCTGGATAAAAATTATCCTATGTGTTAATCCAGGCCATGAACATGGTCTATCAGTATGCCAAATTTCATCAAAATCTATTTAGTAGTTTTTACGTGACTTCTTGATGTGCAGCATCAGCTCAAGGTCTCGATCATCATCCATTTATCACCTACTCATTGAAACTATTCTTATGAGCTCTAACATGCTATATCGTCTGTGAGTTGCCGAGGGGTTGAGAATCCAGCAGTCTTCTTGATGTGCAGCATCAGCTCTAGGCGTCTAGGCCTCGATCATTATTTATCTAACACCTGATCACAGACCATTATTGTGAGCCCAAACGCGCTGTATCTGCAGTAGTTTCTTAGGAGAGGAGGACAGATTTCTTGATGCTTCAGCATCGGTTGTCATGACTTGGGAATACTACTAAGGTAACAGTGCATCATTTCAAATCAATCGAACCTCTGAAAGTTTACAATAAGCTTTTGTGAAGTAGGAAATGACCTTCAAACAGCTGATCTGATCTTAGCTATATTATATGAAGAACTGTATCTTCATAAAATATAGCTAAGATCCATCTCTGTAATACTCGTATCAGCCTAAAAAAAACTACATCAAAATCGGTCCATACGTTTGGGAGCTACGATGCCACAGACAGATAGACAGATACACACGTTAAACTTATAACACCCCTCTTTTCGTCGGGGGTTTAAAAATACATAATTCAATTAACTATCTTTTGTATTCTATAAAGGAGCCGGTCGAGCGGTTATACATAAACATAAACAAAATAATATAATGTTTATGCTAAAATAAATAATACATACTAATGACCATGACGGTCATGACGACTACAGAGACCATGACGGTCTCGAAGTTTTGGCGGGGGCATCTCCCACCAGACAGACTTGAGACAATGAGAAAAAAAGTTTTCTACCGAACCAGCCCCCCATGTTTCAACCAAAACACGATATGATTTAGCGATATATCGACACCAACTGTAAAAATATGATAGATATAGCCGCCATGTTTAATTTTTATCGAAACAGCCATCGTAACGTGACGTCACCGGCACGGTGATTCAACATGGCGGCTATATCCATCATGTTTTTACAGTTGGCGACGATAAATCGCTACCTCATATTTATTATCGTGTTATGGTGCTCATGCTAGACGGGCAGGTAGGAGCCTGCGTTTTGGCGAATTTCCGCGCAACTACGCCGATCAGTTCGTCATAGATTTATATTTAAGATAAGACATAAACATGAAGCTAAAGCAATTCCATTTTGTCTAATAATTGTGATAGAAAAATCTTATATCTTTAACTAGGATATGACTCCCTTAACGCATGTAAGTAAACCGAGGTAATAATATTTACCTCGGTATCTCGTCGTGATTCAATATCCACCGTAATCTAGCCGTCGAGAGCCGGGTATTACCACAGATAAGGTTGGTGTGAAATATTCTTGTTATGTATTTTGGATTCATTAGAGAATATTGTGTTATAAAACCGATTTAGGGTCCTAAAGAAATAGTAATAATTTAATCAGTATACAATAGACCCCTTTTTGGGCACTTAAACACGTCCCAAAATATAGCTTTGCCCTACCACCGCTTCGGGACTAGGTACATATCGGCTGGTGATGAGAAGAAACGGCGCAACAAACTCAGTCACCTTTGTCAGCCTATTTTACAGGAAATACAGTTACAAGACAGAGGTACAGTAAGTGCGAGCTAAGCAGGTTAAGTCCATGCACTCTTGTCGTTTAGATCGTCTAATTTATAATACCCATTTTTTTTTTATAAGTATAGAAATGACAAACTCAAAGTGCTATTCTGAACTGACTAAACATAATTTTATGTTTAATATTTCCCAATTTTACAGTCCGTCTCTTTTCAATCTTATGCGGGAGAGAGAGATGACCAAATTAGACGAGCCCAATAGTAAAACGTTTTAATATTATCTTAAAATATGCAATGCTCAGCTTCTAGGCTTAAGCAATGTCTTATTTACTTACACCGTGTTAAACGCTATTACATTACATATTATAATGAACATTCATTATTAGGCTTAAGCTGTAAGTTCTAGCACGTAGGACTGTAATTCTTATTTGTATTAAGAGCTGTGAATTTTATTAAATATAAATTTTATTAAAAAAAATAAAACCGACTTCAAAACACTAAAATGCTAAAAATAATCCTAACACTTAAGTACCTAATCAGTTACTTTTGGAGTCGGTGCCAGCCGTTGAGAGATTCAATGTTTTTGTTTGCACCGACTCCAAAAGTAACTGATTAGGTACTTAAGTGTTAGGATTATTTTTAGCATTTTAGTGTTTTGAAGTCGGTTTTATTTTTTTAAATAAAGTTTACTTATTTCATCTATTTTTAGTGATAAATCCTAATCTAACTGCTGAACACCGATTTCATCCCCTATTTTCCTACCCTTAGGGGTGATTTTTATTTTGCAAACTTTTATCATAGCATCTTTGAAGTATAAGCTATTCAATAAAACAAAGATCATCAAAATCGGCTCATATTTGTCAAAGATAGGTAACAAGAACCACAACCAAAATATTATCTGGGTATATATTTGTTGATTTTCTCAAAAAGTTCTAAATCAATTTCGATAAAATTTATATGGGACCATCTCAGAAGTATGATCTACTAAACAAAAAAGAATCATTAAAACCGATTCATAATTGGCGGAGTAATCGCGTAACATACATACCAAAAAAAAAAAAAAAACATACAGTCGAGTTGAGAACCTCCTCCTTTTTTGAAGTCGGTTGAAAATACTTCCGTCCGCGGTTTCGCCTGCGTGGGGTTCGGTCTATCACTTAAAATCTTTATCGACTGAATAATTCATTATTTTAGTGCTAATTTGATTACCATAAAAAGGTTAGAGTCAATCTTAAAAGATAGACATAATGCTGTCACAGTCTTTTTTTAGAACTTATATGGGAAAAAAATGTTATACATGATTTTCGCGTAGGTTTTACCGTTTACGCAGCGCACGCAACGGAAGCTCAGAAAAGGTGAATTAATTCCTAATTTTAAAATAACCAACCTCAATGATCTTTTCACAGCGATGACATCAGCCACGATGGTACAGGCGCCGTACCCCGCGGCGCCGTACCCCGCCGCGCCGTACCCCCCGGGGGTGTACCCGCACCCCGCGCACGTGAGCATGCCCGCTCCGGCGCCGTACCCCGCCGCGGCCCCGTACCCCGCCGCGGCCCCGTACCCGCACCCGCAGCCGCTACCCCAGCCCGCGATAGCGCCTAGCGCGCCTAATGCTAACGGTTAGTACATTCATACGTAAGACTACCGTCCCAAACCTACACCCAAAATCAATTCAATTATACTTCTTTATGGAAGAAACCACAATAAGATTTTCTTGTTCCATTTTCAGTCGCATTAAGAACGTTTTGATAATTTTACGTCAAATTTAAAGTTTACCAGAGTAACGTTTTAGTTATTAATGTTACTGGGAGCGGATCGACACCGGATCAGAAACATTCTCAAATTACGGGAATTGGGCTGCTGGACTACGAAGCCAGCGCGGTCGCAGACTCAGATTCAGCAAAGGAGAAGTGTAGAAAAATGTATTCGAATCATGGATTTCATATAAATATAATGTACTCATAGTATGTCGTTACTAAGTTACTATTATACAAGCTCTACTGGTGTGATTGTGCAAAGATTTTATTTATTTATAAGAGTATTACTACATCAAACAAGCACGTTTTTCAACCAAAGATGACAGAGTCCGTACGTCACCTTATAATTATGCATAATTAAGAATTTTCTTTGTCAGGCAGTGTAATTTTGTACAAAAAAGTCATAGATAAATTATATTACAATAAGTAGAAGTTTATAAAAATAAAATACATTTGCTGTACATACAACGAACTAACGCTATAAATTTTACACACCGTAAATCGGTAAGACATGTTGATACTAATGACACTAACACCAATTAAATATGTCAGCCAATGCTTTACACACACTCTCACATGTTTACGTAAATAAAAATTTTCTTATCTTATCTTATCTTATCTTACAATTGCCAATGATTGTGCTGATAAGTTTTTAAGTGTTCTGCCTCAGGTGCGATAAGAAACACAGATGAAGACATAAAAAGAACACAAAATGATTCATTGTTATCCTGCACAGTACCCTGTTAATTTTTTATTTATTTATTTATACTTTATTGCACATTTAAAAATAATTGTACAAATGGCGGACTTAATGCCAAGAAGCATTCTCTACCAGTCAACCAGTGATCAAACAGAGAAATACAGGCGGTGCAGCAAGAAAAAAAAACATATATATATATTCACGCCAACATTACATACTTAATAAATAGGGATAAATATATATGATTATCAATTATATACATATACATACACATACATAATATAGTACACAGAGCAAATGAAAGATAAATTATTAGATCAGCGATTTTTGATGTAAATGCTAACATTAATTATTGTATTGTAATTATTGTGTTATGTAACACAATTAGACAGCCTCCGTAGCCGTGAGGCGAGCATGCTGGACTTAATGTCGCTGTCTATGAGGTCCCGGGTTCGATTCCAGGTCGGTCAATGTAGAAAAATAACTTTTCTATATTGTCTCGGGTGTGTCGTCGTCGTGTAAAGTCGATAAATTTTCATGCATTTGAAAAGTTATAGAACAAAAGTTGTTTACTATGATGAATAGAATATATGGTTACAAGGTTGAGTACGTTGAGTTACGAGACAGCCTGTATAATAAAATAATTCATAATCATAATCATAATCATAAATCTTTATTGTGGAACACAGGTATACAACAAGGGTCTTAAAAAATGACATGCATAGAACTAACCGTGTCCTGCCACTAGGGCGTACAATCAAATCATTTGAATACATTATCACGAGTATACCATTTAACATTATTATTATTATCAAATCTTGGTAAATAATTTACACCAAACCATTAATATATTAAATACTATTATTATGCAATCCTACAATAAAATTCATTCAAGGAATAATAACATTTGTCGATTAAATAATTCACTAGTTTTGATTTAAAACAACTAATGTCATTTGTGTCTCGAATGGATTCTGGTATTCGGTTATAAATATGTGGAGCAATACAAAATATACTTTTGTTACTTTAATTATTCGTCTAATATTTGATTTAGCATTAGAAAAGTGTCACTATCAACGTTAAAAGTAAAATCTATCTAAATATTAGATGGACATTTAAAACTATGATAATATGTGATAGCTAATGTAAATATACCCTCAGTAATAGAAGGCTAAAATTTTTTGATGTTTAAAATCATGTACAGAGGACAGCACGTCAACGGCCAACGTGTCAAACTTTCTTTTCTTAGGCCGTATACAGAAAGTAAGCTGGAATCTTATAAGCGCTTACCGGCGCTTGACAGCGCTGGTCCGTTCTACACAAAGGAAGCAGGTTGAAGCAGACCAAGCAAAATGTCGGACTCAACGGACGATGATTTGGTTTTGTTAGAAAATGTGTATTTAAAAATGCGAAAAGAAGCTATACATCCCATTAATAGAGAGAGGAAACATTTCGGAGAGTACCATCATTTATTTGTAAATAAATTGAAATTTGATGATGAAAGATTTTATAAATATACAAGAATGACTCAAGAAACATTTGATTACATTTTGGATTTAGTGAAAAACCATTTGATGAAAAATTATGAATTATTAATTTTAAATGGCAGTGCCCAGCGCTGACCAGCGCTTGTTGAAGCTTGTCGGAACTTGTCGGCACCGTTCAGTGCTTATCGGCGCGCGTTCATATATTTTCCTGCGCGGATTACCAGCGCTGTCAAGCGCCGGTAAGCGCTTATAAGTTTCCAGCTTTCTTTCTGTATACGGCCTTAATTGATATTGATCCCTACGAGTCAGACTTTAAAGTTGAAAATCGGTTTAATGACCTTTAAGTTTTCGAGTAGCTTGACCTGCCGTTGCTGTACTTACATTTACAAATCAAATACAAATACAAATACAAATATTTTATTGGTAACGAAACATGTTTATAACAGAGTATGTTGGCCTTACCCATTTAAGTTAATGTAAACTTGTCCTAGGATAAAGCGCTCTTTTTTCATCTTAACTATGTATTACATGTATATATTAACAATTTAATAACAAAATACGATTAAACGAAAGTAATAAATAAATAAATTTTCTACAAACATTTCTCGAGATAAACAATAGGGAATATGCATATATTTGTATTTGGTCTTAAAATAAATAGTGCTTAATTATAATTAATGAAACATAAATAATTTTCAAAAAATATTGATAAATGCCTGACCCACTAAAGTCGCGTGCTAGACAAGGAGATCGGACATGTACCGTGACGTCACAGTACACGTCCGCACTACATTTTTCATTAATATAAAGTTGTTTTAGAAAAAGACAGATATATTATAATTTCTAATTACTTTATTACGGTTATTTTTTACCTAAAATCAATTTCGTTTTCACTATAAGCCTAGCACTATAATCTGTATATCTATCTATCTATCTTCTATCTACATATACAGAATGTAACGAAAAGGTGAAATAAAACTTTAAGGGGTTATTCTACGGCTAAATTACATCAACTTTTTCTATGGGACCAACATCGAAATCGCAAAAAAAAAACACTTTCCCATACTAAAACGCGACCAGCTGGCATCAGTTTGTATGGAAACGTCAATTTTTTTTTGAGATTTCGATGTTGGTCCATAGAAAAAGTTGATGAAATTTAGCCGTAGAATAACCCCTTAAAGTTTTATTTCACCTTTTCGTTACACTCTGTATAAAAATGAATTGCTGTTCGTTTGTCTCGCTAAAACTCGAGAATAGCTGGACCGATTTCTCTAATTTTGATCTTGCAATATTTGTGGAAGTCTAGGGAAGGTTTAAAAAGTAAGAAAATTTAATAAAATTGCAAGGAAAGTAGTAAAAAAACTATTTTATTTTCCCATACAAACTGGTCGTACCTGTCAAACGAATTGGCGGAACGAAATTCGCTGGGTCAGCTAGTTACTCATAAATATAGTAAAAACAATATATTATTTTCGTGCATATTCCGTACTGATTTAAAATAGTATTGTACACCTCAATTAGTGTGGCTTTATGTGGTGATACCTAATGTGTTTCGGTTGACTCCGCTCATGAGGTACCTAATAAGCAATAAATAACCGTTGCCTTATAATTGACAGTCAGATTGATTATTTAATTATTTATCCATTTGCGGCAAAAGCATTTATTTCCGGATTTGTGATTTGTCAGCTAAGGGCCGATTATTCAATCGCCAGATAACTTTATTCGACAAATAAAATTGACTTTTTGACCCAATTTCAATACGAAAACTTATTCTTCAAATCAAATATCAAAAGTTATCAGACTATTGAAAAATCGGCTCTAAATTAAGGGACGGAGGGAAATTTAACAGTTTGATATTGAAAAGCTTTCCTTTATTTATTATTATGTATTTTCGAATTATCTTTCATAATTTTAACATTGGGCTAAACACAATAAAAGCGCATAGCAAGTAGTGTCAAAATACCGCATATTAATGCAGCTCACGAAATTCTAAATTCCTGACGTCTTTTTTTAATAAATAACAAATGGTTAATGGTAAATCTGAACTGTATCATCCTTGTATACCATGTTTTACGCAAATAAAGTTTTTGATTTGATTTGATTTGATGGTTTACTGTGTGTAATGATTAAAATGTGATTCACAGCTGCAAATATGATATGTTTATTAAAAAATAATTACTTAAATAGTTATTTACCTCTTTTGAGTTATATTTGTTCACGTTTGTTCACAAATACGACTGATTGACGAAAGGACGATATATTTGTCCAAATATAACCCACAGAGGTACATTGATTATTTATGTTTTTTTTAAAGCTATTATTAATCTGTATTAATGAGAGTTTAACTAAAAAATAATCACTCACGGTCGCATTTTGATCAGTAGACTTACACTGCAAAACAGTAGCCATTTAAAAAATATGTAAATAAAATATTGCAGGGCTGCACTGAACGCACCCCCTTAAAATAAGGCAAGAATTTAAAAATGAAAAATACTAGGGACAGTGACGGTTATTATTGTCTGATGTATTGTAACTAACGCACTAATTTTGTGTTGTTAGTTTTCTTTGGGATGGCCCCGCCTGGATGGAACTCGCAAGGTATTGACCGCACTGACACATCGCTCGCATGTACTACCTAACACAATACGTAGTTGTTTCCGTCGGTTATCGCTTTTCGTGTCGCTTCTTACTTTTTACTCGTATGCACTTCGACTGGTGGGGGATCTACTACAGAATGTTCTCGTTAACAAACTGATAGGTATTTAATTATTGGCTACTGAGTTATCAATAAAAAAATAGTAAACAGCTGACTGGTGCTTAGTATGCAAAAAGAATAGGTTGTAATGAACAATCGTTTGTGAAATTGTATTTTTTGTACCTTTTCATTACCAAAATTATGTTTATTATAGAAATAGAAAATCATTTATTTGGTACAAGACAGACATTACAATGAGTCTTACAAAATATTAAGTACATTAATACGGTCAGGTACCAAAATGGTATCCGCTCAGTATAAAGTCGTGACGGCAGAGAGCACGTCACGACCACTGGTATTCTGCGGATGCCAGCTGAGGTGAGGGCAGAAGCGTCATTATATTATCCACAAAGTAGTTTTATTATTACGTTGATAAATTATTTCTACAAATCTAACACTTAAATGATGTAATAACTTCTCTGGGTTGCATTTACACTGGTTTGTTATATTTACAAAAACATTATATTTATACAAATACTTAATTTATGAACTTTCAATAAAAATGTAATATCGTGTCGATTCACAGCAGAATTGAACAAAAACTTAGCATCATACAAAAGTAGAACATACCTTTTTTAAATAGAAATCTAAATTAAGTTGAAGTAATACATTTATGTAAAGGGACACAGATTTGCTCATGATTTCGATTCAAGATTCTCACCCTGTATTGCAAGGGTTTTTTTCCAATTGTATATCTTGTGGTATGTAGTATCTCGTGTGTTGTTATGTTTTCATAATAACATTTTACTTTCACTTCTATGGATCGCTATCATACATGTACTACTTGCTATCTGCATGAATTAATACTGATAAAATGCACTGATAATTTTAATTACAGTAATATGTTAATTCGACGGATCGTTTGCGGAGCATTTAAATACAAAACTCATATTTTTATTTGTTCTTATTTTAATTTATTTATTTGTTTAATTAGTTTGTTAAATTTTTGGACTTTTATATTTTGGAACTCTTCACTGCGTCACCCTCTCAATATTAAATCCACTTTCCTCTACCTTAAGGTTGTCTGAAAGAGATCGCTTCCAGCGATAATACCGCCTAAATGGTGCGATTCTTAATCTATTTATTTTCTTGTGATTTGATTTCTTGTGTGGTGTACAATATAGAGTATCTATCTATATTTGCACGAATCTTGAACTGTTGTGTCTGTCCGGCAGACAGTTTCATGCTAAAATAAGGTTTAAATATTAAAATAATAATATTCAACAACCATCTAACCGATTAAGGCCTATGTTGGACCCTATACCTAACTTTTTATTCTCTTAAAGATTTTTTTTTAATTGCAAGGAGAGTCAGCAATAAGTGATATTATGTGGATGGAAATGTATAATTAAAGTTTAGATAATTTATTCTGCTCCTTAAATTATATTTTTCAAGTCAATTGTATTGATTGTAAATTGTAATATTGAAGTGGAGAAACTGTATTTGCATGCTATTTGTTAATGGTTGGATAGGCGATCATATTAATTACCTGTAAATCTTCTGTACACCCTGTTCATAAGCAAATAAACATATTCTATTCTATTTTATTCTATTCTTTCTATAAATATTCAACAAACTTTAAATCGCTTTTTTTTAACACTTTTTGTCGATCGACAAAAATCTAGAAAAGTATTTAGTTGCATAGTAGTTTTGTAGGCAGCACTTATTGGATTGGCTTCGAACCTATATTTAAATAGGATTAACTATTATTTTAACTTACTAATTGTCATTTGAGTCATTTGTTTTTCTACGATTCCTATTTGACAAACTTGAATGTCAAGTTACTAGATAGAGGGCCGATTTTTCAATAGTTAGATAACTTTTATTTGAAGAATAAGTTTGACATTTGACAGTTTTTGTATGGTGACATTTGACAGTTTTTGTATGGAAATTGTGCAAAACGTCTAGTTTTTTCGTCTAATAAAGTTAATACACACTAAAACGGGAATTAACGCGTTCAGCAATAGGTACATATCTTACTTTTTATTTGCCTGACGGCGGTCGTCGAAGAGGTAGACCCAAAAAAAGATGGTGTGACGACTTGGTTAACTTAACGAGGGATTGGGAGTCATTGGCGATAGATAGAGATCGATTGAAGAGTCTGGGGGAGACCTTTGCCCAGCAGTGGCATTGAAAAGGTTGATAAAATTTGCCTGATGTTTCGACCGGGTTAGGTTACACCGACCGTGGTCACAGGCTGACTGTGTATGTACTTATTGATGATCGCGTTAATCTTAATCTGAATTCCGTTTCAGTGTGTATTAATCATGCAACGCGAAAGTAATTATTGTCTAATAAAGTTATCCGGCGATTAAAAATCGGCCCTAAATTGAAAATCTGAGTGTAAAATTTTGTGCGTTGTGTTTGTTTTTATATTACTCGTGTGTGCACTAGTTGATAATACGCATTATCACTGTACTGGCAACAGCTCGTAGCGATGTGTAGTCTGCTCGTGTTTGTTATCCGTCTTCCTGCACAGCTATTGTTTGTTCAGTATATACTTTGTGATGTATTATTTGTATGTGTTTAGTCGTTGTTACATATACTACCATAATAACTTGTGAATGTCTAAGTTAGTGTCTTGTTTTATATTCTATGCTAGACGTACTGGTTTACTATTAACTACCACATGTTGAACCTTGAACACCTCTTGACAGGGATACTCTTATCTTCTACTCTTCGAGTCGTTATATAATAACTCAAACCAAAACCTCTTAGGAGCTGATTCTGGTGCTTACTTCACACTAATGTCATGTTTTTTTACCCCCTCCGTCCTTGTCACATTTGACACACAGCTCGTCACATTTCTGAGACTGCAGAAATGAAAAAAGAAGAAAGAAGAAATGATAAAATTGAAACAGCAGTTCCGAAATAAGTTTTTATCACATTTAAATCGATTTTTAATAAAACCTACATCGAATCAAACATTTAAAAAAAGTTGTAAAATAAAACTTCATGTTATACTTCTTAGTAAAATAAGATTTTGAAATGTGACGTCACGCTGTTTAGGACCCCTCCCACCCCTTGTCACACTTCCGTCGACTCCTCTACTTAAACGTAATTTTATGGATGGTCCCTAAGAGGTTTGGCGTATTTGGAGTTACGCATTGTATTTTTAGGGTTCCGTATCTCAATAAGAAAAACGGAACCCTTATAAGATTACTTTGTCGTTCGTCTGTCTCTCTGTCCGTATGTCTGTCAAGACTCTTTGTTTCAGTGGCAATTAAAACCTTAAACTCAGTTCTACAGTCTCTTGAAACTGTTAAAAATTCAAACTTCTAAGTTCACGTGAAATAAAGACATGTCGTAAAAATGGTATGTTTCAACACTCAATGGAATCACAATTTATAGGGTATTTTCTGTTGACCTAGAACTATGAAATTTGGCAAGTAATAACGTCTTATACTACAAGTACAGAAAATCAATCTGAAAACTATAGATTTCGAACTAAATTTTGTAATTCATTTGTAAACTGCGAGACTAGATTGCTGAACTATTTATAATTAGTACCTACAAATTTGTATGGAGCCCTCGGTGGGTGAGCAAGTTCGCACTTGTCCGGTTTTTTTATTATTCATTAATAATGTAACCAACAAGTGTTTACGTTTGTTTTTCACGTTGTTGCAGCGCTGCCGCCGTCGTACGAGCAGGCCACGAACGCAGAGTTTAAACACACCTCGCCCTACAACCCCGGGTACTAGCGCCGAGCCCCGCGAGACAACACCGACCGTCAGCCGCATTTTTGACGTTTTAAAACGTCACTTTGACGGCCTCATGCCGTCTTTTTCACATCCCTAAACGTAACCGTCACTTTGACTCCTCGTAGCCTTACAGTGGTCCCTGTGACGTCTAGTAACCGCATCACCAGAAACAGTCGAGCGGACTTTAAATATCTGCAACAGGGATGACTGGTAAAGAAAATAAAATTCTTTTTAGTCCGTCAGTTAGATTATCAAAACATAATGTTTTTTTTTTTGTCAATCGACCAAAAAATGACAAAGATAAAATGCTTCAAAGTTCTGAAGGGCTCGTGGCGTCACTTCTAAGTAAAAATTGTACAAAGACGTGACGTCATGCGACATTTTAAAATCGATATATCTCTGTAATATTTTGTTTATGTAAAAAAAGAAAAAATACGTGTCCAATATAATCATAATCTACCTGATAGACAAAAAAAAAAAAAGGAGTCGCCATCCCTACTGTGGTATAAAAAAAAATACTAGTATCGTACCTAAACAATGCCTGCGCAATTTCACAATTGAAATAGGGCATTGAAACGACGTATAGTTATCACAGTGTCGTCATACATGAACAAGGCGGCATACCTGAGACTTCATCGCGCAGGTAGTGTGATGGAGTTCCCAAGTCCCACAAGTTTAGGGCGCGTAAGGTGGAATCGATAAGTGCTATATTTATACTTGATGTATTCTTAATGTGATTTATGTAAGCTTACGTAAATTTTTTAGATTTATTTTCATATGTTTAGTGATTAAGTGATTCAATCGTGTAGGTATAAAGACAAAACATTAGTGAAAATTTATTCTTAAGTGTATTTTTTTTTAAATGCAGATGTTAAAATAGCAAAGAAATGTTTGTAATGACGACCGTCTTTGTCTAGTCGGATGCAAAGTCAGCGGTCTTAGGTTTGAATCCCGCAAGGCAAGTGTAAGTGCGATGAGCAACGAGCATTTGTACTCGAGTCGTGGTTTTAAGTATGTCTATCCGTTATCTAGTCGCCATTGTACAAGCTCTGCTTAGTTTGGGGCTAGGCGATTGGTGTGTGTAAACTTTTATGAATTTCCTACTTCATGAATAGGCTTGGCTTTACTTGGTATGACGCGTACACGTGTGCGTATGTGTGCGTCGACCCATACATAAGCATACGTCCTTTTAGTGATCGTTGCAAACACCTGTTTTACAGTACTCCATTGCTCAGACCCCCTAGCATGACCACCAAAACACGATATGATAAAGCGATTTATCGACACCAATTGTTTTTTTTTTAATATGATACATATAGAAATATTAGGCGCGTAGACGCCATTTTTATCGAAACAGCGAATATAATAGGAGTAGTTCCTGAATGAATGACACAATTGAACTACTTCACCAAACCAGTTTCTATCGTATCTTTCACCCACTCCAGCCCGAATTAGTTTAATTAGTTCAGTAGGGCTTGGATTACATGCATTCGGAATTTTTCAGAACTCCATACAAAAGGCTCCGGACAAGCCCGGATAAAATCTGATTTGTATGGAGTTCTGAGAAATTCCGGTTGTTTGCAGTCCGAGCCTAACTCAGTGATATGAGAGTAAAACGTACGACTAAATATTTATTCTTACTGCAGGAGCGAGACAACTGCACGGCTTGGTTTGTGTGACGCCACCTGTCAGAGTTCAAGTTAATTTTGCACCTTTTTTTGAATCTTTTAAACTTGAGACAGTGCAAAATCAGTTTTTTATGTAATATTTTCAGTATACTCGTAACCATTGTCTAAATAAAATTAAATTTAATAGAACTGTCCGCGATTGAGTCAATGATACCAAATGCAGTTGAACTAAATATTATGAAGTAGTGAGTTAAATTAACATAACAAACCTACTGAACTAAATGAACTAGATGAATGAAACATATCTTTAACTCTCGATGAACTATATCACTCTTTTCATTCGAGTGAACGATTTTGGGCATGTCTAGATCGCAACATGACCTCCACCGGCCGGCGATTCAACATGGCGGCTATATCTATCATATTGTTGCAGGTAGTGTCGATAAATCGCTACATTATATCGTGAGGTAGTCCTGCTAGGTGGGTAGATTGAGTAAAAATTGTTATAAAGAGATTATTATATATTTTTCAAGTTACATTTGAGACTGTGTTAAAGATAATAACATTTTGCTTAGAAATATTTAGCTTGAATGTAAATATGGGCATAAAAATCCCATAAAATTACCAAAACGTGTACCTGTTACATTTTGTGTAAATCTCCCTTTTTTTTGTTCCATGAATTTATTTTTCTTACCTTTTAGAGCCGAAGTGTCTAAGTATGTCTTACAGGGTCCCATTTTTTATATTATTTCTCTATTATCGTAATTTAAAACGTATTAGTGAAGTGAAAAAGTGTTCACGGTACTTGTTTTTAAGGCCACTCAACATTGCTTGATTTTGCCGTTATATACGATTATTAACAATTGTCTAGCGATAGCAGATTTTTAAAAAAGTCGTAGTTAATAGTAAATTAATCAAATTTGAGCCTAAATTTAGTCGACCATATTAAAAAAAAAATACACTAGATATACAGGGTGTTGATTTCAATCCGAGCGGTATTTATAAAAACAACTTATGATCACATATAGAACAGGTATGAGGAACCAAATATTACAAAATAATTAAACTGAAATTTTAAGCGATTATTTTTTATAAAACCCTTACTGCGCTGTGGCGTCAGACACTGCATTATGTTTACACTGTAATCGTAACACGCGCGAATCGCGTAGCACGCGACAGGTAGGTAGGTACTAACTAGCGGTCATTGCTGATTTCTCTTTATCTGCCGCGTAGGTACGTTATGCCCGAGTGTGTAAGTAGCTATTTTTACCGACTTTTAGAACAAGCGATTTCACGTGTTTGGATTAGTTGATTCCGAATTTCCCTTTCTACTTTAATCGGGCTTAGGACCGACAAACATACCTAAAACTCATCTGTAACAAATAGGTATCGATCGCACGATTTTTCATTAATTTTTCATTAATCGGGAATCTATTGAACCTCAAACTCTAAATTACCTATCTTAATCTAGGCTAACTAAAATCATCTGTACTGTACTGTAACTTGAACACGATTTGAGCCTTCAGTTGGGAATTGAACCTGTAACTTTTTGTATCTTGACCTAGGCTTGGCAAATCTTTTGAAAATTAAAAGAAGTTTTAATTGTTTATAAACTATTTAGTTATTATTACTTAATGAGCAAAAGTCGTGTAGGTAGGTACATCATTTTAACTAACTTCGGGCGATCAATCAGGAATCGAACCGTGAGCTTAAAAGTGTAGATTTACGCTAAACCTTTTCAAAATAAAAAAGTACCTAGATTATTAAATGACGTGAGTCTAAAGTATTTTTGGCGTAGTTAAAAATTTGGAATCAACTTATTTACAACGATTTATCTTTACACCTAGTTTTTTGTACATTTTTATTTACACTAACCTCAATAAATGTTCGAAGTGTCCACCAGACTGAGCAATACACAGTCTAGCACGGCGTCTGGTGTTCCTTTTTAAACTGTTCAACACAAAACGATTTTGTCGAACTGACTCGAATGCACTGACTATTCTCTGTCTTAGGTCGTCAACGTTTGTTGATTCTTCAGTATACACAATACGTTTTACGTCACCCCACAAATAATAGTCTAAGGGCGTTAAGTCTGGGGACCGTGGCGGCCAAGGCACTGGTCCACCACGCCCGATCCACTGACTACCAAATACACGATTTAAATAGTCTCGTACTTGTAAACCGTAATGAGGCGGTGCTCCGTCGTGCTGGTACATTAAATTGGAATGTAAAGACAATGGTATGTCTTCCAACATCTCGTCAACGACGTTTTCCAGCAGTCCCTGGTATGTAGCACTGGTGAGGCGGCCTTCGATGAAGTAAGGTCCCAACAGCTGATCCCCTACTATCCCAGCCCACACATTGAGACTAAAACGATGTTGAAAAGAGTCTCGCTTGGTAACGTGTGGGTTGTGGTCGCGGTGGGTCCACCAGTGCTCATTGTGGCAATTGTACACACCAACTCGTGTGAACAAACTTTCGTCTGTCCACAAAATGTTGGCGTCTTGTTTCGAGCGGCGTGGTCAACTTCGAGTAGGTCCTGGACTCTTTGATAGTGAAAAGGGTGTTGTAGCTCCTGCTTAAGTAGACGCCACACGGTCGTGTGGTTGACACCGAAATGCCGACCGGCGTCTCTGGTGCTCGCTCTCGGTTCCCTCTCAAAGTAATCCAAGATATCTTCTTGCAGTCTTACATCAAGACCGACACGGCCTCCCCGACTTCGAGCGTGCCAGGGTTCATGGAACTGTCCATGATCACGTAGTCTTTGCGTCGCCGCGAGCATGACCGATCTCGAGGGTCGTGGACGGTTCGGGAATTGCTCACAAAACATCCTAATAGCTGCACTCAAACTATTGTCAGTTATTGCATACAATCGCACCATTTCAACGAGTTCACCGTTAGAATAATTTTGCGTCATTTTCGCAAAACACAGACAAGTTGCGTACGCGATGTTTTCGGCACAACTGAGTTGCGGCACGGACGAGAACGAGATAGCGCGGACTGGGCGATAAAAAGAGATAGCCGCTACTTCACCGTTCGGCGCTACGGCGGCCGGCGCCGGCAAGCCTGAGCGGCGCTCACGCGCCAAACACAAAGGATTGCGGTGCCTTTGTGCTTTGTAGGTATCGTTCGTTCGCACGTTAGCCGGCGCAGCGTGGTGTCGGGGGCCTACTCTAAAAACCTATAGGGTCTATTTTGAAAACCGTGATTATTTATTAATAAAAAAAATATTTTTTCGAATTCTTTTTTTTTGTGATTCATGATCAGAACAAGGTACATAATCACCTCTGAAAATTCCGCTCGTATTGAAATCAACATCCTGTATAGTATGTTTATTGTCATGAAATGGCTTTAACACGCGAAGTCCAAACAAAGCTCCTCTCAGTATATTAAACAAGCGGCTGCAATAGGCATAGATCGTTCACCATAAATTGGAAACATCAGTCGTATTTTTTTTGTCCACTTGCAAATCGGCTTACCGTTTTTTTCACTCATCCTAGAGTGAGCGAGACAGGTAGAGCCCTATATACAGAGTGTAACGAAAAGGTGAAATAAAACTTTAAGGGGTTATTCTACGGCTAAATTACATCAACTTTTTCTATGGGACCAACATCGAAATCGCAAAAAAAAAACCACTTTCCCATACTAAAACGCGACCAGCTGGCATCAGATTTTGATGTTGGTCCCATAGAAAAAGTTGATGTAATTTAGCCGTAGAATAAGTTTTATTTCACCTTTTCGTTACACCCTGTATATATTGAAATTGTCTTCAGATGTATGAACTCCAGAAGCCCAATTTGCGTAACTTAACAGTAGTCTTACTCCAGTTTTAATCCGGTCTTAGTTAGTATATGATTTAAAATAAAAATCGTAATTCTCAAATGAAACAAAAAAGCCTCATTTTGGATTATTCAATTTTCAGTCGCATTAAGAACTATAATTGCATCTTTGAGCTTACCAGAATAACGGATTTGATCCTAATGTTACTGGGACCGGATCGAAACTGAATTGCGACTATTGTTACATTACGTGAATTGAGCTTCAGCTAGCTGTGATATAAAGCCACCAGCTCCCCTAGCATGACCACCAAAACACGATATGATATACCGATTTATCGACACCAACTGTCATTTTTTAAATATTATATCTATAGCCGCTGTTGAATTTTTATCGAAACAGTGATCATAACATGTGACGTCATCGACTCGACTATTCAACATGGCGGCTATATCTATCATATAAAAAATGACAGTTGGTGTCGATAAATCGCTATACCATATCGTGTTTTGGTAGTCATGCTTGCCTTAAATGTCGCGCCATAACTAGCACTTTCGCGGTGTCTGGTCAACATAACATAATGTACTGATGTATTTAGCGACCATAATATGGTAAAGACAAAAGCGTAGCGTAGTTGAGAAAATACTTATTTTTGTTGTTTAAATTGGTGATCTTGAAAAATTATACGAATTTTCTGTTATTTATTTTGAACAAAGAAGGTCGCACGTAATTAAAATAAAATAAATTATGTTCTTATGATATAAATGTGTACCTCTATGATACTTACTTATGGTTTTATTGGCCAATGCATTATGAACTGGCGTTTTGCGACGTCTGACTATGTGCCTCTCTCTCGCACTTGTGAGCTAGAGTGAGCGAGCGGCAGGCCGCTCGTTTCACTACAGAACAAAATCCATAGACTAAGTAGAGGCACATTTTTATAAACGTGAAACATAAAGGTTCAGCCGTATAGTGCTCATGGAACATGAGCCGAAATACAGGGTTAAATTACAAAGGGGTGCCAAATCTTTAAGAGTGGCTCAGAATCAGTAACCTTATCGAACTATGCAAAGAACAAAAAAAAATTTTTTTCTCATTTAATTATTCTTATCAGCTGTTAAAAATCGTACGCGTAGATAATTAAGGCTATTCATTAAAAAAATTGCACCGTATGTGCACTGCGTAAGCCTCTGATGAATGACCGCGCGGCTTTCGTAGACTCTATTGACTTTATTTCCGTTTATTTTAAAGTAATTTTTATTCGTAACATACGATTATTAAAAATAATAACGATAAAGACGCTGGTTTATATTGTTCCCCAGATCTTATTTTTTTAACATAAATTTGGCACCCCTTTGCAATGTAACCCTGTATGTAACTTTTTGGACATTGCTTACTTGATCGATCAGTTGACCTGAGAGAGTTGCATGAGAGAGGCAAAATGTTTTCTTTTTTTTTAACCTTTAGTATTTTAATCGGCATGGCATATTCTGAAATAGGCTGAACCTTTGTTACACGTTATTTCATAACTAGTTTCCACCCGCGGCTTCGCCCTCGCAGAGTTCGGTCTATCACTTAAAGTCTTAATGCATTATTTTAAAGCAAACGTGATTACCATAAAAGGGGTTATAGTGAGTGAGTAACCTTAAAAGAAAGACATGTGCTGCCACGGACTGTTTCTTAGATCTTATGAAGAGAAACAATTCTGCCATACATGACTTTTGCGTAACTTGTACCGTTTACGCAGCGCACGCAACGGAAGCTCGCAAAAGAAAATATTTTTTATTGATGCTCCGCTCCTATTAGATGTAGCGTGATGTTAAATAGCCTATAACCTTCTTTAAAAAATGGACTATTCAACACAACAATAATTTTTCAATTCGAACTAGTAGGTCCGGAGATTAGCGCAAACAAACAAACTCTTTAGCTTTATGATATTAGTAAGATAAATATAATTATTTCCATCGCAAGTACTCGCTGTAACCCTCTGATTAGTCATGTTGGTGCTTATGAGAGGAAAGCGTCGCCTGGTGTTAAGCATCAAACACACAGAAAGCGTGAGCGCGACGGCGACGGGTCGGGTTGGGAGTACGGCGGGTCGTATTACCATCTAAACGTATGTTAATAGACCCGTCGTACTCCCGACCCGACCCGTCGCCGTCCCGCTCACGCCATCTGTGTGTGTGGCGCTTTAAGGCCCTGTTTCCATTTTTAGAATATTAGAAGACCTTTAGTTAATCTATCATCTAAGACAATGTTGTTTCTAAAGCGATTTTATAAACGATAGTTTTGCAAATGTAATATGCGAAACACATCCACTAAGTTTCCTAATTACTACTCAAAACGCTCATTTTTACTAGATTGTAACACGTAGTTGTAAATAAAATAGATAGCAATTCAAAATGTATTAAAAAACTAAAAATAATAAATTCCATATTTAAGTTCCACAGTGTCATGGTGGACGTGTAGCGAAGAACAATGCTGTAATACTCTGTGTCAAAATAGTTTAATTAACCCGTCGTGGGGCAGTCGCGCACGCGGTATTTAAAATATTACATGTTATTGCAAATTGGGATGTTGTCACCATTCTCAAATAATTTAAAAAAAACATGTTTTAAAAGTTTGTTTTGGGCAATCATAAATATTTAATAATAGGAGCAGTGACATTTGTACAAATACAAATATAAAACTTAAATGAATGAACTAAATAACAGATTTACAAAATTAAAATAAAAAATATAAAAATGTAATTAAAATCAAATGTTTACAAAAGCCCAACCTTACCTAAACAATACCGGCTTACTTATTACATTATTTTAGTCTTAATCCTCAATTATTTTCAAAAACGATATTAAATCACTAAATAATAATTCATTCTCATTCTTCTACTCGAGCACAACTCTTCGAATGAGACCAAAATTGGAATAATAAAAAAAAATCCCCGCACGTAACATCGAATTGGTCATATAGTTTTTGTTGCTATTTCTATTTGGTCCCATAAAAAAAAAAGTTCTATTTGAGCACCACTTCCTAAGGGCCGACCTTAGGAAGATGTGCGTTTTAGTAATTAGCTTACACCCTGTATAGAGTCCTTATGAATTGTGCATCGCAACTAACAACACGACAACGTATATTTTTAACGACATTTTTAGAAGTCGTCGTCAAACAGATCTCTATTTAAAATCCTACAGGTTATGTTTCCGCTTCATTTTATTAAAAATACAATTATCTGAAATGTACACTTTTTCTGGACTTTATTTGACGATCGATTTGAAGTCCGAAACAAATGATCTAACAATGATTTAAATGTTTTTTTTTCTTTTTAGGCGTTTTTGTAATCAGCTATTAATGGATATTTAAAAGATAAATCGAAAATAAAAAGCCGCTATATTCTATAAAATTATAAAAAAAACATTTTGCGTATTGAAGAAGTGTTTCGGGCTTTTTTTGTCAGCATTTATATTTTGTTATGTGTAGTGATGTAAGTGTTAAGACAGTGTGATAATGTTGACGATTTTGTTCCGTAGTAGTGTCTCAATAAATACCCTCTGTTGTCAAAATGTATACATAACTATTATAAACCAAAATGTAATTCCCAACAGATATTATTTTCCAATATATTATTTTTCGAATTAATATTTTTTTGAAGCTTTTTCGCAAGAGTTTAGAAATTACCTGTTAAGTTGACTGTGAAGTCTTATTCGTCATTATAATTTATGATTTTTTACCAAAATAAATAATTGAAATGGAATATAATTATTTTTATTTTTCTTCCCTCTAAATTTATCTCCGATTAGTGCATTTACTGTGATTGATGACAGATTTCAAATCTTCTACCGCCTTTATAGAGATAAAATACACTTATGGGATGGTGAAAAGTCCTTTTTTTGCTTGTCTAATATTGGTAACACCTTGACATTCCTTTTTAACCCCCGACAAAAAAGAGGGCTGTTATAAGTTTAACGTGTGTATCTGTGTATCCGTCTGTGGCATCCTAGCTCCCAAACGACTGGACCGATTTTGATTTAGTTACATTTTTAAAGCTGATATTACAAAGATGGATCTTAGCTATATTTTATGAAGATCTGTTCAGCCGTTTGAAGATTATCAGCTCATTTCCTACTTGACAAAAGGATTTTTTAGCTTTTTGCAAATTTTCACAGGTACGATTGATTTGAAATGATGCACTGTTACCTTAGTAGTATTCCCAAGACATGACAACCTTGAACTGATGCAGCAGCATTAAGAAATCTGTGGGATTCCCAACTTCTAAGAAAACTACCGCAGATACAGCGTGTTTGGGCTCCGCTCTTAATTAATTGGGTCTCAATTAGAAGGTGTTAGATAAATAATGATCGAGGCCTAGATCTGATGCTGCACATCAAGACTGCTGGATTCTCAACCCCTCGGCAACTCACAGACGATATAGCATGTTAGAGCTCATAAGAATAGTCTCAGTGAGCAGGTGTTAAATAGATGATGATCGAGACCTTGAGCTGATGCTGCACATCAAGAAGTCACAATTACTCTGCAATTTACAGCCGATTTAGCGTGTTTGGGCTCACAAGCATGGTTTAAATGAGTAGGTGTTAAATAGATGATATTCGAGGCCTTGAGCTGACGATGCATATCAAAGAGACTGCTGGATTCCCAAGTCCTTAGTATTTCACAGCAAATATATCGTGTTTGGACTCATAAGATTAGTTTCAATGAGTCGGTGTTAGATAAATGATGATCGAGGCTTTGAGCTGATGCAGCACATTTGTGTGACAGCAGCTGTAGAATGATAAAATACCGTGATCTATAATGCATAGTTTGGGATTTAATTCGCCACTCTCGGGCATGTTGCTCCAGTTGACTCAATTAAGCCATCATTTCAACCACAGGACGTCCACTGATAAATATAGGCCTCCCTCATTGACTTTCAGATTGATCGGTTAGAAGCGGCCCGCATCCAGCGTCTTCCTGCGACCTTTACCAAGTGGTCTGTCCACCTTTTGGGTGGACGTCTTTCGCTGCGCTTACCGGTACCTACGTGGCCTCCATTCTGAAACCTTTCTGCCCCATCGGCCGTCAGTTCTACGTGCTATGTGATATACATATACAGGGTTATTTGTGAAACATCAACAACCTCCTAGGGGCTGATTCTGGTGCTCAAATATATGAACTTTTTGGATGGGACATCGCAAAAAAAAACTTCCCCATACTAAGCTGCCACTAGCTGACATTAGTTTCTATGGAGCTGTGAATTTTTTTTAGATTTCAATGTTGGTCCCTTAAAAAAATTGTTGTATTCGATCACCGTAATCAACTCCTAGGAGGTTGTTGATGTTATACAACAAATAACCCTGTATATAATGTGTGATGCTTATTTACCGACATAGTTAGTTACAAACTTACAAGTAAAACTGATAAGTGGTGAGAAAGAAAATTGATTTTTACCAAATTCAAAAAAGGAGGAGGTTCTCAATTCTCTTTTTAAAAAAAATAAATAAATTGTTAGATAGGTAATTACCTATAGCCTTTCGGTCGACAACTTGTTATCGAACGGAACTGAATTAACGATATCAACATGACTACGAGTACTTCTATGGTTAATTATAAATTAAGGAAACATCCAAAAGGAAAATTATATCTGCAAAATCCATATTATCCTACCTACATATTCTATCATATTTTTGTGAATGTCCTGTTGCTTATAATACGAGTATTGTATTAGTGTGATTAACAAGGAAAATAACTTACAACGAGGAATTCGTTAGAGCAATTTTTGGTGTAGTTAGTCATTGTTCGTTAGTCAGTGCCGTCTCCTGTTAATAACAAACAAAAGGTTTAGGTACTTAATTGGTCCACCACATAAATATTTTTCGCCACGGCGATGGGAGTTGGAGGTATAACCATCTTAGTAAGTGCCTAACCAAATTCAATAGGTGTGATCATTAATTATGTTCAATCAATCGAAATAAAGAGGTCTCATCGTGTACCTTAGT